>JAMZAV010000544.1:0-335855 GCA_024449915.1 Sweltsa coloradensis
ACAACAAGGACAATGTTGAAAGGTATGAATGTTACCTTCGATGGTATAGCGTAAGACCGAACAAACTTTAATTAGCATTTGACGCATAAAATTTTGTTGGCAAAACTACTAGGTGACAAATTGCTATGATTGTAAAAATTTACAATGCTGTTAAAGCAAACAACAAAAAACGAATCTGATTGGATGAGCGTAGCGAGCGAAGCGAAAACTTTGATTTCACTGACCCCCATAAAATTTAGCTCCAATGTTTTTGTTTTTTTTTTGTATTTTTGTCTGTTTGTTAGCAGGATTCCGGGCAAACGGCATAAGCGATCTTGATTAAATTTTGAGGGGACCTTTGTTTTCTCCGAACGAGGTGTATTGCTTTTGGTACAATCGAAGAAATATTTCTCATAAATATCGTACTTTTACGATTTTTTCGATTTTTAGTGCGATATTTTCGTCACTTTGGGCCGATTCTGACCAAACGGGAGGGGCTACAACGTTCATATTTCACATGGACATTAAGATTATGGTGATGTAGTATCTTTTGAAAGAAAAAGTTGAAAAAGTTAGCTAAAATCTATAGAAATAAAGGTTTTAATATGAGTTTTTTTGGGTTTATAATCCCTGATTAAAACTGATAGGCTTATTTAAATGTGGACTGTATATTTATTTATTTATTTATTAAATTACTTTACTTTCAAACATAGTACACTCATTTCACTTCCATTTCAACTCGTTCGTTGCTAGTGACTACTAAAAAAAACATTTAATAACAAAAACATGATGTGAGGCCACAGCCCTCACAATGCATAACAATATTATGCCTTCAAAAACTCAACATACTCCCCCGTTGATTGGAGATCAAAATACAAAGAAGTATTACATAAGACATTGAGTAGGGAGGGGAAATTTAAATGACAAATTTGGGTCTCTTCTCACGTTGCGACCTAATCGTATGTTGACAACTCGAACTAGCCCATCACCCCTGGGCAGATGCTTTCTACGAACCCCCAGTTTCCTTTGGAGAGGAGGCAGACGATCATCTCGAACAAGGCACACCATTCCCGGTTGTAGGTGTTTTTGGGAAGTTAGCCCCATTTCTGCCGTTGCTGGAGTCCGTTGAGGTAGTCCCTTGACCACATTTTCCACAACTGCTGGTGCATATGTTGGACTCGTTGCCAAACGTGATAACTGGTTGATTGTCGACGTGTTAAGCAAGTCTGGCTCAGGTAGGCTTATTAATGGAGCGCCTATGAGAAAATAACCTGGATTTTAAAAACGTTGGATCATTAGGATCGTTTGACAAAACGGTAAGAGGACGGGAATTCATACATGCTTCAATTTGAGAAAGGAGAGTAGCTAATTCTTCAAACGTCAGTGTAGCCGTCCCTACCACACGGTTCAAATGAAATTTCATGGACTTCACTGCAGCTTCCCCAGAGACCACCAAAGTGTGGTGCACTGGGCGGAATGAAGGCCACGAAAATTTGTTCTTTAGCAGCATATTCCTTGATCTGATCGCAGAACGATTCGGTAAGGAACAGCCTACGCAACTCTTGAAGCTTACGGTTTGAGCCCACAAAGTTCGTAGCATTGTCACTGTAAATGTGTAGAACTTGCCTCTTCTGGCTGTAAACCTTCTTAACGTGCTATAAAGGCTTCAGTCGTTAAATTACTCACTAGTTCCAAGGGGTACAGCTTTTACTGCAAAGCATACAAATATTGCAACATAGCATTTGATTGTAGTTTTGCTGCGTACTGATCAGTCTTTATTGAAAAGGGACCAGCATAATCTACTCCTGTGTTCACAAAGGCGAGATGGTTGAACACGGGCTTTAGGTAATTGACCCATCAATTGTTTTGATGTTGATACCTTAGTTTGAAACAAGGTAAACATTTGTGAATGCAATTCTTGTTTTACTTTTTTTTGGCTCTGGGATCCAATATTGCTGGCGCAATGATGCAGTTAACAATTGCGGACCAGCATGAAGTAGCTTGAGATGTTCAGAATTGATAATCAATTTAGTAAGATCATGATTGGGTGGAAGAATAAGTGGATGCTTGTTATCGTATGGAAGTTGAATTATTTAATCTCCCACCGACTCGCAGGAACTTTTCATCGTCTAAAAATGGATGAAGATTTAACAGTAAGTTTTTCTTTGAAACTTGACCGTTGTCTTGAAGCTCTTGAATTTCACGAAGGTAAACATCTTTTTGCACACATTTAATGCAAATTTTGAGAGCAGATTGCAGCTCCCCCAGAGATAGCACACCTGACTTTCTTGACATCAAATTCTTACAATTGAAGTTGAATCGCAAACAATACGCAACTACGTGTGTCAGTTTCGAGAGTGACGAGTATTTGGAAATAATCTCGGTTGTTACAGTATTAGTAACTAACATGGTGTTGACAATTCTACGTTTTTCGGATAGGGAAATTTGTCACTGTTCAATGTGGGACGGATGGGGGCCCACGATAGAGTAGGTTGCTGTAGCCAGTCAGGTCCGTGCCACCATATATCAAGTTGTTTAAGTGTTTTAGGATCAGTTCCTCTGAAATAAGATCTGCTGGATTGTTTTTGGGAAAATTACATGTTTCCAATCCTTAACATTAGTGTATTCTGAATTTTGGATACTCTGTTCGCAACAAATGTTTCCCATCGATTTGAAGACGAGGAAAAACCATGATAGAACAATGGTTAAATCCGTCCATAGATGTATGCTGTCAATCTTAAGGTTCTGATTGGTATGTTTTTTGTCCCAGTTGCGCTAGTAACAATGCGCCACAAAGTTCTAAACGGGCAGAGTTCCCTTTTTTTTACAGGTGCTACTCTTGATTTGAGCACAGTAGAGAATACTAACTTCATTTTGAACATTGACTGACCTGAGATATAAACACGATCCATACGCTCAATCTGATGCATTGAGAAACCATGAATCTGTATGTCTATGTTTGGTGCTTTGCATAGAACTAATCGGTAAATTTCAATGTTTTTGAAAAAAGGAATTGTTGGTGAAGCTTGTTCCATTCCATCAATAACTCTTGTGGTAGTCGACAAAGAGGGACAATCTTTGTAGTCGATCATCCCAGTCTAGTTTATGAAGCCATAACTTCTGTAGAAATATCTTATATAAAATCACTATTGGGCTGACGAGACCTAATGGATCAAATATCGACGCAATGATTGATGAATCTTCCGTTTTGTAATATTCGTGGCAGACATTTGATCGTGCGAATATGAAGAGCTTTTTTTTTGTACGAGAAACTTATCTGACTTCGGATTCCACAAAAAACCCAAGTGTTTTAACGCTGTCTGTGCGATAAAATTGAAGAGGTAACTGGGTTTCTCTGTACTCTGTAGGTATTGCTTCAAGTAACTCTGGACATTTTGAACCCATTTTCTGAGTGGGAATCCTCCACTTTTTAATAGCATGGTCAGGTCATCTTGAATTTGAGAGCATCCTGGATATTGTCACAGCCACTGAGCAAGTCATCAACGTAAAAGTCTCGTCCTAGCACTTCTGTAGCGCGAGGATAGCTGCTAGCTTCTTCTTCGGCAAGTTGTTGTAAGCATCGTGTTGCCAAGAAGGGAGCTGAAGCTGTCCCGTGGGGTGACTGTTGTAAGCTCGTACGAAACTTTTGGGACAGATTCTTCAGGCGATGTTCTCCAGAGAATTCTTTGATATCGAGTGTCCCGTGGATCTACGTTGACTTTACGATACTTTAGCAATGTCAGCTGTAATGCAATTTGATGTGTTCTAAACCGTACCACGTTGACCACAAGTCTGTTGAATAGTAGGGCCCACCATCAGGATATCATTTTAAGGATTTACCGTTCTAGTTTTTGGGTGAAGCGTCAAAAACAAACTCGTGTCTTTGGTTGTGGTGCTGAAGCCTTTAAAAACAGCATGATGAGGCAGATAGTATACATTGTCAGAATGTAGGCCTACACCTGAAACTGTCTGCACTTGTTTCCATATGGCCTAGCTTTTCGTATTTTTCAAGAAACTTGTTGTATTCCAATCGTAGTTCTGGTTGTTTGTGCACCGACCTTTCCCAAAAGTTTAAATCTGTAGCTTGCCTGATCGAATGAGTTACCAAGAGTCTCATGATCTGCCTGGAATGGAAGCCTTACTACAATCTCCCTTTAATATTTTCCTTGTCACAGTTTCTTGGAAATGTCGCTCACATTTTTTTTCTTCGTCGGTTCTTGGCTTTGAGTGACTTCCTCAAGTTCGCAGAAACGTTGCAGTTGCCGATCTAGACTGTCATCTGTTTGCAAGAAGTGTGCGGAACAGATGCGTAAGAGGCATCGCCACATACTTGTTGGAAACGTCCTGCCAGTATCCAACCTAACTCGTATCCTGTAGAATAGGATAATTATTCCCCTAATCTTGACTTTCGTCCAGGCCTTAGAAGCTGAAAAAGAGTTCTGCCCCTATCAACAGTCAATCCTTTCCCGGCTGGAAGAATTTGGTTTAGCTAAATCGATGTCAGGTATATTCCACTGTTCATGTTCAATCAACATATCTGGCATCTGGCCGGTTATGCGTTGCAGAACAAACATGACAATTTTGCATTGAAGTTGCCTACTTTAGATTGCAGTTGGCATTCAACTATATGCTTTGATTCTGAGGCTACGTTATTGATACCTCGAATTGAAATGTGGTTTTTATGTTTCTTCAAACCTAATCGTTGAACTAAATCTTCAGTACAAAAGTTAGATTGACTTCCCCTGTCTAAAAGAGCTCTACACTCTTGAAGCTTGCCATTACAATCTTTTATGAGTACTATTGCTGTTGATAGTAGAACATGTGATTGGATATCCTTGGGAAAGTACAGCATGCGTTCTGAAACTGGTTTTAACTTCCCTCGTGACCATTATCTGTTTTTGTCACTAATGGTGCAGGATTAGAAATTTTCTGAACCATGTCAGAAGAACCCACGTTTTCAAAAGATAGAATTGTGTAACAGAGTATGATTTTTTTGCCACACTTCGGCAACCCTTTGAGTGGCATGACTTGACAACGTGCCCGTGCGAAGACAGTTGAAGCATAACCTGTTATTTTGTACACAAATTGTTTCTGAGCTAGGCTTAAGTTTCCTGAACTCATCACATTTGTACAACGAATGTGATTCATTGCAACTCTGACATTTAGGTACAGTTGTGTCTGTAGGCCTAGAATGTATGCATTAGACTTTTTATCGCTTGGATTGAATGTTCCCTTGACTTCAGCAGTAATGAACTTACGATCTGTACAATTACTGTTACTGAAGGGTTGAACGTTTTCTAGAGCTTGTCTTCTGGTTCAAGAAAGCGATGAAACTATCAAGTGATGGAATGCCTTTATCATTGAGAGTGAGTTCCCATTCTTTGCGTGTATTACTATCTAAACGTCTGGTGAATAGATGTAACAATATGACTTCTTCCAAAGGTGTTTCAATACTAAGGGCCTTAAGAGCATTCAGATTACTAGACACTGTGTTGATAAATTGTAACAATTCAGTTGCAGATTCTTTTTGTACTGATTTAATATCGATCAACTCCTTAAGATGTTGAGATGCTATCAGCCTTTTATTTTGATAACCGATTTTTCCAATAATTTTCCCAAACCACGTGTAGTTATTCTCAGTCCCGCGGTAAATTTGAATCAATTCTAATGCTTGTCCTGTTAGAACAGATATCAATAGTAGTACTTTTCTATAGTGGCCACACGTTGTTGTCGTGAACCATAGCTCTGAAGCTGTCACTAAACGTCAGCCACTTTGTATAAGAGCCGTCAAAACTAGGCAAATTTATAGACGGTAGGTTTAATATAGTCTTACTAGGCCTGCGAGACGCGCCAATTGCATCATTTGAGGCGTCGAGGTCAACTAAGTGTTGTCCCAGGTTCTAACAAACCTGACTAGTTGCTCTAAGGTCATGAACCAGAGTTTTAACGGTGATCCTCTCTCCTTCATGGTCTATGTTTCATTGTGCAAATCTAGATTGGTTTGGACCTCATCAAACCTTGTCCAGGTTTCCAGTAACTGTTCAAGTCTAATGCGTATCTTATTGACATCCAGCGATATGTCGAGACTACTGACAAAAGTCTGAATCCTTAAAAAGGTAGCTTTATAAATTCCCCTTTGCTTGACCCAAAGCCCTTGATTTGTTTTGTGTCCATGTTGAAAAGGGTAAAGTAATAAATAGTTTGTCTGACCTGTTTTTTGCTGGTTGCTGACACTGTCGAAGCAAAGCAAACTCGTGATAAATCCGGCCCGGAGGACCAATGATTAAAACTGATAGGCTTATTTAAATGTGGACTGTATATTTATTTATTTATTTGAATTACTTTACTTTCAAACATAGTACACTCATTTCACATTCATTTCAACTCGTTCGTGCTAGTGACTACTATAAAAAACATTTAATAACAAAAACATGATGTGAGGCCACAGCCCTCACAATGCATAACAATATTATGCCTTCTAAACTCAAACAATACCAATTAACAAGTAAAAATAGAAACTTGACAACAATCACCTACAATGCATTCAAAAAGCACTTGCAAAGGAAAAGTGCAAAAAAACGCAAACAAAAAACTTACAAAAAAACGCTCATCCATCAACGCGGCGGGACTTCAGCGTTTTCCTAGTCTGTATTTATTTACTGCTATCATGCCACGGTTTTGCGTAAGACAGTGGAAGATTACATACAAAATATAACGTGTTATGAAACACCATGAAGTTGAAATTTGCAATTAAAGTTAGTACTGCACTGTACATTGCTGTATAAAACATGTATTATTAAAAATAAAATTTGAATGTTTTCCAAGGTTCAAAGTCGCACCCGCCTTCTAAGTGACCGGGCATCTAGAAAGGTCAACGGGTTTTTGGTGAATTTTGACATTATTTCAATTTGTGTAATAGGTTCACTTCACAAAGATATTTTAAGAAGGTAGATGAAGTTATAGAAAACTTGCAAATGAGTAATATAAAGTTGCCAGCTGTTTTATAAAAACTCTGTCAAAGTGACTACGTGTGACGAAATGTGTGGGAGAAAGCAGAATGGGCTTGTATGGTGGTTAATGAGGGGAGGGTACAAGGTGGAAGGGAAGGTACTAGGGATACTGGGAGTGGGGGGGATAAGTCTTGGATGTGAGAGTACAGTAGCAATACCGGAGAAGTCTGGGTCAGGCCTGAGGTTCCGTAGTCGGTGGACAAGTGATCATAGGGTTCCAATAGTTGAGATGGCACCGAGGAATGGATGGTGAAGATTTTGTTGCTTAACGTCACATATAATGCACTAAAGGTATTTGAGACTATGAGTGTGATAAACGTGGGTGGAGGACGATTACAAAACACCCATGCCTTGCCCGGGGTAGAATTGGCCCAGAGCATGGCTCTGCTAATCGTAAAAGGCGATTCAGAGAAAAGTCCACCTGCAAACATCAGCTAGCAAAAAGGGTAGTATATTACTCCCCGAATCTAGAGGCGAGCTCTGGCAATCGTCGCCGGGACTTTGCCCCCTTCCTTGACGACCCCCGGCGACGATGACAAAGACAATGACACCACGAACAATAACAAAGACAATGACGACCGCGACGTGAGAAACACCCCCTTCCCCCCCTCTCCCGTGCGCTGGTTCTTCACCACCATGGGCCCCTCTTCCTCCCCCCCCCCCTAGTTTAGAGGGGTGCATTATGACCTAACGGTTGACGCGTCCTTAATCAAATAAACCAAAACCAAACTTATGCGGATTCGAACCCACGTCCTCGTAGAGCCGTACGCTTCGGACCAGCGCGCTAACTGAGGAATGGAGAGTTTTTGGGATAATGTAAGACAACTGGGTGTTGAGGCATGACTGGGTAGATGATCAGAGACTGCAGGTGTGAATGGTAAGAACGGAAGCAGAATAGTCACTAGAAGACTGAGAGTTGTTTCAAGATATTTTCAGATCTTTTAGAAAGATATGAGCTGCGTGTAGGAAAAGGGGGTAGTGGTGATGTGTAACTAGTACATAGAGAGCGAGACAAGAGGAAATGTAAGGGCATACAGGCCGAGGTTAATGCTAACTGCTAGGAATTGATTTGGTTGATTTTTGTTGCTCAACGTCTATTAAGACAATATTGCTTATTCGAGACTCTAAACACGAGTGGTTATAGATGACAAAGGATAACTACAAAAGAACCAGGCCTTACGCGGGATTCGAACCCCTGTCCTCGTAATGCCACGCTTCGGAACAGTGCCCTAATCGAATGTGCCACCGCGGACGGCCTAACTGCTAGGGATCTGAGGTTATTGGGGTAGAGGGTGTTTATGGGAATGTGGAAGAAGTTGTATCAGCTGTTAGAAAATACAACAGGAAACAGTTAATATTTACTGTTTGCTCAAGGGATATAGGAAAGAGATTTTCATCAGGACCAGGTGGAGGCTTTGATGTTACGAGGGGGTGGCAGGAGGATGAGGGGGTGACAAACCACCACTAATTAAATAGTAGAAGGGTGTTGGGGATGAGGGGTGAAGGGTGGAGGGGTTAGAACATAGGGGATGATTCTGCGGTAAGATTTTTAGGGGATGTTTAGGAAATACTTGAGTGAGCGATAGATGCATTTATAATTAATCTATATACATATTTAATTTCACTCCTAGTTCTAAATGTCAAGGCTTAAAACTTTGCTTAGTACAGTACGTACGTACTACGCACAGAACAAAATAAAATAAATTATGGTCATTATTTGGGTTTGCTAAATGTTGTGACTGAAATGCCCTTTCTTACAATTGACGACTCGAAATGGGCCGAGCTTAAAACCATCGATAGGTCACGTGACTAGTATTGGGTATAAGTCCTCATTTCGCAAGTTGGCACCTGCTGAACGGCGCATCACTTATCAGTATCACGCTCTAACTTTTATTCTATTCATTATTTGGACAATACTTAAATGAATAATATTTAGCAAACATATCATTCTTTAGCATTTACTTCGATTTTTTGACACAGTCGTTAGCTAGTCATAACACGTCGACGTCAAGTCGCTTTGATGTACTGTCCCCCACTGAAAATAAGTTATACTAGGGAAACGCCAAAGTCGTTGTTAGACAAGTGAGAGAGTCATGTGTTGAGTACGCGGGAACATTTGCATTTAAGTTTGATTATAATATTCGTATAAATAATAGGGTATTTAAGTTTAGGTCATAGTTTAGGCCATAATGCTCCACTGTAGCCTATGATAGGCTAGGGAGGCCTAAGGTAGGGGGAAGAAAAGGAATGTTAAAAAGTCGTTGTTAGACGAGTGAGTGAGCCATGTGTTGAGTACCCGGTAACATTCCTTTTCTTCCCCCTACCTTAGGCCTCCCTAGCCTATCATAGGCTACAGTGGAGCATTATGACCTAAA
The DNA here is from genome assembly GCA_024449915.1 of Sweltsa coloradensis. Classification (NCBI taxonomy): domain Eukaryota; kingdom Metazoa; phylum Arthropoda; class Insecta; order Plecoptera; family Chloroperlidae; genus Sweltsa; species Sweltsa coloradensis. Next base: position 9,365 of record JAMZAV010000544.1, read on the forward strand.
CTATGACCTAACTTAAATACCCTATTATTTATACGAATATTATAATCAAACTTAAATGCAAATGTTTCCGCGTACTCAACACATGACTCTCTCACTCATCTAACAACGACTTTTTAACATTCCTTTTCTTCCCCCTACCATAGGCCTCCCTAGCCTATCATAGGCTACAGTGGAGCATTATGGCCTAAACTTTGACCTAACTAAACTTAAATACCCTATTATTTATACGAATATTATAATCAAACTTAAATGCAAATGTTCCCGCGTACTCAACACATGACTCTCTCACTCGTCTAACAACGACTTTGGCGTTTCCCTAGTCGAGTTGGCTAAGGCGCCCTTGTAGCCGAAATGTGAAAGAAGTGGGTTCAATCCTCTGGGCCCCGATTCATGTACATTTATCCCGGTTATAGGTGGTATAAGGACCATATAATGCAGGACATGGCAGGAAAGGCCTGGTTAAGTCTGGGCAACTCTCATCCAATCAAAAATTTCCAATGCAACAACAGACACAACAAATGTTATTTTCCACTGCATTCCACAGCCATGTAAATCAGCAAATTAGCAAAAGAACACTGAAAATTTCCACCATCTTTTGTTTTACTTTTTCATTTAGTGACAGGAGATTGCGTGAATTCATTTAAAGAAAAGAAGGCTTATTATTGCCGTAAAATTTGGAATAGCCTAGGACTATCATACCATTCTTTATCTGCATTAGGCTTTTAGTAATCAAAACTAGTTATTTGTGCGGGATGTGTCTGAACAAGGTCGTGCAGGTCTAGGGTTGCCTCGGAGAGGCCTAGGGCTTGTCAAACGTGTTATGTTCGTATTAATTTTATCTAGTCCTATAGCCTAATCGAACTTTAGGCCTACACTGTTGTATTATGAATAATTTTCTACATCTGGGCCTAGGCCCGGGACGGTTTCTGATTTGTTTTATGAGAGTATAATGACAACTTTTCTCGTTTTACACATAGATGCAAAATTTAAAATGTCCGCCATCTGTTTACGTATTTTCTTATCCCCGGTCGAGGCGGGATAAGTCTTCATGAATTGGATTCGGAGTTATACCGCACTTATACCACCTAACTCGGCTTATACCGGGATAAAAATGTATATGACTATGACTAGACTACATGTAAGTAAAAAAAAAAAAAGTATTTAAAGTGTTCTAATTGTCATGACAAATTATTTACATTCGGCGCAAGTTAGCGTGCATTTGCATAAGTGGCGCTATAGACCTGCTTTTCACTGTGGTCCGGTTGGCCGAGGGGTTAGAGCTCTTGTTTTGAACGCGAGAGGTCGCCGGTTCGAATGTAGATTTGGTAATTTCTGGATTGTATTTCTTAAATTATTTAACATGTTTTGAAATGCATATAACGCAGTGTAGTCCATCATCTGTGACAATACTATGAAAAACATAGTTAGTACGAAATACTTGAAAATATTGCAAGGTTTACTCAATCTACGAGCGGAATATGGGGGTACCTTGACGTCCCAACATTCGATTAACCTTGGACACGGCATTTCACAGCCAGGTAAATAACAAACAAAAAATATTATTTCAAAATGAAAACCATTGTTGTTAAAATAATTCCTATACATTTCAACGTATTTTTCAGTTTTTTATTTCTTGCAGGTTTAAATCGCAACAAATTGTGCTCATTTTGTTAGCAGTTCTCAGTTACCTGGTCACGGATGTCTGTTTAAAATTTCAGCTCAGTCTATTTGGCCGTTCGGCCGTATGAGCCCGGACAGACAGACAGACATTTAACATTTAACATTTAACAGAATTAATCACGACCAAGGCCCGATCGAGTAGCGTTGTAGACTACGTTCGCTGCGCTCACTCGTCTAATAACTGAGTGGGTAGACTCTAAATACAACTTATTTATTTATGTATATTTATTTAATGTACTCATCACACATGTGAAAATTATCAATGACTTAAGTTTTCCCAACAATTTATTTGACAAAAAACTACTTGATCGGATTTCGACAAGAATTCTTTGTAAAAATGCATCAGACTGTTTAGACAAGAAATATACTAACTTTCTAGATAGAAAGTGCACTGAACAAAAATTTACAGCATAGAGTAATATGCAGCGTGCACTTTTTCACGGCTCATCCGCACGTCAAGAGTGCGTATTTTGGATAAAAACACATACCTTGCATATTACTCTATGCTGCAAAGTTTTGTTCTGTGCAATTTCTATCTACAAAGTTAGATTATTTCTTGTTTAAACAGTCTGGTGCATATTTTTAAAGAGGTCTTGTCGAAATCCGATCAGTAGTTTTTTGTCAAATAAATTGTTGAGAAAACTTTAGTCATTGATAATTTTCACATCTATGATGCGTACATTGTTATAACAAGCTAACGACTGTGTCAAAAAATCGAAATAATCACTTATCACAAGAAATGATATATTTGCTAAATATTATTCATTTAAATATTGTCCAAATAATGAATAGAATAAAAGTTAGAGCATGATAAGTGTTGCGCCGTGAAGCAGGCGTCAACATGGGAAATTAGGATTTGTACCCACTCATTCCACCATGTTGCCTCGTGACGTCAGGAGGCGGGTACATTTCAAGTCGTCAATTGAAGATGATGAAGATTTTTGTAGCTTAACAGGATTATAACCACCCGAAGGAATTTATTGTTGGAAATTGACAATCTTGCGGGGTGAAGGACGGGGGAGGGAAAGGCGTGAACATATTTATCCCCACTTCGATTTTTCGGCATAAAAATATGGCACTAGCCGCCAGGAGGCCAAGTCTTGAAACTTGCGTTTCAACTCACCTCCCGTTTCGAGTCGCAAATTTCCGACAAGTCGCTCAAAACTATCAAATCGGTAGTCTTGAGACAAACTTGCGAAATGGCTTGCGACTTGACTCGCAAGTTTTCTTACGTTTCAAACCGCGAGGTTTTACCTTGCGTGTAGAGATTTATTTGCGTCTTGACTGCCACATCGAAAGTTTTTAATGACTAAATAAATAGTTATAAGGTACATCCTATGTACAAAGGCGTAAATTACACTCTAGAAATGTTGGCAGAAGGCTTTAAAAGTATTTAAAGTGTTCTAATTGTCATGACAAATTATTTACGTTCGGCGCAAGTTAGCGTGCATTTGCATAAGTGGCGCTATAGACCTGCTTTTCACTGTGGTCCGGTTGGCCGAGGGGTTAGAGCTCTTGTTTTGAACGCGAGAGGTCGCCGGTTCGAATCCCGCCTAGGAAAACTTTTTTACTTTTTTTTACTCATGGCATGATTATTGTTTACTTGTTATCTGTGACAGAAACAATTTTTATAACTTTTCAATGGAAATTACCGGGTTTTTTTGCCTTTCTTTGCAATTTATTTTGGGTAGGCTAGGCCTAGCCCTAGAAAACTTAAGCAAATATATATTATATATTACATATATTACAGCTTACATATATTATATAATAAAAGCAAAGATTAGTCATGTGATAAAAGTAAAGGCTCTCAACATGAAAGCACTGGATTTCAAGAAACTTCTTAGGGAATCAATAAAGTAAAGTAAATAAAGTTCACACTTTTAATTAATAATAATTGTCAGCTTCAAATTATATTATTTTCTTAAAGAGATTTGTACAATTTTATCATTATTCTTTTCAATTCAAATGCTGTTTTTGTATAATGGTGAACTTTTATATATTGTGATGTACGTAATGTTATAAGTTAGGCTTATAATGTTAGTTGTTTGAATGTTTGTATTGTCGGTCTATTGTGGCCTACTATTGTGTTAAATCGTCGAGATTTTATATAGTTTTTGATTACCTATTTTTTTTAAACTTGCTACATAAATAATTTTAATAACCTTCTTAAATATCAACTTTATTATATTTACTTTTTAGGGATATCACACACAATTCTGTGTCGTTGTGAAATTCCTAATGATTGTACGTATTGTGATAATCATTGAATAATAATAAATAAAACAAACAATATAAAAATATGATAAATTAAATAGAGAGTACGACTGCATTTAGGCTATTTGATAATAACAATAAACTAAGTGAAATAATTTGCGTCGAGGCCTACAGGGTTGGCTTGGTCGCTTTGATTTACTGTCCCCCACTGAATATCTGTAACATAACTTGAGTGGGTAGACTCTAAATACAATTTATTTATTTATTTATAAATTTATTTATTTATTTATATGTAAGCTTATCATACTAATACTCCTAGTGTTTTTTGACAGTTGATTGAATATGCGAATCGATTATAGCATCAATTGTTTGTCACAATCGATTATATCATCGATATACTTCACAACATCGATTCAAAAGTCGAAAGTCGAAAGTTGCACTTTGTAACAAGCTTTCTCATTGGTCAGTCATAGAGCGAAAGTGGGCGGAGTTTCCAAACGCAAAAAAGCATTCGCAAGGAAGAATTTCATCTCGCAAGCGAAAGAGTCCACATCTAAATTCAAGACACTTACATGAGTGAAGCGAGTCGCTGCGATTTGGAAGTATGACTTGACACGCTTTGCGACTTACGTGTTTCAAGACGGGGCCTCCCCCGCGAGAGGGGTAAGCACAGATAACAGCTCGACATGATTAATGCCGATGGACAACGTTCTCCCAAGGTCAACCCCTTCCCCAAAAAACCTGCATAGATGAAAAAGATGGATTTTTCTAGCAGTGTTTTATCCTCATCCTAATGTTATTTTTTTTTTTTAAGTGTAAATTGTAAGAATAACATCCCAAATTTTAAAAATTTTTTTAAATTTGATTTTAAAACCGGTAATGGTAAGTTATCCAAAATTTGTGTCTTCAGAAACAACGAAAGCATAATTTTTTGGGGGCGTCGACTCGTATAAAAAAAGCTCCTCGTATGATGAAAAGCTCCAAATTGACGTGGGAAATTTTTGTAGAAAATTTTCCGGTTAATTTAACTAAATAAAACGAAAATGAAATTTGTTATTTATATAAAAAAAAAAAAAAAAACGCTTTTTGGTATTGTGCAAAATAGGGCGCCACCAATTTATAAATATAATTTTGTGCGAATTACAGCACGGCGGCAAAAAGCTTGTAGGCCTACCCAACGGAAAAGAGTTACTCCACACTAAAGTAGTTTTTCCGAGAAAGGTAGTAGTGTAGTGAGAAGATTAATAAAAAAATAAACCCCAGTATTACGAATAATACATTTTCTCAACAGGGGCGACTCAAAAATTATTATGAAGGGTGTAATCGGAGTATTTTTGCTAGTATTTAATAGAGGACAGATTGTCATAATTTATTTGTGCAAGCCCCCGCAAAAAATCCGAAAATGACATTGGTAAGTACAAAGCTTCCCGAGACGCCGAAAAGGTCCATTGTACCAACCACATTGCGCGAATGGGAGGAAAAAGGGGAGTAAAATTTTAAAACTTAGAAAATTATTTTTATGCAAAATTTATAACACAGTCAGCCGTAAGGTGGACATACATAAGAGGTGGCCCAAAGACGTTGGGCGTTCGAAATCTTAATAAAATTAGCAAGGGCCGAAAAAGTGCTTACCCCCATTTTTAGGCCAAAAAAAAAAGTTGGGGGGGGGGGGCAAGTTCCCCCCAGAAAAAGCCTATTCGATTTTTGGGGTTGTTTGTGTGTGAGAGTGTGTAAAAATTGCAGTCTTTTTATACGTTTAAACTGTTTCTTAATATTTCAAAAACGAAAAAAATTTTTGTTGCGAATTATTTTCAAAAATTGAACCATCCCAAAAAACCATTTTTTAAAACACGATCTGTCCGAAGCCTTTTCCAATCAATCCCTAGTTATTTTTTCTTTGTTTTATAAGCGACGTCAAGCCAGATCGGAGCCCACAAAACAATTACCTCCACTGTGAGGGGAAATGTTTATGATGGGAGATATGCATATTTTGGGCCCAATGACCAATCTTACCCATAAATATATCTGTAGAGCAGCAAAAAAATAAATTAATAGTTTAAACTCAGTGGATAAAAAAAAGATACCCACGTGAGGGGAATGTTAGATAGTGAGATATCGCAATTCAGTTGGCCCAAGCCCAATTTTACCCATAAATATTCATATGAGCAGCAATAAAAAATAAATTAGAAAGTTTCATTTCAGGGGTATAAAATAAATACATTGTTCAAAACCATCGGCTAGTGACGGGGGGGGGGGTGATGTGGCGAAGTGGGTGCGTCGCGGGTTCAAGGTCACGCGGTCCAACAAAATATTTTGCTATAGCTATTTGATTTTGATGTGAATTGCGTAAATGTTATTTGCAGGACACTAGAGTGGGTTAAAAAGACTGTCTTGAAGTCGGGAACAAGAATAAAGACGTTTCAACGCGGAAATGTTTTTGGGTGGTAGATAACGTGGCCCAAAAGGGCACGGCTCCGGCATAAATGTTTTTTGCAAGATGTAAATATTTTTTTTATCCCACCATTGAAATACATAAAAATAAGTATTCGTTTACGTCTATTTTTTCCAGTAAAAACTAACAATGTTTCAGTGACCAAGCCAACCCTTCGGCACCGACGCATGAACTCGCCAAACGAAGATCGGGGGTATTAGTACTAATGGGAAAATCGCGACCCGTGTAAACGTCAGAATAAACAATTTGCATCGATCAATTATAGAATTTATTAGTGTATATAAAAAATAAAATAGTTTTATTAATCCACCGAAAAAACGTAACCTAATTAATTCGTCTTTACCTACTCTAATTATGGCAACAATCAAAATGTCTGTCCTGTGATATGATAAAGACAGCTGAGTCCTATCAAAGTTTTTACTTTTTTCTATTATCATATAAAGAACGCACACTATACCCAAAAAAAAAATTAAAAAAGTAGTGTAAAAAATCATCAAAAAATCAACGAATGGCAATATACATATTAAAAATAAAATAAATTTAAATTTAATTTCTGATTCCGTCCCGGTGGCACATACTATTGTGACGCGGGCGAATTACATAGGGGAGGGGGACGCGGATTGACCCCTCAAAAGGGGGATTTTTTTAAGTTTTTAAAATTGTCCTTCACATCATCTACCATTACTTTCTTTTCGAATAAAATTTAAAATAAGAAGGGAACTTTTTTACAACAAATTCATAAACATAATTTTGAAAAAGGATTTATAGAATTTTTTGGGGAACGTTTTTGAAAAGCTGTAAGCAAACCTCGATAGCAAATTGTTTTTAGTAATCTGATGAAAAGCACATCCGGTGTCCGATCCAGCCCACTTTACCTCCCCTACTTGCTTCGAGGAAGACATTTTTTCGCTAGGGAGCGCACCAAACGGGCCAAAATTGTGTTTTGTAAGGTGTTCGTACTTTTCGCCTTCGCCCACATTTTTCGAGCGATAAAACAATTTTTTTTTTTTGATATTTAAAACAGTAATTGAATTTTACACTTGGCAGTTTTTTAAAATTTCGCCCCTTTTGGTCCACTAAGTCAGAAAATTTTTGCCCGGGAAAATGAAATTTTTCGACATTTTTCTATGGACTTGACAATTTGGGGGGGAAAATCTAGGGCTTAAAGGGGAAAAAAGGGCCCCAAACGTGCTAATACAAATTTAGTTCCCTTTCAGGGGAAAAAACGAATCAAAATATATTGTTTTTTCCTGCCCGTAGTTCGAAAAGTACGTAAGTACTGCACATGACGCGCTCAACTTGGTGTTTGAATCGCACCCAACCTCTTAACGTTTTATTATGGTCTTTTTGAGGGGTAGAGGGGGTGATGAAGATGGGGGTGATGGAAAATGACAAACGGTGCTTTTTGGCACGGGTTTTTTTTATCGGATGCGGGTTCGAAAACCCCTTTTTGTACCTACGCCGGCCCCAGATCGTATGAGCCAACATGGAGGCTGAGCGTAGCAGGAAGTGCAAAAGAGAAAAGTTTGACAACCCTGGATGGACGGAAAAAGTAAGCGCCCCCAGCCTGGCTAGCAAGCTCTCTGTCTAGCTAAACTACTGACCTACTCTGTTGGAACCCGGGTTTTCCCATCATTAGGTCTATAAAAATCTAGCCATCTTGAAGATGAAAAATAACACAACCTTTTCAAATTGCTTACAACAAAGAGTTTTGTATGGGGAACCCAACACTAACTGGCGGCAACTGCACGATTCTTGTAGAGATAGACAAAAATAAAAAATGACTACACAAACACGAAGAACATAAAAACTTTTTCCGTTTTGTTTCTATATTTTCTATTATTTTTACAAGAACTCTGCTCGCTAACCGGTAAGTGTTGGTTTCCCCTATAAAAAAAACCTTTTTTGTTGTTTAAAACCGAGCCGTTTGGCCACGCCAAAATCAAAAAATCCCTTTCCTAGCAAATTCAAACAAATTAAGTCTTTACTGGGGTTTTTCTACTACTTCGGTCTGCAATTGTTTAAAAGTTTTCCGAAACTTCACAGATCAATTAAAGGCATTTAAATTTATACAGTAAACCCCTTTTTTTTGTACCAATCTGAATAATAACTTTTTTAAATTTTACTTATGATTCAAACAGTTGAGAAGTTTATTTTTATTATATTTAGCATCTGTTCTATTAGCATAAAAAGGGGTTTACGTACTAAAATTGAAATATAAGGAGATAATTCTGAAATCAGCTTCCCGTAGCGATCTCCCGGGGACGCGCTCGTGCGACTAGCCTGGGAACGGAACGAACATCATTTGCGTGGGGGAGGAGCCCGGGAGATGAAAGCTTGGGGGGCGGTGCTTCGTCCAGTGACCTGTCGTACGCCAGCAGAAAAAGACGCTAATTAACAAATTTTTACACTTTAAAAAAAAACTGTTTAAGGATTCATACTCTGCTTTTAAATTACGGAGGAAAAATTTATGTTGTAGATATTTTTAGTAAGACATGGACATGAAGGAAAACGCTAAATTTTAAACTTATAGCTCTCACCTCTTAGAGTTAACCCCCCAGCCAATTTAAGAAAATAATATTTTCTAGAACCCCTTGAATCAGGAGGAGGTTTTGGGTTTTAATTTTCACCATACTATAACCTGGGGTTTCCCAAGCACAGCTGAATTTTCCTATCCTCCCCAAAGCCAAACATTGCATTTAAAAATTAAATTTCTCCGGAATGAACCAGCATTTTTGGGAATCATTTCAAAATAAACAATTATAATATACGAGTAAATAAAAAATTTTTCCTTCCCCATTTTTGGACGGTGGCATCTCCTTAAATGAGGGACGACGTGTCAGCGGAGAAGTTTTGAGCCGGGCTGGAAATGAGAGTTGATTGCAAGTTTAGATAAATTTGAAAGACCCCCTTCCTTGGTAGAGAGAAGAAAGACAAAATGTGGTCTTAAAAGGTGTGCCATAATAGAAAAATAAAATAAAAAATTGTTTAAATGTTTGTACGTCAGGTAGGAAAAATGATTATGCACAGTAAGTAAAAATTTTTAAAATTAAATTAAAGTATAAAAAAAATAAGTTGGACTTTTACCTATTGAAAAGTACTCGATGTATAAAACTTTTCATTTTTTATAGGGTTAAAATTCAATAAATTCCCAAAATGTACTGAAAAAACATATCATCATGTTTAAATTAAAATAAATTCATCCCTCTTAGTACAATCAATGGGTTTGGGGCAAGTGCAGTTATGTGTAGCAAGTTTTTACGTTTTTATCATAGCCATATATAAGTAGGCCTAAGGTCTACTAAAAAAAAAATTTCAAAAAATAATTAACTTTAAAAATAAAATAATTTTTAAATTTTCCAAATAATTTTTGAAAGGGGGGTAGGTCTTTAAAACAGGGGAAAACCGCAGTATAAATCCCTTGGCGCACATTTGTCAAATGGGGGAAGTTAGTTCTTTAAAGTAAATTTTTTTTAAAACCTCGGTTCCCAAGAAACAATAATCAACTTTAGTTCTTCCAACAATACATTTTGTTTACTGAAAGAAATTTCGTATTATTCAAAGAAATTTAACGAAGAGCAAACACATTTAAAACCCCTGCCTCTTTTTGATTTTAAAACAATTAAAAACCATAAATGAAAAAAAAACTGTTGCAAAAAGAATGGTTAGTTCAAAAGTCAAAGGTTCATAGAAATTTTGTATGATCTAGGCCTATTACTTTATTTCAAAAAAATTTTAAAGAAGTAAATTTAAAAAAAATTTTTTTGGGGAACCATAAAAATAAATTGCATCCTTTTAAAAAGTTCTTCCCCAAGAAACGTTCATCAAGGCCTTTTTTTAATTTTGATAAATTAAGTTTTAAAAATATGTCCCTCACCAAGAAGTAGATCGCTGGCAACGTGACGAGTGGGAAGAAGTGGAGTTCGGAAACTCGGTTCACAGGGTGGTTGAGACAACGTTCGATCTTCGGAACGCAGGAGTTTCAAGTAGAAAAGTCACCGCCGAACGTTTGGACGCTAGAAAATTAAAAAATAAAATGTTATCATATTATATATTAACCGAGTCCTTGCCTAAAACGGTTTTTTAAAAAAAAATTTTAAAAATTTTAAAAAAAAGCAACAATGAAAAAATTTAAAAAAGAAAACCGCAATGGCAATGTTAAATATATAATTATTTAAATTTAAGTTTTTTTGATGTTTTTAAATTTTTTATTACATAAAAGTTGTGTAACAACCCTTTAAATTTTTGAAGAGCAAACGGGGAAAAGTTACGCCACCAATTTAAACTTCCCTAGTAGCACAGACCAGGGGACAAAGTAGGCTCCTTTCTGTATCCTACATTGAGTGTCAATTTGAAATAGATTCACTCACCGGAGACTTTCGGAAACTCTGCGTGCGGCGTAGAAGCGTTGAGCCCAAACGGTCCCCTAGACCCGATACAGAGACCTGCCCCTTTATGGAGCGGCGAGGGCGCTAGCTTGGGCAGGGGGAAAGGGGTGTCAACAATAACAATACATCACATTCTGAATTATTCAAGATTTGTGGGTGGGAGGGGGGGGGGGGGGGCAGTTTAATCTTGGACAAAATCTAAAGTTACCAGACATAGTATCAATTAAAAAATTAACTTTAAAAAACGGTACTCTTTCGTTGGGGAAAAGGCCAACTTTTTTGCACTTGTAAAATGTGTTTTGTTGTTACAGGTTTTTAATTTTTTTTATTAAAATAGCGAGTAAAAGGTTTTTAAGGTATTTTTTGTTTTTTGGGTTTTTTTTTTATTTTTAGTAAGGTCTTACAGTGGGGTGTACGGTCGGGGGCAGTGCTCAGTTCTCGCATGAGTGGGCCCAAAGGCGCTCACTCCCCACTATTATAAATTTCTTTTGTTTTAAAACAGCAGAAAAGAACTTGCGGTGCATTTTTTTCATTACTCAAATACAAAATTTAAATTTAAATCTTTACAGTGGGTTTTTCCAGTGGTTTAATTTTTAAGGGAAAAGGTGGTACACCGAAAAAAAACCCGGGGGAAAATTATTTTAAGGGGACCCCGACGGGGGGGTTGGGCGGCTTGCCCCCCAACACAGCGCCGCAGGGAAAAAAATTTAAAATCGGTTTTTAGATGTGTTTTGGGGCGTTCAGAAAAAAATAAAGGGGGTGTAGCAATACCAAATTAAAGGGTTTTTTGTACAGTAAAAACTATAAAAAATATAAAAAAAAAATTGGGTAGTGACGAGATTTCCCTGTCACAACCATTGAATATGCTATCTTCTTCGTGATCACGTCCAACAATAATGGGAAATTGTCGAAATTGTTTGGGCATACCTTTAAAAATGAGGGCTGAGTGTACTAAAATTTTTTTACAGTTTAAAATGTTTCAAGTAAATTTTGGGTATGAGCATGTGGGTGAAATAACTAAAAAAATTATTTTCGTTTTTTTTAAGTATAGTAGACAAAATGTGATGTTGCGTACCCCAAATAATTCATGAAAAAAGGGGGATCTGCGGATCCCCAAAAAATTGGTGGGGAACGAGGTACCCGCGCTCCATTACAAATTAGGCACTGGTTTTGCGACGTTTTTCGGAGAAAAAAAACAGTGGTGAAAAGTTGGCCATTCCCAACCGAAAGAGTACCACAATCTGAACATTTTGTTTGGCCTTTGGGACTGCATAAAGATACTGGACTGAAAGACATTTGGTAGATCATAGGTATTATACATTTTCTCCTAAGTCACGCTTGCAAAAACCCCATTGATACATTTAATTAAGCAATGTGAAGCCATTTGGGGAAACGAACCCCAAAACTTGGCATTTAAAGCAGAACTGCCCTAGTGGGGGCCCCAAAGACACCAAGAAAGTGTAGGAAAAATTTAAAAAAAAACAGTTGTGCATAATTATTAATTTAAGGTCAACCAAGTAAAAAGCTATCATGTCTAAAAATTTTTTAATTTAAAAAAAAAATAAATTTCAATGTTATAGTGAAGTAAGCTACCTACTGCCATGTTGTGACAGTGGGATGTGCAGCGATGCAGTGTCACCTGGCGCCTGTCATGTTGGGCCCTTTGATGGACGTCACTATCATGATAGGGTGGGGCGAGCGAGGGTCCCCCCCCCCCCTCCCCGGGGGTGTAGGGGCGCATTCCCGGCGCTGTAAATAAATAACTGATGGAAAGACTAAACTAAAAACATTTCTGGAAGAAAACGAGCACTAAAAAAAGGGGGACGGTACTTTTGCAGTGGATGGACAAAATTTTTTTCACTGCGTTTTTTGGGAAAAGTAGGTAGGGAGGGGGGGGGGGGGGGTCGAAGCGCGTATGTTTAACAATATTATCATTTAAAATAAGGTTTTTTTGCAAAGCCCCCTTAAGGGGAAAAGTTTGTTTATAGGGAATTTTCGTAGTTTTCCCGACTGGGGTTTTGACCCTAGAACTCCGGCTTGACGTGCTAGCTCTAAAAAATTTACTACCGGCACACAGAAAAAAAATTTTTTTTTTCGATGTTGACTTCCATGAAAGAAGGAAGTTGCTCAAGGAGGACACAGGGGGGAAACTTTACTTTTAAATTAATTTCTGGATCTGATGAGGTTTTTGAAATGTTGCCATTTTTCTACCCGGGGGATAAGGGGGGGCGGTGGGGCGATCGCCCCCCCCCCCATGATTCTTTTTTTTTAAAATGATTTTATTATTTTATTGTGCACGCACCAAATGCACCAAAAACCGATTTTCAAAAATTTTGCCCGCGGCGCTATTTTTTTTAAAAACCCAATAAAAAACAACTTTTCATTATGTTGTCGAAAAAAAACAGTTTGCCTCTGAAATGTGTCGCATCAGTGTACTTTTGATTTTTTAAGTCCCTCCTATGTGAAACTTTTTTTTAAAAAATAGGGAAAACGTTTAATAAATAAATAAAATGGAATTTTAAAAAAAGATCAAAAGTTTATAATAAGTTCAATCAGGCCCAAAGCTGTAAATTTTAAGTCGACATGACGAAAAAAACAAATTGGTGCACAAAACTACTTGTTTTCCCATTGCATCCCCCCCACCACTTGTTTTTTAAAAAGCCCAAATGCACTTTTAAAAAACCCGTTTTCAAAATTTTCGCCTGCGGGGCAATTAAGGGGAGGAGCGCTTATCCCCTTTTTCCCCGAGTGCATGCACACGCAAAACGCCCCCCCCCCCCCTGATTTTGTCCCAATCCCCACGTTTTGCTACGTTTCAAGAAAACTGGAAATAATTTTTTCATACACGAGTTTGAGCTTATCGCATAGTTTCACAGAAGTGGGGGGGATGACAGGCAGCTCTGGGCGTCCCCTTGAATGCGTCAACACCGCGACTTTTAATGCCGGGCACAAAAAAGCCCCCTTCCCCCGATACAACAACCCTGGCAAAAACACGGATCACATTCCGTTGATACTTTTATTTCACGTGTAACTAGGCTTCGTGTTTCTAAAAGGGGCTCGAATTTACCAAAAAATCAACTACATATTTATTCACATGAAAAACAAGGGGCATAGTTTACCACAAAAAAGAACATTGGCAACGCTTAAGTGCAAAAAGAATAACTCTAGAGAAATATTTCGAATTAAAATAACGCCAGTAAAAAATTAAACGTATGCCTAATCAGAAACGATAGGGGTAGAATTGAGAGAGGGAGGGTGAAGCTACGGATGAACAAACTACAGACAAAATAGTGTGGCCACGTTGCTGATTTTCAAAATGTCTCCACTGCCCCAGAAAATATTCAAGATTTTCAAAAAATATTTTAGTTTTTCACGAAAAAATGAAAATTACAGAAAGGGAATGAATTTCCGGGGGATGAATTTATAGTAGATGAATAGCGGTATAAAATAAGTAAAGGGAATGGGTGAAAAGATAAAGTAAGCTTGAATGTAGACAACGAAGCGAGGCTTACACGCCAATCTAGGGGTGGGCAGGGAAAAAAAAATTTTGAATTTAAAAGTAACGCCCGTCAAGGATTAATGTACACAGAAACGGAGGTAGAATTTTAAAGCTCGGGGTAGAAAGGATAAAAAAATCAATCTACGACAAAATAACTGTTGGACACGTTTCTGAATATTAACGGTTTCAACGACAGAGAAAAAACTTCACAATTATTAAAAAAAAGAATATTTACTTTTTCCTGACATGAAATCGAACGGAACGTGAATTCCAATAGATGAATTTATAATGGGAGGATATAGGTAATAAAACGGGTATTACAAAGGATGCAGCGATAAAACAAGATATAATGTAACTAACCTGGGAATGTAGATTAGCCCGGACCGGGGTGGAGCTGCCTGCTTGAAGATGGCGACGACTGATACCGGAAAAAGCCTGCCCCCCCCCCTGTAGTCATACACTGTGGCGCAATGATAACTGCGCAGCCTATAACTGCTGTAACTACAATAATAGGTAGTCAAGAGCACAATGTAATTTCATGATAATTTAAGTAAAACGTGGATTGTTTCTGGGTATTCGAAATTTATCAAAAATAGTATATTTCTCCTGTGTTTTCTATAACCCAGAGTTAGGGACCTTTATTTTTAACGGGGACGGATAAAACGTTATAAGGGGCAGTGCACTGTGGGCAGTGTTTTGGGGCTGATAGTGATGGAGATGCCCCATCTTCGTTCGAGTTCGGGGGCTCCAGGTTTAGTTTGGCAATCCGACCAGACCATTTGGGCCCAAGGGGGGCAGGGGGTGGGGGGGGGGGGGTGGGGAGGAAGGAACCGGGAGGGAAAAGCCCCCCCCCCCAAATTTTTCCAGGGGGGCAATGAAACCGCTTTAGAGGGGTTTGGGTTTTAGTGGTTTTTTAATATCTATAAAATTTTAAATTGTTTGGGGGACAATTCGAGGCAAAAAGTGGCCCCGAATTTTTGCGAATTCGCTGGGTTTGACTAGCAAACTATTTTTAATGGGGACCTTAGAAAAGTAAAAAAGGCTCACACCTGTACCGTTGACTCGACAAAATACAAATTCACAATTTCGTCTTTGGGGTTTTGACTTACATATTTTTAATTATCAAAAGATGCTGGAACCAAAGGTCGAGATACTTGTCCATTCCCCTGGAAATAAAAAGGGAAACAAAATTAGTTACCAACTTGGGAAAAAAACTGTACCTATTTTAGTTTATGTAAACCATCCAGCCTTTTTTTCTCAAACAAAATCGCCATGAAAAAAAATATTTTTTGGAATTGCAGCAATGGGAAAAATCCCCCCGTAAACATGAACGTTTCTTAGGTTTTTCACGCCTCAGTGTGTGTTTGACGCTGCTCTTGGGGGTTTTAGCAAGGTCCCGGATTTGCAGGCTTGTATTTTGGGGCTTCGAAGACTGGGAGGAACGGGACTTGGGTTTTTATATATGCCCAACGAAAGAAAGATGCTGGTAGGGGGGGGTAGAATCTTCTGAACACGGGGGAGGCGGAAACATCTCATTTTGGATAGATGAAACAAACGAAGAAATGGACTTTTTTCCCCCTAAACGAATTTGAACGTTACCTAAAACATGAACCATGAACAAAAAAAACGTGCCCTTTAACTAACATAAAAAGTAAAAAACATGAAATGAACGTAAACGAAAATGAACTGACCGTGAACATAAGTAAAAATGAAATGAATAAAACTGAAAGGGCCTGACTTAAAAAAACATGGGGAAATGACCCTGAAAAATGAAATGAAAGTAAACAGAAAGGGGCCGTGTAAAATGAACGTAAACATGAAAACTGACCGTGGGAAAATGGGGAAAAAAAATGAAATTAAACATGAACCAAATTTAACGGACTAAAAAAAACATGAACGTAAACATGAACTGAAAAGGACCGTGAAAATGAACATGAAAGGGAAAACATGAACGTAAAAATAAATGAAAAACAAAACTGAACGTAACAAAAATGAACTGGCCCTAAAAAAATGAACAGAACGTCCGTGAAAATGAACTTACCCTGAACATGAAATAAAAAAACTGAATGACCCTAAACTGAATGACGTAAAAAAAAACAGAACGAAAAAAAATGACTGAACATAAAAGTACTGATTAAAAAGTAAAAAAACCTTTAACATGAAAAAAAAAAAATAAAAAAGGAAAAAAGTGACAAAATAACTTTTTTACGGAACTTTAACAATGACGAAAAACAAAGGGGGAACGTACTAAACCCCCCCTTTAACAGGGAAATGACGGAAAAAAACCGGGAAACCCCGAACATGAAAAAATTAAGGGGGGAAACATGGGTTTCAAATAGGGGTGTAGCGATGGAACCCCCTGAACATGAGGGGGAAAAGAACTTAAGGTGTGGCAGACGTAAGTACCCCCGTACCTGCAACGTAGGAAATGGGGGCACCGATGAGAAACCCCCAGGGTCAAGATCCCCCCCGGTATAGGGGAAGAGAACTTAAGTGTGTGGCAGATCGTACGTACGTACCCGCGTACCTGCAACGTAGGAAGATGATCACGCGGGGATTAACTTCATGTGTTTGTCTGTCTTACTGTCTGCACGGAATCTTATAATCGATATTTCACTTACATCTCAATGTCCAATCGAGCTAAAAGTTTTCACACATACGTAGTCTTGATGTCAATAGATCAATCAATTTACATTCACTAATTAATCAATTAATTCATCATAAATCACAATTAATTAATCAATTAAAGTTTTATATGGGAATTGATATTTTACCCACTTCCCAATGTCCGATCGGTCTGAAATTTTTCACACAGACGTATTTCTTGATGACAATACATGTATCAATTTATCACAGCTAGTGAGGATGGGCCAACCAGATGCAGAAATTCGGACACGTCCATGTGACCACATATTCGATTACAACATTCGTTAAGACTAAAAAGTATAGGTCTAAAATAATACTAGGGAAACGCCAAAGTCGTTGTTAGACGAGTGAGAAAGCCATGTGTTGAGTACCCGCGGTAACATTACTTTTCTTCCCCCTACCTTAGGCCTCCCTAGCCTATCATAGGCTACAGTGGAGCATTATGGCCCAAACTATGACCTAAACTTAAATACCATATTATTTATACGAGTATTAGCCTATAATCAATGCAAATGTTCCCGCATACTCATCACATGACTCTCTCACTCGTCTAACGACTTTTTAACATTCCTTTTCGTCCCCCTACCTTAGGCCTCTCTAGCCTATCATAGGCTACAGTGGAGCATTATGGCCTAAACTATGACCTAAACTTAAATACCCTATTATTTATACGAATATTATAGAGGACTCAAATCACCTAGAGAATGCGCTAGTGTCGCGGGGGCGTAGCACCGTCATGGCCGCCGAGTGAGGATACCTTTGTAAACACCCATAATATGATCCTACACAAGCACAGTGTAAATATATAAGGTTTTGGGGGAATAGAATAGGTATCATGTGGCTCATTATGAATTCAAAATCTAGTATTTATTTATTTTAAAGTATTTCTAGTATTTATATAGATTTATATCAGCATTTATAATTAAAATACCTTCGGATATAGTCTGTCGGGCGCCTGTGAACGTAGACATTGATATAAACCGCTTATTTTTGTGGCCGTAGTATTATTCCAGAGTACAACGTTACAGAGTCCAACATACTTTGAAATAATATCAATATAATGACTAAATTTATTAATATCAAAGCAAAATATTTAGTTATGTCTATAATCTATAATAGGCCTAATATGGAATGTAATGCAATATTAGAGTAGCACACAGCGTTTCAATTCAAGCAACAACAATAAAGCCACTCAAGCTTTGTGAAGAGTGAAGACAATAGAGCAGTAAACAATAAACATTATGCGTTCCTAAATTATAAGAATGCAAAATAAAAAATTACTGGACAAAACACCAATATAAAAGAACATTGGGAATAACAAGTCAACATGGTCTTGTGCTTAATACTCTCAATACTTAAATTTTTTAAACCTTATTCACCCACTCTTGAGGGGATTTGATTGTTTTATTGTGATTACGAAAATACCAATATAAATACTATAAACAAAAACAGGAATTGAACCCTTGGTCTCCCTCTGGCCGGGCGCGGACTATATAACTGGGAGTGGTGATTTAATAAGAATTTGATATTCACTATATTATAATATCAAAATGCACCAATAATTCAGCAACAAATACACTACCGCGGTCTCGGTGGTCTTTTGGGAGGCATGGGTTCGATCCCCGGCCAAGGTTGGGTTTTCTAAATCTGGGCTTAGCCCATTTATCGTGATATAATCTAGGGCTACTGATTGTTTTAAGCCAAAAATGAATAAGTCTTATCAACTAGGTATGAATTTAATATTAATATGAAGACCACTCTTTGTTAAGATCTCACTGAATTACCTAAGTGAGAGGGAATGTGTTTTGTTTCCATAATTTCTTGTAGATTCCTTTCACGAAATAACGAATCAGTGCATGTGTTCAGTCACTTATCTTCCAATAAGTGGCTTCAGCAAATATACACTCTAATGGCAAGTGGGTAGGTGGATTGTGGACATATAATATTCAACGTACAAAATGTGTAACTAACAAAATAACAGTAGGTATAGTTGGTTAACCAGTCGGCGTTTGATTACGTTTTCAGTGTCTCCAATGCATTTTTTCACGGAATGAATTATGTTTCTGTTAAAATATGATGTTGAAGACTAGATTCCATGTAGGTGCTGTTTGTTGTGTGCGCGATAGAACATCACAATACTTATCTCAATTAGTTAATTTCTTACGCGCGAGGATAGCATGTGTAGATTCTATCCTCACTAGCGCGTTTCCAGCGTTCGCCGCCAGAGTGGACATGAGAAGATGGAGCGCTCTATAATCAAACTTAAATGCAAATGTTCCCGCGTACTCAACACATGACTCTCTCACTCGTCTAACAACGACTTTGGCGTTTCCCTAGTCGAGTTGGCTAAAGCGCCCTTATAGCCGAAATGTGAGAGACGTGGGTTCAATAGTCGGGAAAGATTTTGTAATTACTGGATTGTATTTTTTAAACTAGCCTATCATAGGCTACAGTGGAGCATTATGGCCCAAACTATGACCTAAACTTAAATACCATATTATTTATACGAGTATTATAATCAATGCAAATGTTCCCGCATACTCATCACATGACTCTCTCACTCGTCTAACAACGACTTTTTAACATTCCTTTTCTTCCCCCTACCTTAGGCCTCCCTAGCCTATCATAGGCTACAGTGGAGCATTATGGCCTAAACTATGACCTAAATACCCTATTATTTATACGAATATTATAATCAAACTTAAATGCAAATGTTCCCGCGTACTCAACACATGACTCTCTCACTCGTCTAACAACGACTTTGGCGTTTCCCTAGTCGAGTTGGCTAAAGCGCCCTTATAGCCGAAATGTGAGAGACGTGGGTTCAATAGTCGGGAAAGATTTTGTAATTACTGGATTGTATTTTTTAAATTATTTAACATGTTTTGAAATGTATATAACGCAGTGTAGTCCATCATCTGTGACAATACTATGGAAAACATAGCCAGTACAAAATACGTGAAAATATTGCAAGGTTTACTCAATCTACGAGCGGAATTGGGGGTACCTTGACGTCCAACATTCGATGAACCTTGGACACGGCATTTCACAGCCAGGAAAATAACAAACAAAAAATATTATTTCAAAATGAAAACCATTGTCGTTAAAATAATTCCTATACATTTCAACGTATTTTTCAGTTTTTTATTTCTTGCAGGTTTAAATCGCAACAGATTGCGCTCATTTTGTTAGCAGGTCTAAGTTACCTCTTCACGGATGTCTGTTTAAAATTTCAGCTCAATCTATTTGGCCGTTCGGCCGTATGAGCCCGGACAAACAGACAGACATTTAACAGACAATGCTCACGGCCAAGGCCCGATCGAGTATAGCGTTAGGAAAGACTTACGTTCGCTACGCTCACTCGTCTAATTAAAAACATTTACAATATGTAGGCCTACAGAATATCTAGACTAAGTAGCCTAGTAGGATAATGCATCAATTATCTCAGAAATATAAAATATTCTATTATGGCCGTATATGTATAAAAAATATAAAAAATAATAAGTATAAAAAACAAATTATTGGTAATAGGTTTAGCAAGATCACTGCAAATCTTCACTCCAAGCAAGTCTTGAATATTTTGAGACAAATCGAGTCTACGAGGCAGAACACGCATATTAGAGGTCTGCACGGGCCTTCTAGAAGCCCCCCGGCCCGGCCCGGGCCCGTATTAAACTACCTTATCAAAGCCCGGGCCCGCCATAAGTGAAAGTAGGCCCGTTACAGCCCGTTCAGAGGTTAAACTCAAAGTAACAGCATGTGTTTTTTTTTTTTTCATCATGGGATATATGAATGAACGTCACGGTGGGGATGAAAAGTACTATTACGAGGAACAAAACGTTTTGAAATTTTGGTCGAAAAACATTTCTATGATCGTAATTGCAAATACCGATTTCAAATTACACCATAAAGCCCGAAAAAAGCCCGTCTCATTCAGTGAGAAGCAGGCCCGGGCCCGACTTAAAATGCATAACAAGGCCCGAACCCGGCCCGCGGGCCAAGCCCGAGCAGACCTCTAACGCATATTTTCACTGATTGTGCAGTGATTGATGATGAAATGTGGAGTTGACAAAAAAGCTGACAACATGATCGCCTTTGCCGACTTAATGCAGAATTCTAAATTGCCTTGTTTTAAGGATTAAAATATAATAATAATTGCGAATGGAAGAAGAGCACCATGGTGTTTTGATCCATAATGGACATGCCTGCCCTTGAATGAAGACACTTTTCATTCAAAGTGAACCAGGGTTGTTTTAAGCTGTAGAAGATGATGATTTAAGCTAATGTTTATTTTAGACATGGTTTATCTCTGGTACAAAATGAGTAAGTCTATGCCATGTCAAGAACATAATAATAAGTTTGCAATCACATCAATCATTACCAGTCACCACACCACTAAGAAAGTTTAAAAAATACATGCTTAAAACTCGTTAAAATACTCAATCTAAAAATCTGGTGTCAGCTAAATACTACCCCATTCGATTTATTGGCAAACGGCATCAACACATGTAGAATAGTTCATAAATTTCTAAAGAAAATGATACTTTGAGCTTCCGAGACAGCTTCCAACCTTCCATCCTGATGTGGTTTCCCTGCATAGTCCGAAGAGCAAAATGCTACGATGGCGACAAGAAATCGGCCACGACCATACACACCAGAAAGAAAAACATCATCTGCAAACAATATTCTAAACGACTAACGTATTTTAGTTAATAACGCATAAATAAATAAATTCATTAATAATGCATAAACATGGAAATACTTAGCTAGTTCGATACCCTCCCGAGATGGATATTTTCACATATTATGGGAGTGTTTCCTGATTAATGAAATTCAGAAATGTTAGCTCTGGTTTTGACCGAGTTTGTTAAATACATCCAATCCTATAGTATAGATTTAGGGAATGAGATTTTCTGACGCCCGATGTAGGCCAGCGCACTGACAAAATAACATGACAATATTATGTACTGAAACTTTTATGTTTTATAATTATAATATTATTACATTAATATACAGTATTACAATACATCAACAGATTTATAAAATACATTATCACTAAAAACTAAAATAAATAATATCATAAAGAAATGTGCTTGGCACAATAAAACAATTTTATCTTAATTATTTCGAGACCACTCACAAAACAAGAAAATCATTTGCTCCTCATTCCATTGCAAAACATTTTTAACAAATTTGATATGTATACTGTATAAGTATAATACAATAATAAAAAGAAGAAATATATGTTCACAAATACTTACATGTGCAAAACTACATCAGTATCATTACATATTATACCATGTACTTGTCTACGTTATATGAACACATACGATGCACCATTTCTTTTTATCTTTGCCGCACCTCTTCGGTTCTAAACCTTGAACTACGCGAGGCACAAAATGTGGACCGAGTTGGATCATATATAATGCATTTAGGTAAAATAACCCGAGATGCCCATACACTTAAGTTTAATGTAAGTAGTTCAGCAGTTTGCGTATGAAATTCACAATATATTATGGCTGTTGATGCAGTTGAGAATACCAGTAGTTAATGTTCAGCTCATCAGTCAATCATTATTACTAACACGATGCCTACTGTGTAAAATCAAGAAAATGAGGTGACTCGGTCATATAAATGTTGTACACAATGAGAAGAATGAAATTCAGCTACCTGTTAAAACTGCTTAGCATTTTGGCCATACAAATGCAATTACCTAGAATTACTATGATCATTGATAAGCATCTATAGCTGTTGAACAATATCACATTTCACTATCCATTCTATGCCAATGATAACAATACTTGGCATAGCTCATAACACAAGTTCTACAAAATTTTACTTTTGTACGTAAATTTATGCTAAGCACAGACTTCAACAAGATTATGAAAAATTATCAACATTAATTAATACTTTGTAGCAATTGCTGCAATGTATGTTCAGTGACAAGATTAAGTAAAAATGGAATAACCACTGCATTGGTTCCTCAAGTGGCACAATGATGGATGTGAGCGAGGGAAGAAAATTTTTCTTGCGCTTGCTTCACTCAATGAATAAATATACGTAGTTGGATAAACTCAATTTAACTCCCTGATAAAAAATAGCTTGGGTGTTTTTTTGTCCGTTTGTTTGCTCTCTACCATGACAATGGCTGATCCAATCTGGATGAAATTTGTAGGGGACCTTCGAAATCTCTGAACTTAGATCTACCATTTTTTGGGTACAATCGAAGAAATACTTCTCATGAATATCGTACGTTTTCGATTTAAAAAAAATTAATGTGATATTTTCATGACATTTGGACCGCGACCAGGCAAATGGCTACTCCGATCTTGATGAAACTTTATGGGAACGTTAGAAATCACTGACTTAGATATGTTATGATTTTAGGGACAATCGAAGAAATATTTCTCATAAAAATCGTACTTTTAGGGCAACGATTGGTCATTATGACCTCGCCACCCCGCACCTTTTTGCGGCAGCGGCTGCCACAACGAGGCGCGTGTCGATTCTCGTCTCGGTCTCATTCAGACTCGAATGTCGGTCGCCTCGCATTGTTGAACTCTTTATTGTTGAAGACAGACATGGTTGTTCTTGATAATGACGACAATGACAATGACAACAACAATGACGCCACGAAACAGTATTCCTTGGACAAAAATAATCAACCATAACAGCTCATTCATCAACGCGACTGGAAAAAGCGTTCGCGAAGCGGCCTAGAATAGTTATCTGTGACTTTAGTAGACACCGCCAAGCAAGAGCTTAAATGTGGGCCGTTTGCACGAATGTTTTCATTTTAGGTGGTCATGTGGTAAAAAACATCATTTGATAAAATAGCTACCGGTAGTCCAGAAATTAAAAAGTTATATATTCCTGTCATATCTATGTAGGTATACCTATGCATCCACAAACACATTTTAGTACATAGATCGTATGTTAGCATACTTTTCTTTGGAGTAAAACATGTTCACTATGTACTCTTACTTATATACAGTATAACGCACACAAATGTACAGTCAAGAAGTTATGAAGAGCATTAAGGAAAAGTGAAGTATCTAAATGTTTTGTATTATTATTCACTAGCACCTAGCACTTAAAAATTACTTTATAAGGTTACAATGCTTGCAAGAGCAAATTATACCATTATCTGCATGCACAGCACAGATAATTCTTTCTGGATTCCAAACAACTGTGACATTGGCAGTACATGGCAGTATTCCTAGTAGGCTTACGCTGCAGGAGTACATTTTCTTGGCTTAATTCCTATTTTCTTTCATTGTTGATATAAACATGCTTTTATTGTTTATCGTAGTTAGATTAAGATCGCCCTTTGTTCGAGACAGTGGTCAATTTAAGTCAAAACAACATTGATAAGACATACCTAGTCTTCACTTGATACTTAAGTCGTATATCTTACTTTGCAACCTACTTAGTTCACATGAAGACTATGTCACTAGATAGAAAGATGATCGCTTCATATTTAAATTGCTTCAAACTTAGTTTGCCCGGGAGCAGTTCTTACTAAGTCAGTAACATTGTAGCCGAGATCTTGTTCTTGTTGACAAGGTATGAATTCAACCATTATTTTTTGTGTTTGACGTTGTTTATGTGAAGCAACTCCGTTTACTTGTCAACATTCTTCTAGCAAGACTTTGGATTGTGTAATATATGAGTAATGACATTTAAGATGGACAAGCAAAAATTTGAAAGTAAAAGGCTAAGTTGAGGATAGAAGAAATTTACCTCAAATTAAAATGTATTGGCATTGTTTATGTTTTTCACTGCCTTGCATTCAAGAGGGCTATCATTTCATTGCCTTGCAATTTTCAATCTATATGTTTCTGCCAAGACCCCGTTTATATTACTAGCGTTCAACGCAAGTTGATGAGGCGTTGGTCAGAACGTGAGATAGAAGGCAGGTTGAAATTTACATTGAAATCTCAACTGTTGTAACAACTTGTGTCCGTTTAGACGCAGAATTTTACCAGTGTAACCCACCAACTCGCGTTGTGAACGCTAGTAATAAAAACGGGATCGAGATGACAATGAATAAGTTGAATAAATTGATCACAAACAAGTAGGCCTATATTAGAACCAAAGTATCAAGTGAAGACCAGTTAATAAAAACAAGTCGAAAGTAAATCTTACAAACACACAAGTACCTATGTTTTTAATGGAATCACATAATATGAAATGATTATTAATATTTTGAATGGATATTGATTTTAAAAGCATTCTTAAAACTGAATTAATGCTTTAATGAGGAAGCAAATTACGTATTGAGTTGAATTGTTGATGAAGAAACCTGTAAGATTGTAAAATAAGAAGACTATACCAAGAGCTAGCTGTGATGTATGCAGTTTTGAGCATTCATAATAAAATAATATAATGTTTTACCCACTTGTTGGTTGTTGCATAATGCCACTTTAGTCAAGTTGAAAAGAAGCCATAAAAACAAATAGTACAGCCGCAAGAAATTATACCCTAAAAATTACTCAAAGCCATCAATTTTGTTGTATAGTCATTGTATAGGTAGGTCTACCAATACCACAAAAGCCCCAGCCAAAACGGACAAGTCCAAGTTGAGATGAATGCAGGTGATTTGAGCGTATAGGCATGTACTGCCTGATGGAAATCAGTAGATAACATTAACAAGGAAGGTGCGTGGCGGGGCTTATTAGCTTATTAGGGAGATGTGTCTTTTACCGCTGATGACAAAAATTGAGTCAATACGGTGCCTAGGATCTACGGAATACCCCTAAAACAGACAATGAACTTGGCACGGAGGCACGTACATGTAATGGCGTGGGCCACTATGGTGCTGGTACATCTCGAGCAATAAGCACAGTCAATGCAAATCTAAGTACTAAAAGAAAAAGATGTATATTCCATGTCTGCTTTGTGGTTTGATTGCTGATAAGCTCTACTGTAATAATTTGGTTCACAAGGCTTCCACAAGAAAGAAAGAGCACATTAAGAATTCTGAGCAATCAGAAATGAGAGAGATTAGATTACGTATCATCACGAACACTTAGATCTAGTAGTTTATACAACAATGTACAAAAATATCAAGCAAAATCTCTCAATCTCTTTAGGCTTGAATCTTCAGTCAATTATTCCCAAAAGGGGAAACATGCTAAGCCCACCACAATATCGTTTACATATACTAGTTTAGTACATACATACCTACTATATACGTAGTAACATACTGTAAGTCTTAAATATAAATTCCATTTACAAATTAGATTAAAAGTGTTGAGATATACATAATGTTATGTAAAGGTATTTAAATTTTACACCACAAATATCAAGCTCATCATCGCAAGGGGCGGCCAGGCCAGTATGTCAACCTGTATTTGTGAGTGATACTGATGTACAACAAAGTTCATTTAAGTACAGTAGATTCAATTGCTAATTATGCACTACTGTAAATGTAGGCCTACAATGTTACACAGTAAGATTTTTTACTTGGCAATTCTGTTTATTTGGTTGAACCGACTGCACAGTAAGTTAAAATGTTTGGTGGTACTGGTATGGCACTAGCTTGAATAGATATTATGTTGAAAGTGACCCACATTGAATACTACAGCAGGCCGTCGCCATGCATGGTTTGTTCATTACTCATTTCCTACTCCAACCACTACAGAATATGCATTAATTAACTGTACCACCTCAAATCTTGATATGAACTTCAGTGCACTGGTTTCCAGCAGAGTTCATTAGAGTTGCCATTTGATAATGGATAAAAAATTGAAAATACATCCCAGAGTGACTTTGTTCAGTCTTCCCGATGTGACTATTGAACAACTAATTAAAATTTTGAAAATACTACCCATTAATGGATATGGCCTATATCTGTACTATGTACCTATCAACAGGCTAATATACATATATTTCTGACTCCTGTTTCCAACTTGAGTTAGGTCAGGGGGTGGCTATAGCCACCAATTTTCTAGGGCCTTTTATGAGTTGTTAACACCGGCTTGCCAGGCCTGTCATGTCCTCTTCAGGTTCACTCGCACTTCTTCCCACCAGCTCACGCCATCCACTTCTGTCTTCCCACAGTTTCCTTGCTTCGACGACTTCCCACTTCTCACCTCTTTCCTGTATATCATTTCTTATCTGATCTTTCCACTTCTCTCTTGGTCTACCGACTCGTCTTTTAACTTTGTCCCCACTTTCAAATTCTGTCCTTGGAATTCTTTCTTCTCCCATTCTTCTGACATGTCCATACCATCTCAACCTTTCTCGTCCAATTTTGAATAATAGCTTCTCAACTCCAACTTTTGTCCTGATTTCTTGGCTTCTAATTTTGTCTAACTTCGATATTCCGGCTATGCTTCTTACGAACTTCATTTCAGCTGCTTGAATCCTACTTGCATCGACGGCTCCTAGTGTCCAGGTCACTGAAGCATATGTAAGGATGGGTAGATAGTATACCTTGTACAATAACACCTTGCATTCATTTGGGAAATCCTCGTTCCAAAGTAACTTCCTTACTTGCTGATAAAAGGATTCTGCCTGAGCCACCCTTTTACTGATCTCACTTCCCATCTTTGCCTCCTTTGTGATAATGCTACCTACGTACGTAAACTCTTCTGCCTCTTCCAGTTCCTCATCTCCAATTTTAATTTTCTCTCTAGTTACTTTACTTGTTCCTTTCTTTCTAGATTTTTCCATCACAATAGTTTTACTTTTTCCTACACTGATCTTTAGTCCAAATTCTTCTGTTACAAGTTTCCACTTCTTCACTTTTGTCTGCACTTCTTCAGCTGTCTCTCCCCACACTAGGATGTCATCCGCATAAATCATTGTCCTTGTGCCAGTTCCTGTCTCTGGTTCCACCTTATTTAATATTTTGTCCATTACTATTGAGAATAGTAATGGGGATATTACACTGCCTTGCCTTAGGCCAGAGTTAGTGTTGAACCACTCAGTATTTCCATGGTTTGTTTGAACACAACTTGTACATTGTTGGTACATACTAATTATTCTCTCGATCATGCCGTTGCTAACACCCTTCTTTTTTAGGCACTCCCACACTTTTCCATGGGGCATGCGATCATAGGCTTTTTCTAGGTCTAAAAACACTATGTGCACCGTTTGTCCTGCCTCCCATCTAGTTTCCATGATTTGTCGCACTGCGAATATCAAATCAGTGGTTGACCTTCCACTCCGAAACCCATATTTTATTTTATTTATTTATTTAACGTCTATCCTATTCAGTTATAAAAACTGATTTACAAAGGAGGACTGCTCTTCCCTTAGCTGTGGTTCTATTATTTCATTTAATCTTGCTTGTATTATTCTTTCATATATTTTAGCTCCTTGGCTCATTAGGGTGATGCCTCTGTAGTTGTTTACATCCTTCCTGTCACCCTTTTTAAAAAGTGGGACGATCACTCCTTTCCGCCAGTCCTCGGGAACTGCTTTCTGTTGCCAGGCTGCTTTTACCACGCGGTACATCCATTCACCCCCTGCTGGTCCTGCTGCTTTAATCATTTCTACGTATACTTCATCCATCCCTGCTGCTCTTCCGTTCTTCATATATCCTATAGCATGCCGTACTTCTTCTCTTGTTATTTCTACCTCCTCTTCTTCATAGTATTCTGCCAGTTTTTCCGCCACAGAGTTGTTGATACTTTCATCACCACCCTGATTATTGGTATCATTGAGTAGGTTGGAGAAATGCTCTTTCCACAAAGCTTGTATTTCACTTGGTTCTTGTGTTAGTTCTCCGTCTTTGTTTTTAAGATAAATTTGGGCGTTCACTGTCTGTACGTTTATTTTTGATCATACCGTCCAACATCTTTTTGTTCCCATCAAAGTCAATTTTCAGTTTTTCAGCCAGCTTAACCATTGATTTTTGTTTTTCTAGCTTGAAAATCTCCTTTACCTCTTTTTTGCTCTGTTCATATTTCAAAATATTTTCAATTAAGCGGTCTTCTTCCTTCTTCTTCCATGTTTCTTTCTTCTGTTTTACAGCAGCTTTTACATTTTCGTTCCACCATGGTGTCTCTTTCAGCTTTCTTTTCCCACTCACTCGTCCACATAGTTAGTCCAGGCTAATAAAAAATAAAAAAAAGAAAAGAAAAGTTAGCAGTCCCTGTGTGCCATTCCATCTCCTACTCCCATGTCACAAGTCTGATTCTGCCGAAAACTTTAGATTCAAGATAGCAACTCAAGCGAGAATGAAATGGTGCTTGACCTCCACACTTCCTGCTATAGAAAATATTGTATTTCCATTATTGGTAGTAGAAGAAGTTTCAGGGCACTTTAATAGCAAAGATTATTTGTGTGGTGCTTCATAGGGATGACATCGGGTAGTAAAATTTGGAAACGGTTCTAGTCCTTCTGTGATCCACATCATGTATATCTGTAACAAAGCGTTTGATGATGCAAGAAAAACAGTGAAGGGGGCTGCTTAGCGCTTTGCAGTATCCACGTTTTAAAAATGGCCACGTTACTTGGCTAATTTGAATGTACGGAGGAAATTATGTTCTCAATATATGTGCAGGTCTATTTTAAATTTTCAATAAATCAATAAATAACAATGGAATATGATAGAATGCAGAATAACAAACTTGTTACACAGATCAAAAATTCAATGGAAATTTACTTTATGAAATAATGGCCTGAAGAATTACTCATTGTATAAAACTGAAGAACCAAACGTAAAAACGAATCTGGGTAACCAGAGTATACTTGATTTCATCCGTAGTTTTAATTATGTTTGACAGTAGGTCATATTCCACTACAAATCTGAAATAATAAATATATTCAACATTCTCTAGTGCTTTGGCATTGACAGTAAATATAATTATTGTTTATGTTAATGTTAATGAACTACTCTGGCATAGCAGGAAATTATGTTAAGCAGATTAAAAAGATGTATAAACTGAACCAATGGCAGAAACTTTCATTGTTGTGTGGAAGAATTGCTTGGCCAAAGCAAAATTCCTAACGTAATAATAATATGTATTGAATAATCAGTTCGCCCATTTATACAATGAGTGACTAAGGTGATAATTTTATAACCAACAACAGCTTTAGACTTCGAGTACGCATGCTACGCATCTTGTTCTTTGACCTCGGAGGTATTTCTTGCGAGTTTCCTGTTTCGTCGATTGAACTATCATTCATTAGTACTACTATATTCCCTCTTCTTTTCCTTTGGTATCACTACTCGCTCTGAGCAAACAAGACAAAAAGTCAATAGAAGTCAGTATTTTCAATAAAATTATTCAAAAGTTCTACTTGTAGGTTATGTTTTAATTCAGTAGGTGCAGGCTGGTTGAACATGTTAATTTCTGATCTGCACAGACATCTACCTAAACCCTAATTAGTTCAAAATAACTAGTGTGTTATGTGCTGCAAGACAAGCTACAGTGTGCCACGGGCTGGCACATAGGTAGGCAAAACAGTACCTCGATCACTGATGCCGTCTGCGATTTGGGCGCTGGTCCGAAGCGTTTGGTGGTATGGCACTACGAGGACGTGGGTTCGAATAACGCACATAAGCCTATAAGGCATGTTTTTTTTGTAATCGCCCTTCATCTTCATCTATAACCTGATTAACCTCACATTGTCTCGAATAGCCTTAGTGCATTAATATGAGACGTTAAGCAACAAAAATAAAATTGATCACTGATCAGTTATCCTATCCAACCTAAAAAGAATATGATTTGGGTGAAATTAATTAACTGTGGCTTTGACTGACCAAGAGCCAAGTAAACTAATCAAGTAATCATAATATTAAAAATATATAAGAATCATAGGTAAACAACTAGACAATGAACAACAGAAAGAAAATGACATTGGTCACCATACGTAGGCCTACTTGTCAAGCCTGTACTGACGGAACTCATAATTAATATACGTTTTCTTGCTAGCACTTTAAATTAATCAAAATAGCATTATTTGTCCAATTTGCATTATGTCCAGATATATATATCACCAAAACCCAACATTAAAACCGTCTAGGTGGTTTCTTAAACTTCTCAGTAAATATGAGTGGTCTGCGCTTTAATCATATGTCACATAAACCTGAAAATTAAATAGTGTAATAGGCCTACATTATTTTAAGAAAATTTCTTTTAAATGAATTACAGTTCATAAATTAATACCACTTACCCTTCCTAATTGCAATTATCCTTTTGTTGAAACTTAATGTAATACACTACAAATGCTTGCATAGTCTCGATGCATCTATTCCAGATATATAATGCACCAACAATCCACAAACGATTAAGAACCGTCTAGGTCAGCGTTTCTCAAAGTGGCCAGCAAAATATTAGTGGTCTGCCGCGTTCCGCTATTTCAAATTACACCTTAAAAGTTAAAATATGTGTAGGCCTATCATTTTTACAGAGAGAATTTTCTTTAAAATGAACAGTCAATAAATTATACCACTCCTACCCTTCCTATCTGCCAATGAGTTTGTTGAAACATTATTCACTATACACTTACAAATGCTGCAACAGAACATAGAGAGCTATTTCCCAGAGTCATATTCAACCAAAGATTGATAAGGAACCCATTTGCATTTTGCAGTAGTCTCTTACGGTTGAAATATTCGCCCTTTCAGCTCACAAGTGTTTTGCTTGTCGAATTAGCGTCCGACGGAGCACTGAAAACATTTTTCACTGAAAAATCTCTTTCAAATTTTTGGGTTCATATTCGTGATGAATACCAACAGTTTTCAGACACACACACAGTTAAAATACCATGAGTATGACTTACTCATGAGGTCACCAGTTCCACCCCAGCCACTGGCAAACCTAGTTATTTTCCAAGAATTTGCGCAGTTATACTGGTGAAACTAATGTATAGCCACTAGCCTACCTTACAGTGGAATTCATACAAAAAGTATTTTTCTCTCCCAGCACAGGTTTTGCTAAACATAACCTAGATGGCCTACCGCCTAACAAATAAGGCTACAAATTGTATACCCGAGTTATTTAGTGCATTTGTTGCCGTACTGACTATCAAACCCATATATTACTTAATTTAAAATTAAATTACCATTCCCGGTGGGTGGTGTAATTGTTAAGATACCTGCCCGGCAAGCAGGGGACCCCGGATCAATCTCCGGCTGAGGTTGAATTTTGAAATTTGTGGATTGTATCACTCACTAGCTACTGTAGACTACGGCCATGCTTCTAATGGAAATTTTAGGTACCGTATAAATGCAACTATGTACATGTGCTGATCATTGTCAAGAACAATAATGAGTGGCAGTGGGACGCTTATGTTAGTACGTACTAGTTTTATCTAATGGTGGGCAACCTAGCACAGCAGGCAGCCCCTAAATTACTCTTACAATAATGGAGCCCATCACACGAGAAACAATTATTAGTACCGGTACATGGCACAGTCATTACACTACGCTAATGCATACTTTTCTTACCCTGGGATGTAAATAAATATGTATCGTCTAGAAACAGTCATTCACAAACACTTCATCCATTACTAAGTGTTTTCAAAGTATGTATGGTATTTCATTTCAATTTAGCAAGGTGATAATGAAGTTTTCTTACCAACAAAGATAGCACGCTACTTACAGAAGAGACTATTCCGGTGGTCGTCTGTTCAATACCAGCCAACGGTAGTCCTGTATGAATGTTATTTTCAAGGTTTTCTCAGTCAGTGGCAAATGCTGGATTTTGGTCTAGACCCCTAGAAAAACCTGCCTCTGCTTACAACAAACCAAACCTATCAACGGAATATTAATTGTAAAGATCATCATAAGATAACGGTGCACTTAGAATTTCATTTAAGATCATTTTCAATTGGTTATTCTATTAGCTCAAACCATGCCATGGCTACATTGTACTTGTGATGGGTCCTACTCTGAAACACATGTTACTATAAAAGGTAGTGAGTTTAGTACATTATCACAGCAGGACAATATGCCCACATACTAAATTAGTAAATTATACTATTGAACGTGGCACATTAATGATAGATCATCAATCCTCATTATTTGTGTCTCGCTAACCACATACGCTAATTGAAACAATTTGATTAACATTTTAAACAATGATTACTAGGGCTGTGCGAGCAGCGATTTTAAAATTCGAACAAGATCGAGCAGAAATGAGAATTCCTGCTTGAATTGAGTGAGATTCGAGATCGAGCAAATATCGAGATTGATCAACATATTATTATTAAAAATGTTTAAAAATCCACCATCATTACACCTAGGCCTACCTATCATACATTTTCCGTGTGCAAGCTAAAAAGCCAGGCATTTTGGAAAAGCTATCTCCAGAAGTAGGTAGGCTTAGCCTAGGCTAGGCTAGGGCAGGGCCTAAGTTCCCTGGCTTATCTTGCACAATACAAGTATCAAATACAGCGCATTCGTGTCTTAAAAAGTTAAAATCTCCAGGGATTCTTCTGATGTATTTTTAATCATGTGGGGAAAACGTTTTAGGGGTAGGCCTAGGCTAGATCTAGGGCCTAGATCTAGCCTAACCAACCAACACCAACAATCAACATCACTTTCCGATGAAAAATCATAACAAGATCGATGAAATAAAGCAGCAATGCAACTTTCATAGCCAAACCTGAAGAGTGAAGACAATACATGAAAATCATCATTAGACCCTAGTACCGGTTTTGCCCTAGGCCTAGCCTGGGGCTGCTTAGGGATACATTTGGACCGTTACTTTCCGATGAAAACTCATTAGTAGATCGATAAAACTACGCGTCGATGTCATAATAATATGTTTTCACCTGAAAAAAATCTACCAGCATCAACAATAAATAACTATTTCTTGCTATCTCAAGTGTCCAGAAAATACACGTCGAGGAAAATCCGCCATTTTAAGATTTTGCGAGTTCTGTGGAAAGTCAATTTATCGAAAATATATCGCTTGCGAGCAATTTCGACTTCTCGATAATGACATACAAGACTCGAGACTCGACTTTTCGAGACTCAAATGTTCAAGATTATTACGGAGCAAATCGAGCGAGCGTCAAGCAGACGACCCTGCTCGAGCTCGCCTCGAAATATTGGGTCTCGCACAGCCCTAATGATTACTGTTTAGTGCTTAATGATAATGAAATAGGGCAATGATGTTAATAACCTGTGATTACACTTGGGACACCATGTATATACAGGAGAAAGGATAACACAAAAACTAACTCTCCTTTTGCAAGAACATGCGGTAAATGTAGTATCATAAGTTTACACTATCCTTACCTTAAAAACAATTTCACGAATTGATCCCAACAACTTTCCAGGGTTGTTATTGAATTTTATGGTGCCCATGATCATACTTCCATGCAAGACATTTGCACATTAAATGGTGCCACCTCCGGTCAGGGGTGGGATAATTTACATAAAAAAAAACTAAAAATGTTAGGATTTCTTAAAGAATTGTACAAATTATTAGGGGTGTGCGAACCGGTTCGAATTTCGAACCGAACTCGAACTTTAGTGAAGGTTCGAGTTCGACAAAATTCGGTTCGAATTTCGAACCGAACTCGAACCTCTCCGTGAAAGTAGTGAAAATGCTATTTCAGCACGTTTGAATATCCCGCGCCCTATAGTACAAGTTCCAGCGATGGCCAATAGAGCGCACCACGCGTATGCTCTCCAGCGCTCTCTATGGCAAACTAGTTTCCTCCAATCGCGACGCTCGGCGATGGTGAATTTGACCTTCAAAGTCAGTGAAATGCAAGTAAAGATGGAAGGAACATAAAAAATGTCAAACCACGCAAACTACGAGTTTAAAAGACGTAAAAAAGTGATCAAATGGAATATTCTCCACATTCTTTCTTCAGGATAGTTGATCGGAAATATTAGTGATATAGACGCAAGCAAACCAATAAAGGATGTTTATTTTCGACGCCGTGTCCAGGCCTAGCTAGGCTTCCTAGCTAGCCTACCTAGGCCTATTCATGTCTCCCGGTCCTCTCATCCAAATCCTGTTATTGTTTATCGTAATAAATGATGTAGAAAGCTTTATCAACACAAAAGAAGAATCAGTTAAAAAGCTATGAAGTTTTGGTCAATTGGATAATAAAATTTGCCGTTAGCACGCAGCCTAGGCCTAGGCCTAATTTTACACGCGTAGGGCCTAGGCCCAGGCATGAATAGGCCCTAGGCCTACACAAAGGCCTAGGCCTAGCTAGGCCTAGATTGTAGACTTGAAGGGCCTAGGCCTAGGGCTTGTGTAAAAATTAATTAAATTTTTAAATTATTTAAATTAAGAGTACGCTAGGCTAGGCCCCTAGGCCAAGCCTAGTAATTTACTAATTGTTGATTAGGTTTTATTTTTATTTAGTTTTAAATTTTAATTAAAAAATTCCTAGAGGTTCGGTTCGAGGTTCGAAATTTTTCTCAAGGTTCGGTTCGAGGTTCGGCTCGAAAAAAAATTCAAGGTTCGCACACCCTACAAATTATATAAAAAAAACTATTTCCATTGTGAATTTACATTGAACCATAGATAAAACATGCACATATTATAAGATCACATTGAAGTGCATTTTTAAACACAACAAAAATAAAATAAAATGTACCTACTGTTTTGGGCCAAAACTTTGATTTTTAGCAATTTCTATGTAAAAAATATGTTGTTCAAACCCGATTTATGTTGTAGTTTAAACATTTTAAAGCAATTCAACATTTTATCCCACCCCTAATTCAGCTTTTACAGACCAGACGAAGTTCCTAACAAGGTTTATCACAATGATAGAGAAGCTCCTCAGAAGTTACAAGCATGTTTCGATCATGCAGCGAGGGGGGTCTCAGAAGGTTTCCACAAAGCTAGCGGGAAAGAGACCGGTGCGGCCCGTACGCTGTTGTGTTCCCTTGTACCAGCCGTCGTCGCGCTTCTTGTGGACGTAAATAATGTCGCCCACTCGCAGCTCCAACTCATACTCGCTGTTTGGGGGGTAGGGAACGATACAACGGAACCTGGTGACAGAAGTTACTAATGTAATTAAAAATTTAATATATAACATTATTGGCAAACATAATTTCTACCAACATAATTTTTTCCACATTGTTGATTGATAATGTAGTAATCATGTCAACAAAAGGACTTTTAGAGGAAAAAAATTGCAAATTAGCTGAATTTTAGCAGAGACCCTAAAACCTTCATTATCAAGATTGAAGATACCAAAACTGCCCTACGATCTGACTGGTTTGTCTTCAAACATCTCCAAACGTATGGACTTGGTTAAAATATAACAATGGTGAAAATATTCACAGTCAAATTCGATACAAAGATGGTGTATAAAACATTTTTGGTGGGGGCAACGGTGACGTCCCAAAATCGAGTGAGGCTTTATATGTTGCTTATTCAAGTACCCGCTGCTTTCCCATTGAATGCACCCAGCACAGAACAATTGCAGGTGGGCCTAATTAAGTTAGCTAAAAGTTTATTCAAAAAGCAAAAAATTCTCTCGTGTAGGTAGACTGTAGAGCAAGCTTCTGTCTTAATAAAAATAAAAAAAGCAAGAAAATTGGTTAGTGTATTCACCCGGAATTTTGTTTTTCTATTGTTGGTATATCCTCAAAAACGTCATATTTGACTGTGCATTATTAAGGGTAAAGACTACCACCAATATTAAAACCACGTAAATTACCATTTTTTAGTGATATCTCGAGAACTTCTCACGAGAATGCTGTAAAATATCGCAATACTGTTTGCAGACAGCTAGCAGTAGTCCCCCGACAATTTGAACTATTATAGTTTGAAATTCGGCAAATTTTGAACAAAAACATTGGACCTGAACATCAATATAGGACTTTACATGTTATTTTATTTAGTTACTTCGAAGTTCAGTATAATTCCTATTTCGAAGTCATATTGAGTCCCAAGTTTGAAATTCGACATGATAAATCGAAGAAAGGAGACATGTTTTTGGAACGGAGTGTAGCGCGTAATACTGCGGTGTCAATCGGCTGAATTCCCCGGGCTATGTATAGCTCGCGTCCATTGCCTAGCGCTCGACTTACGAGATAAACAAAGGCTGGAAGGTTGCCAAGGGAAGCATGCATTCACTTCCTAACGCCTCGTCGAGTAGATACACAGTTGTAGTGTGTGTGTACATGCGTGTTTGTCACCGGTCTGCGTAGTGTTGAGTGACGTTTATGTACCACGTAAAACGTGTGATATAATGACGTTGAACAAGAAGATAGAAATATTGAAGGAAGTTGACCTAAAGAAATCTACAAAAAAAATCGCGGAACATTTTAGAATATCGCCTTCCACATTTTCTATTTGACAGCGACGTAAACACGTACGTCGTCTGCTCAGTCGCGATCTACAGATAGCTCCTCCGCCCACCCGCGCTGCACGAGTGTTCCCAGACGCCGTCAGTCAACATCAGCTGGCTAGATGGCTCCGCCCATGCGCTCTCGATGACAACTCAGTACGATCGTGTAGCTCTCTGCTCATACTTTGAAAAGCTTCACTCTGCTTTCGGTTTTTACTGAATGTCCGAAATCATACATTCATAGTTATTTTTGACAAACTTCTTTTTTCTCTTTTTCTTTTTGGGATCTTTGGTTAATTTGAATTTATATATTATGAAATGGCTTTTGGAGAGTCCCCTCGACTTCGAATTATTGCGGGACTACTGTATGTGGTTTTGTAAGGTCTATAGCAGGGGTCGGCAACAGGCGGCTGGCCCCCCAGTAATATATGACTTAACACAAAAATTACTATTTATTTCTCCTATTTTTAATTTTTAATTAAAATTGTGAATTTTAAACTCCAATATATTTTGTAAATATTAAATTGAGCCGTTCTCAATTTTATTTGATTGTCCACTTGAACTGCTTCGGAAAAACGATGTTGCAACGTATTAGAAGTTATGTATTCAACACTTCCTGGAGGCATCACAAGTAATTCACTGCCTCCTAGATCAAGATAAACAAGACGTTTACAAAGAAGCCAAAGAAGTCGACGATGTTTCATTTGTTTGTTATGTATGGTAACCAATGGTGATCGTTGACTCTCTCGCATATCAATGGCTGGCATTAACTAGAATAAAACCATTTCTGCTTCTATAAAATTACTCTCTTGTGTTATTTCACTCCGTTCCACTATAAAATTAAGACAACGTTGGAGAGTCACGTGGCTGCTCGGTCGCTACTATCAAGCTAACTCACCCCCTCCTCCAACAGGATGCGCACAACCCGCACAGAGACGGAGCGAGACAGGTGTATTCAAGGTTGTTGACGTGAGTGAGTGTCGCACTGACAGATGGTGTGTGACTTCATTTCAATAGTGACGCATTGTGACTTGCCTAGGCTTGCGTAGACTGTGACGCGACGTGCTGTCAAACTGTGTGAGTTATTAAATATTTTGAGTTTATTCCAATTTTAACACATAATTATGACGAGTACTGTTCTCATCACAAAGTAGTGGTTATAGTAGTGTGGTTGTGACTTGCCTTGCAAAGACGTACTGTGAAACTGTGCTGTGTTATTGTTCCCCACTTAGCAATGGAACACAAAAAGCGGAAAGTAGATTCCGAAAATAGAAGTTTCTTATATGAATGGACGGAGATGTATTGTTTTACATTGCCCAATAAACCTCGTGCAATTCCAGTGTGCCTAATTTGTCACAGGACAGTTGCCGTGTTTAAAAGTGCAAATTTAAAACGCTACTATGAATAGGGCTCCCATAATACAAAAGCTCAAAAACGGGCCAACTATTTTAGGGGACCAGGACGGGGGGCTTGGGGGGCTTACCCCCCAACTACAGCGCCGCAGGCGAAAATTTTGATAATAAGGTTCTTAGAGTGTGTTTGGTGCGTTCTAGAAAAAATAAGTGGTCTGAATGCGATACCAAATTAATGCATTTTTTAGGAGTAAAAAATATAAAACTATAAAAAAAAGGGGGGGTAGTGATGATATAGATCATGTTACAACCATTGAAATACATCATTACGTTCGCGATCACGTCCAACAAGAATGGGAAATTGTCGAAATTGCTCTTCTGAAGTGTTGGTGTGGGGGGGGGGGGATAATTCCCCCCATCCCCCACCCCTTCCTACGCGCCTATTCCCGAAAATGTTAACGTTGAAACAAAAATTAGGAGATATATTGAAGTCACAACACATTGTACACTCAACAATCCCTTCAATATTCTTGTTACTTTTTCGCAAAAAAGGAAAATCTGTCTATAGTTTATCAGTAAAATGACACTTTCTTCTGACTGTTGGCAGCCTGGATCTTGACCTTGACTTCTTGAATCTTTATAGTTCGTTTTTGGTGAGTGGTTGGTAACTGGCCATGGTCGGGGTGAAGAGTTGCATTGCAGGCGCGGCGATTCAAATGCTAGACCGTAAAAATAGCGCGGTCGTT
Organism: Sweltsa coloradensis; assembly: GCA_024449915.1. Lineage (NCBI taxonomy): Eukaryota > Metazoa > Arthropoda > Insecta > Plecoptera > Chloroperlidae > Sweltsa > Sweltsa coloradensis. The sequence goes on from JAMZAV010000544.1 coordinate 48,574, forward strand.
CGCCATTCTAAAAAAACGGGACAATTAGGCGTCCCGGCTACCTTGTAGCCGGGACACCACCTCAAAAAAGGGACTGTCCCGGCTAAAACGGTACGCATGGGAGCCCTAACTATGAAACACATAGTTTATTAATAAATATGAAATCGGTAGCGAGCTACGAAAAACAAAGACAGAAAGTATGAAGTCTACATACTCAAAAAGTACACACGCTATGGTTCGCGCCACCAGTATGAAAGCCAGTGCTGAGAGTCGGTGGAAGTCCAAGTAGTACCAACTCCCTCGCGGAGATGGCGTATGCTTACCGCACTCATGAAATATGTTTTCAATTGTTACCAATAGATAGCGCCGTGTGTGTTGCGCGTGCGCAGTTAGTACTAGACTACACGTTTATTTCAAATAATTACATTAAAAAGGCGGTGTTTTATTTAAACATCAAATGGGCAGTGTTTTTTTTAAACATCAATTGTTTTTGAACAGGCGGCGTGCTTCCAGCATGGCATCTAGATGAAAATTTCTCTATGAGTTTGACCAAGGATATTATTATACGCTTCGTTGGGAGTTAGACTAGTGATATAACTATTTTAAGCAAAACTACAACTTTGTTTCTTCACGCCAGCATACAGTTTGGTAAGTATGATGTGCTAGTTGTAGACAAACCCAAGGACTGTATAGTCTAGGCCCTACACTTCCTTTGCCAAACCATTTATCGTGCCTGCCCGTGTTATTGACTCTAATATGTAAATTGCTTGCCATCTGAATATCTCGTACCCACCCACAAAGTTTGGTTACTTGCTCGGCGTCACATTGTAAACGACGCATTCATCTTCGTCTACAACCAAGAACGAACGTGCCTGCCCGTCTTATTGACCCTAATATGTGAATTGTTTGCCATCTACCTCTTTTACAATGAATATCTCGTACCCATCCACAAAGTTTCGTCACAAAGACCGTCACTCAATGGTCGTCATCATTGTCATTTAAGAAGGTGGATGCAAACATTACTTTATACGTTGATACAACCTAGACCCTAACTCCATTGTCGTCATCATTGTCATTTGACTACGAGATGTACAATACAATACGAGATGATTTGACTACGAGATGTACAATACGAGATGCTTTGACTACGAGATGTACAATACACTACAAGATGCTTTGACTACGAGATGTACAATTTTTTTTCGATCAAATGAATATCTGGAGTCTCGATCCACTGTTCTGTCACACCAGTTAGCTAAATAAATTATTAACAATGTGCAATTCTCGGCGCTCGTTTAGATCTACGCTCCTATTCTCTAACGCAAAAGTAAGTAGTATGTGAGAACACGATTATTAATGCGCCTGAAAATAATTTTAAATGAATAATGACTAATTCTGGATACAATACAATGTTTTACAATAGTTTTTTAAAATAAAGACGTTCGTATTGCTGTGATGAAAACGTTGTTTCTGGAATAATAATTACTATATTTAAAAACTTTTAAATTTAATTTATAACCTTCTATTATGTATAGACCTATGTATGTTAGCACAGGCTGATTCGCTCATTACAACACGGAGATGTGATTAAAATACCAATTTCCTTCAAACCAACAACTCATTAATATTATATTACAGCATTTCCTAAAGATTTATGCCTATGCAATAATTTATGAAAGCGTATTTTAGTATTTCGTAAGACAATCCCCTCGATTATTTCTTATCACCACTCGGGTAACCCACTAAAGACCAATTATGTTTATGTACCAATTATATTATACCATGGTTGTAAAAACAGTCGTATTTCGTAATTCCTCACAGTACACACCAGATTAACAAAAATCCAATAAATAGACATTTAAATAATATAATAATAAAGGGTGAGTTTTTGCTACACTTAAAAATAAACGAAGGACGCGCTTTTGTATCTGCACTTCCAACCAGTAATTTAACAATCAATCTACAAAGGTAGGTACTGCAGGTGTTTAGCATTTATTAATAATATTTAGAGATAAGTTTTTTTAGCGTTTTAGGTTTTTGATGCAACAAAATGCTAATTTTGACGATTTAAAATGCTAATTTTACTAAAAATAATGTTTTTAATGCCTATTGAGAACTAGTTTAGTAATGTATTCTAGCGTTTTATGTGACTATATTGAATTAAAATGTTCCTACAATTCATCATTTACCAGAAGAAGTTTAAGAAACACCCTACATTTAGGGTTTTGGTGGAAAAGAAACCAATTGATACTACAAAATGCTAAATTTGTCAAAATTAATGCTAAATTTTCTAAATTTAAGTGCTAAAAAAACGTATCTCTAATAATATTATTTATAATTCACATTTAATTCCAAACATTAAACACTATGTAATACAACAAGTGTATAATGTTGTCATGTTCTTTGATTTGTTGCACTTTATTAGGGTATTCCTGGACCAATGTGTGCAATAATTGCATCGAGGAAAAAACTTGCATAACTGCACTTTGATGTCATTGAAGATTAAAAAACCATTATCTTTTCTGCATGTATTTTTGTGTTTGTATTTAATATATTTCCACGTAGAAATAAAATAGAACTGAAGTGTGGTCATTTTTATGATTTGTAAATAAATTTTGTTTAATCCAAAAGTGCCTCTAGAAGTTAATAAATTGAATATTGCCACTATAAATTAGCAATAGTATGAAAAGATACCTTCCATATCGACCGTTCATGTTACCGAACTAGATAGTAACTACTCCGAACTAAAGATGGCGTAGGCCTTCACTTTTGCACTAGTCAGGTAACAATACTTCCACCGCCTTGTTCCTATAAGAAACTTATCTTCCCCAACAAAGTGTATAATAGTATCCTTGGTTCGCGCTATGAGTGGCCAAGAGAAGGCGACGGAAGCCGCATTACGAGTGTGTTGGGTACTCAACAAGCATCAGAAACCATTCACCAACTCAGAAGTGATCAAAGAATGCATGTTAGAAGTAGCTTCAGCACTGTTCGATGACAATAAATGTGTTGCCGAAGCTATAACGGGCGTTCCCCTCTCGGCAAGGAGTATATATCAAGGAGAAGAACTGAAATTCTTGCCTATGATAACAAAGAAGAGATAATTCAACTAATAAATAAGTCTCCTTGTTATGGGATCGCAGTAGATGAGTCATGCGACATTGTGGACACAGAGCAAATGACAGTTTTTGTTCGTTATTTTGTTGAAGAGAAAAATACGTTTAATGAAGACCTTTTGACAATTTTGCCTCTCAAATCAACAACTCGCGGTGAAGATTTATTTAAGGCAATTGATGAATTTATGGAAACGTCGAATCTGAATTATGCCAAGCTAGTTTCACTAACTACAGATGGTGCACCGGCTATGATTGCTAAAGAGAAGGGGTTAGCAAAGCGAGTGAAAGAAAAGAATGCAAATCTTATTTCATACCATTGTATTATTCACCAGTCTGTACTTTGTGCAAAGCTTAGTAATGTGCTGAAGGTAACTATGGATAAGTTGATAAAATTAATTAATTTTATAATAGCACGTTCGTCTCTACAACACAGAGAGTTCAAAGAGTTCTTGGATGAAGTTCAGGCGCAGTACAATGATTTGCTGCTGCATAACAACGTACGTTGGCTAAGTAAGGGTAACGTATTACAGAGATTCTGGGCACTCAGAAAAGAAATTTCGACATTTTTGGAAAATTTAAATACCCCGGTTGCCAATGACTTTCATGTAGGCCTATTTCTTCAAAACGAATCAGAAATGCTAGCGTTGGCTTTCTTAAACGACATTTTGGGCCACCTGAACACTCTCAACACAAATCTATAAGGTAGAGACAAGTTAATTTGTGACCTGATTCAGAATGTTAAATCGTTCAAGCGCAAATAAACCATCTTTGAAATGGATCTCACAGGTGAACTTCTTCATTTTCCAACATTGTCCGAGTAAACACTTGACTGCGAGTCAGATGCAGAAGTATCTGAATTCTGTGATTTTATTACAAAACTAAAAAATTTGAAACAAGATTTTGCGATTTTGATTTAATTGAGCAATTGGCTCACATCTTGAAACATCCCTTTTCTTTGAGTCCAACAGGGGAGTGGAGCAAGGTAGCTGCAAGTTTATTCCACGTATCACAAGCGAAACTTCAGCTAGAAATTATTGACTTCCAAGAGGACACGTCACTTAAATCTTTACCGCCCGACACGCCCACACAAGTATTCTGGGCAAAATACGTTTCGAACGACAAATACCCAGGACTGCGAAAGATTGCGATACACATGTGCGTAATGTTCGGATCAACATACATCTGCGAAGCATCGTTTTCAAGAATGAACAGTGTAAAAAATAAACTAAGGTCCAAAATCACTGACAAGCACCTGGAAGACGTATTACGGATTTCCTGTACCAATCGCGAGCCGAATTTTAAGAAACTAGCTCAAGAGAGAAGGTGTAATTTCTCGCACTAACAAAATCACCGGACCCAAGATGACCTATGGCCCCTCACATGTCAAGCAGTACTGGTAAGTGGCCCCATACACAATCTAGTTGCCGACCCTTGGTCTATAGCCTGCCCCCCCAAAAAATGTAATGTGATGGTAATTAAGTATTTTATTTGATATTTAATTAATTAAATGCATGTTTGAAAATACAAACTGCACTGATTATTATATTTGAATACTTTTACTTGTATTACATTGTCCTAACAAAACCACATAGTAGCTGTCTGCATCAGTTGGAGTATTTCGCACCGTTCGTGAATATAACGAAAAAAATGTAATTTCACATGGTTTTAACATTGGTGGTAATGGTAATTAAGCACTTAATTGCATTGGAGGAAAAATTCTTTCTATGCACAATAATTGTCAATGTAGTGACTAAATTTTAAATCCGAAATGACTGTTATTTCCTAATACGGTATTCACAATATGAACTTTTTTTATACTCTTTTTTTAAAGCAAACTTTGATAAAATCATTGGTTCATCAATCATCACATTATTATGTAAAATACAGTACATCGAAAATATACAAAAAAATTGACACATTTTGAAGAGAATAATCAATGTAATAGTTGTATGCCTACTTTCTGAAAGGGAATATTTTGTGAAGTCCCCTGTGGTAAGTTGTGCACTTGCAATTTTTAAGTCTTGTGAAATTTCGTTAAGCCCATTAAATGAAATATAATAACATAAACATAATTATAAATGTGTGTATATGTGGTAATTTAATTTCCGAGTTCCTGGCCTCACCAGTTTCATTGCCCCAGAGCTGTCACTAGTGGACCGCGGGCCATTCGATCCACGTAGTTATTCTTGTAATAAAGTAGCACAAACATGGACAAAAAGTTGAAACCGAATTTAAAAATAAAAAGCTAATAAAAACAGTTTCTGGTTAGCCAAAGTTATCCCAAATTTGGCCGGTCTGACAAGCCCCCAATGGTTCCTAAATTTGGTCCGAGCGCATGTGCCTGTATCTTGAAAGCTCAATCGATGGTCCAAATCACATAACTATAAATATATATAAATTAAAAAACCACATACCTAGCTGTTTGCAATCAGTTTGAGATATTTTGCACCGTTCGTGACATATAACGAAAAAAATGTAATTTCACATGGTTTTAATATTGGTGGTAATTTTAAACTTAATTAATTAAGTTGTCCTCTTTTCTAAATCAGTTTTTTAACTAAATAGGATAGACGGTAAATAAAAAATAAAATAAAAAAAAACGTTCAATATTACATTATATATTCAAAATTAGGGCTGGGCTATGACATATCATTCAATTATCGATAATACACGAAAAATTTCAATATGATATCAATATATCAAAATGTAATAGTTTGTAAAATTTTTTTTTTTTTCAAAAATCAAAAAAATTATTATAAGAGTGGGTCTATTTTTCATAATTTGTGGCCAAATAGGGTTGATAAGGACCTATCACCATAAACCTATTTAACGATTTTTATGATCTCACAATTGCGTTTAATGACCCGGCACCTCCACCAAATGCACCAGCCAGGTTAATTAGACGAGTGAGCGAAGCGAATGAGGATTTTATAACGCTACTCGATCGGGCCTTGGCCGTGACCATTGTCTGTATGTTAAATGTCTGTCTGTCTGTTTGTCCGGGCTCATACGGCCAAACGGCCAAATAGATCGAGCTGAAATTTTAAACAGACATCCGCGACCAGGTAACTTAGAACTGCTAACAAAATGAGCGCAATCCATTTCGATTTAAACCCACAAGAAATAATAAATTGAAAAATGTGCTTGAAATGTGTAGGTTTCATTTTATCAACAATGCTTTTTCTTGAAGAAGTCATTTTTATCAAATAATTTTTGGTAGGCCATGATTACATGCATAGCAGTGATCAAGGTATATCGAATATGGAACGACCAAGGTTCCCCTAAATTCTGCTGGGACATTGAGTAAACCTTGCAATCTTTACTCGTATTTCGTACTGGCTATGTTTTCCATAGTATTGTATGCATTTCAAAACATGTTTTATAATTTTTTAAATACAATCCAGAAATAAAAAAATCTTTTCCGACCGGGGGTTTGAACCCAGGTCTCCCACATTTTGGGAATAATGGTACCTTAGCCAACTAGACTAGGGAAACACCAAATTCGTTGTTAGACGAGTGAGCTAGTCATGTGTTGAGTACCCGGGAACATTTGCATTTAAAATTGATAATTATATTGGTATAAATAATAGGGGTTTTAAGTGTAGTTGGTATAAGGGCGCATCAACTGTAAGGCCATAATGGTCCACTCTAGCCTATGATAGGCTAGGGGGTCTAAGGTATGGGGAAGAAAAGGAATGTTATACCGGGAACTCAACACATGGCTCACTCGATCGTCTAACAACGACTTTGGCGTTTCCCTAGTTTAATTTAGACTACCAACCTGGCACCTCCACCAAAATTACGAAATTTTGCATTTTTGTGTAAATTCAATATTTCGATATGAAATCAAATATCGATATCGAAAATATTTCCACTTTTCGATATCGTATCAAAATATTGATTTTTTTGCCCAGCCCTATTCAAAATAAATAAATATATAAACAAACATAAGAGCTACATAATAATATTTAAGTGTGTGTACCCTACCACAGGCAATTATCCTTTCATTCCTTTGTGCATAATATTAAATTTATAAACCTAGGAAATGCATTAAATAAATAAAAATTAGTCTCACCTTTCTCGCACAGGCGGTGCTGCTGGCTTGCCGGCTTTCCGGGCCGGGTCGCCACTACCAGCATCCAGAGAGTTTGACTTGCGATGCTGGTTCACACTTACGGCACCAGTGGCAGATGTAGTGTCACCGGCCCTTTGTTGGGAACGTCAAACATTACAACAAGCACAGCAAGATACAACAGTACAACTAGTCTCAAATATCAAGTTAAAAAAGTTTGGTGCGGCCATTATGTACACCCATTTATTTGCCAATAGTATTTTTACCACTGCCTCCTAGATGTTGCTCGTGGCTCCTCGTTCCCTGCCTGTCCACGCAACAAGTTTTGATTGTTGACCATTCTAGCGCTAGTTACCGTCCCCAAAACCTGTTTTTTTTTTGTTTTTTTTTGTAGAGTAGATTAAAATGTCATCTTAGTGTTTTGTAAATTCAGACTTTCTATGTTCAATTTAAATTCAATTTAAATTTAATTTAAAAGTTCAATCTAAACAACAACAAAAATAAAACTGAGCTTTTGGGGGCAGTAACTAGCGCTGCCAGGACAACAATTAACACTGTGCGCGTGAACAGCAGGGAACGAGGAGCCACGAGCAACATCTAGGAGGCAGTGGTATTTACAATGGGTAGGTTCCGAAAGTTGTTCAATATGCTATTTGCATGCTTGACCCATTCCGAAAGCTGTTGAATATGCTATGCTTGCATTCTCAACAAGTGGGAGAATTTGCGGTATTTTAAAAACAAAAATGGTGGATCACTTAATTAAATTGTTGATGTATTGTTCTTTGACGTGATAAAACCCAAAACACTTACGTAGTAGTTGTATCACCTGAGTCAGCCGCTTGAATTAACAACGGCAAGTCACTTTGTTATTTCACTAAAAACTTAAACGCCCTATAGGCTATATGACGGACTTAACCTAATAATTGCGCCAAAATATATTTGCAACGCGCAGGCGCACCTCCCCGGAACAGCCATAAAAATAAAGTATATCGTGCTTATAGATGCTTTAACGTGCTGGAGAATGCCAGCACCAAAGCATATTCAACAGCTTTTGGAATGTACCAATAATAACATAGGCCTACTACTTTTTAAAAATTTGAGTGATACAATATGGGTGTGGTGGGTGGCCATTACTTGAACTTGGCGGCCTATAATCGTGTACACACAAAATGTAATAAATGTAACAACCATGTTGGCCCAAGGATAAAAATAAGTTGAAGTATAGATCTACCAAGACCACTGTGGCCCGCGCCATTATGTGCGCGCGCCTCCGGGCCAAGTTCATTCTCGGTTTTAGGGGAGCTTCGTAGATACGGGCGCCGTACGGCTCAGTTCTAGCCGGCAGCCGTGAGGAACTCATCTCCTTACGGCATACGGCGAGACGTTCTCCGCCGTTCGCTTGCGGTACGCGCTCATCGCCTGCATTCAAGACAGCTTGGACTCGTCCGTTTTGGCCAGAGCTTTTGTGGTGTTGGTAGATCTATAGTAATCGTATAAATGTATTTCAGCCGCATCTGACAATCTGTACTAAATACATAGGGCCTACAGTGTATCATGGTGTAGGCCTATGTACTAATTTATAAGTCATCACAGTTATTATAATTGTTGTAATAATTAGGGATGCACATCAAAACTTTTTTCATTACGAAAATGGTAATGCCATTATCGAATTGATATTATCTAGGGTTGGAACTTGACATCGATGTCGAAGCTAAATTGACTTTTGATTTGACATCAATTTGGCATCTTTAAAACATTTTTATTTTTTTTATTTTTTTATTTTGGAACCATGTAAAAACCATATATTTTACGTTTTGCATACACATTACATAACATTACCTATTTTTACATTAAAAAGGGAGAAAAAAAACTTTTTTATGTCAAAAAGAATTTCGAGGTCGAATTTTTTTTTCGATGTGATGTCAAAATTATTGGTTTGACATCAATTACGAATTTAAAATCGAATCCCAACCCTAATATTATCGATAATTTTGATATTACCTACAAAGCCTGTTCCGACGTAGAGGTGGAACCTCAAGAGTGGCAAGTGTAAGTCAAAACAATACAACGGCACAGGCATTCCTTTGCTGCCTCGCTGTCTTCGATGTCATGTGGTTTGCTTCCATTCCATTATCGACTGATACCTCATTTCCAAACATAAATCTAGAGTGTGACACCATCAGCCTAGCCAGTGCATGGTACTACGTGATATAAACTCTGTCTTTAGTGTTTGGTTCGTGCCACTATTGAACAATTATTAGATATTTCGATAATAATCGATAATGATTCAATGAATTTTGGTTATCGATTATCAAATATTGATTATCGATCGACAATATCGATTATCGTGTGCATCCCTAACAACTAGTAACTTGATTTGATTACTAGAAGCAATTGTTTCTTAGCTCTCAAAGAATGGAAATTCAGGGCATATCCCAAAGCTACTCCATGTCTTGTTGACTAGCCTGTATGCACTAATTAGTAATTGAACCATGCATGATGCCACAAGCAGATGAGCGGAGCTATGAGTAAGCAGACTAAGTAGCCCTGGGGCAAAATGGTGCACTGCCTCCGACCTCAGTGCCGCACATTGCTGGTGCAAGTGCAACCATGTAAGAAAAACACAAAAACTTTCATGCACTAGTGAAGCCAACAAATCGACTTGACCTGTTTTAACAAATATAAATATAACTTTACATTAGTGTTATGGAACATGGAAACATACAGAACATATTAGGGATGTCATAGCCCATAATAAGGTAGCAAAATTTGGATCCGGTTCCAGACCTGGGACTTTGGTTACCGTACCCGAATCCTGAACATCTAAATTATGTTGTTATCTACGAGCTCAAGCTGCCACTGTTTGGGTTCTGTTCGGTTGTCAACGACAGCTGGGTGGGACTGGGGGGGGGGATTGTGGATGTATCCAACGCATCCCAGAACATGCCCGCAGTAATCAGGCCACATAAAATATATTTCTTCCAATTATTGAATGAGCGTAGCAAGCGAAGTAAAGACTTCAATTTGACTTTCTGTTTTTTTGTTTGTTTTTCACTTACGTTACCCCAAGAAAAATAGCTCGGGTGTTTTGTTTTTTGTTAGTTTTTCTGTCTGTTTGTTCGCTCTCTACCGGGCAAACGGCATATGCGATCTTGATGAAAAATTGAGGGGACCTTCGAAAACTCTGAACTTAGACTTGCTACGTTTTTGGGTACAATCGAAAAAATATTTCTCATAAATATCGTACTTTTACGATTTTTTTTCGATTTTTAGTGCAATATTTTCGTCACATTTGGGCCGATTCTGACCAAACGGGCGGGGCTACAACGTTCATATTTCACATGGACATTAAGGTTATGGTGATGTAGTACCTTGTGAAAGAAAAAGTTGAAAAAGTTAGCTAGAATCCATAGAAATAATGGTTTTAATATGAGTTTTTTTATTTTTAGTGCGATATTTTTGTCACATTTGGGCCGATTCTGACCAAACGGGTGGGGCTAGAATGTTCATATTTCACATGGACAATACGCTAATGGTGATGTATTGCGTTTTGAAAGAAAAAGTTGCAAAAATTATCCAGAAACTATATAAATAAATGTTTTAATATGAGTTTTTTTAGGTTTATAATAACAATTAACAAGTAACAATAGAAACTTGACAACAATCACCTACAATGCGTTCAAAAAGCACTTGATAAGTAAAGAGATCCCACGCAAACTAAAACCTTACAAAAAAGCTCATCCATCAACGCGACGGGACTTAAGCGTTTTCCTAGTTTAAAAAAATTCTTCGACTTAGTGATAATTTTTTCACAGAACAACAGAAAATCCGCATAACACATGGCAGCTCAATGCACCAATTACGCTCATCCAACAACGCGGCGGGACTTAAGCGTTTTCCTAGTTAATCTAAATAGAGGAACATCGGTTGTTAATGAAGAAGGAGGGGTGAGGGTGTTGTCATGGTCATTTTATCAAACAAATAGTTGCCCAAAAAATATTCAAATCTTTAAAATGGTTTCGGGTAACCAGGTACTCTATGACATACCTAATACATATATAAACATGCACAAGCATAGTACGTCTAGTATCAAGACAAACAAGGAAATAAAAGCAACCTGGGTGAACGAACAAACAATAACAAACCTTGCGAAATAGGTTGTGTTAACCATAACTACTTGGGGCCGGTCAGCTTTGTGCTTTAGCCTCTGTGAGCCGGATCCAAAGAGGCGGTGGTGTGCCGTGGTGCCGTCTAATGGGAGGACCTGGAGAAGCTGACTGGGACAAGAGCCAGACCTAGCACAGTGCGGGGATAGGTTAGTCACACCAACAACACAACGTGCGGTACAGTACTACATGCAGTTACACACACACACACAGATGATATTGATTGTATTCATGAGAATGATTGATGCTCTGTATTGTTAAGCAAATCCTGGAGCTTATCAAGAAAGTCCTATTAAGTGTGAGTGTGAGTTTTGTTTGCATAGCTAGCTGATTTTTAGTGGCCACCATCCGCCCGATGAGTCCCAGAAGGACGAAACGCGTCGTGGATTAAGGTAACAAACAACTTTAAATTAGCTGCAGTTGTCATCAGCAGGTGAAAAGTTTTGTCGCTCCCAGCCCTTCAGGCTGGGCTTTATGTTCTCTATGCTTTCCCAACCTGTCAACCCTTCTCCAATCTAAACTATTAAATAATTTACTTGATATGCAGAAATGTAGCCTTAATTTCACCCATTCAGATCAAAATATTTTTTTAGAAATTTATTTTTGTAAGCTAAGGAACAAACTGAAAGTTTTATCTGATGATTTTCATATCATTTTGCCTATGTAATTTTTTTTTCCAAATTATGGATTTAATGGCAGGGCTGCCGTTTTAACGGATTTTATCCGTTTTTACGGATATTTAGGGAGCAAAACGGATAAACGGATTTTTAGTCATATTTACGGATATTTCGTTGATTACGTTTTCTATGCTTATTTTCGTATATTTGAATCTGCGCGGGCTAATTTCGATTGTAAACATTGAAGGCGGGGCGATAATCGATTCGACTTTCGATAGGGGGCGGAGCCATGTCCCAGACATTGTAGGAACTGCTTCTGGCAGAACAGTTGCTTTTGAGAGTGGGAGGAGCCAAGAACAAACAATAGAGATTGAAGCCTACAAATTTGGTTTCTTTCGTTTTTGTTTATAAAGTTTGGATTATGTGATCATAAACGTGAAAAATAGAATTAGTATATGATTAAAATGTTATTAACAAGTTCTGCAAGACTGCAATGTTATTAATAAACACAACACATGGACCTAGGTCAAAATTGTGATGCAACATTTCTAGGGCCTAGGCCTAGCCTAGGCGGCTAGGCCTAAGAATTTTTTAACCAGGTCAGATTAAAAACAGATTTTCTGTAAATAAGTAACATTTTACATTTTTATGCAATCTTAATTAAAGCAACCACGGGCGTTTCTGGCTCATTTATTCTCGTCTGTGCATAGGCCTAGGCCCTTGGCAACTTTTGGGTTATGATGGTAACAAATATAAACATATTAGCCATTTTTATAGTTTGACCAATGAAATTAATGTTTTTAGACTTTTCACGGATTTTTAACGTCCTCCAACAGGATTTTTTTTAAATGCCAGTGGCAGCCCTGATGTAGCCCATTATTTTAAATTAAACTACGTATATCTTAAATCTTACTAAGCTTGGCTAGAAAGATTTTTTTTCAATTGTGTTTCATTTGTGTGGTTTTGAAATTGAGCACATTAGCATTTTTTTTAAACCCATACAAAGATTTTTTTAAATTTCTTTTTTTGTCCCTAAGATTTCCACTTTTTTGTATTTTAAATTACAAATAGAATGCATACTAGTAACGCACATCACATGATTTAAAAAACTAATGTGCCTAACAATTTTTTGTTTTCCTAATTATTTATTTTAAATGCTAAGTTTATATTTATGGCACCCCTAAAAAGCCAGTGACAAGTCAAAGGTGCATTATAGTTCTAGGGGATTAAATCGATAAAATCAAACACAAAACTAAACAAACTTTGAACTGGGATATAAAGTCCACCACCTCATCCACCTAACTGGCAGATAGCTAAAAATATCTGGAGCTTAAAATTAACAGGCAAAATAATATAAGGATGCTTATGATTTTAATTTTCTTTCCTGCTTACAACGCAGCAACTTTTGCTCGACGTATCTTGAGATTTGAACTACTTGACAAATAAAAGGCTCTTAATGGTTGTTAACATTAAATAAGTCTTATTATCGTCACAGTATAACAATCTCTTACAGTATCGAAACTTCAATGCACTGCCTTCAGGGTGATTTGCTGTCGTTGTCGGCTGCGCGTACCGCCGCGACACTAGCGAAAGTGAGAGTCAACTAAAAGCCTCCGCCATCTAAAAGTCAGGGATTTACATACAATTGTACAACGAGCTCCGTAGGAATAATAATAATATAATAAAAAAATTAATGACAACTTCCCACAAAACGTTTTTCAAACTCTATAATATTATCACGGCCCAACAGTCATCGTTAGTTGACTCTCACTTTCGCTAGGGGCGCGCGTGACGGTTTGACAGGGTGTTTTGCTAGCGAGTTTCGATACTGTATATTACTGGTATACTGTGTTATCGTAGTCAATGTATTTGGTCAAAAATAACACTACACACCTCTATACAAGTAATCCCAGATTTAAAAAAATGGAAGCATAGGTATGTGCCAGCAGCTACTCTAAAGTAGTTCATTTATTCAGTGACACTAGTGTGCGCTCGGCAGGTATAGATAGAGGTAGTGAAAAATGGTGATAACGAAATTCGCGATTTTTTTTAAATGTCCTTTTTATTGCCTAAAATGTAATATTGTCGACGAATTACGTCATTTAGTGATGGAAAAAACACATTTTGAAAACGCGAATTTTGCGAAATTTCGTGTATAGCGCGAAATAACGAACAAAATTACATCAAACTGGTCAAAACGCGAATTAAATTGTGAAATTGGACCTGTTAGTGTGCAAAATGTAAAGTGATGTGGAGGTGCCGGTCCAGTTTTGGTGGAGGTGCCGGTCCAGACCGAATATTACGCGCGCGGTAGGCGGGGTACCGTGACGTCACGGGCTTCACGGAAATATACCTCCAAAATAACGGCGCGTATCACGGCTTCCGCGAAAATAGTATACCAATATAACAGTGCGTACAATTTTTTTTTAGTGATTTTTTAATTTTTTAGTAACGTTTTTGACAATTTTTTTGAAATCGCGAAAAACTCGAAATTTGGGTTTTTTAAAACGAAATTTTGGTTTTTATATCACCATTTCTCATTACCTCTAACTATAGAGCCCAAGTTATGATGGTTCACAGCATGATCAGTTGATCACCTTCGCAAAGAATCCAAAAAAATATAACTGTTTTAAAATGAAGTCTTGTGTAGGCCTACGCCTACATCTCGTCTGAACAAGTTAATATTTAAGAAATTAAGAGGCATGCTGATTGCTGAAATTATCTTTGATGTTCCGAAAAATTGACATGGCATTAAAAACTTCATCCACTACGTCTTATAAAAATATGTTAATATAAAGCATGAAATATCACAATAACAGGACTAAATATGTTACTTGGTTGTGTTGTGTGCAAATTGTTGACATTGGCGTACATGCCGTCGCTTATTCACAGCGAGTGCTATCTAAAATGGTACAAAACTCACCTGACATGCACAGGATGCGAGGGAGTCAGCGAAACCGTACCGTCCTCGAACACAGGGTTGTCCATAGAGTATGACGTCATCGGAGGAGGAGATTTAGACTTCTTGATACTAGTAAGTCGACGCATTAGGCTGACACCACTTTTCTCTTTACGTTCTTTCACCTACAACCATTATATATTTAGTTATTAACTTATTATTATGGTTTACTTTCGAGTAGTTCAATGCAATTCATGAATATACACTCAAACATTACAACAAACACTAGAGGACCTGGCTTTTTTAATTCCTTTTTCTGTTTTTTCATTAAATAATCAATCGATCCTCAGTCTCATTGTCTTTCAAATGCAAAATTATTAGGGATGTGCGGGTACCCGAAAAACGGGTAATTTTCGGGTAGGTAAAACCCGACCTCGGGTCGGGCCGTCAATTCCTACCCGAAAAAGTCGGGTCGGGTAGAAGTAATAAAGACACACGTAAATCTGCTCCTTTTAAACCTCCCGCTCAGACGCCAAACGAACAGCTGACATCCACCAATCGCTACAACGTGGGCGCGGCTATGCTATGATGCTGTGTTCTTGGCTCTTCCGGCGCTGTCCTCGCTGGAGTAATAGGCCCTACTGACCGTCTCATTACTCGTCATCTGGTTATTCAACGCTAATAACGCCATAAATAAAGCAAGTTGAATAATGGTGAAAAAGAAACAATGCTAATAAACATCGTCTAATGTCTAGGCAGCAGGCCTAGAACAAAGATGCAATTCTTCTAGAAGTCCGATCTAATTTGCATCGTTGTGCGCAGCAGAGCGTTCGACTCACACACGTGTTTGGGTGGAGTCAGGCTGAAAGGCTGGTGCAAACGCGCGATTTCGTCAGATGCATAGCTGGTACAAACGCATGATTTTGTCGGACGCAAGAGCCAAATACGCGATCGCATCGGTTTTTCTTGGGGTTTTTGTATCGGAAATATTAGAAAACGATCGTTACGATATTATTTCCGAGAATAACGAATGATTGATGCAGGAAAATGATAATAGCGGGAACGATGAATACAGGTTTCACTGTAGGCCTACTAGGCCTAGCCCTACTCAAGCTAAAGTTCATAAGACGCCGATTTGGAAGTACTTCGTGTCAACACAGCCCTGGTGTGTAGTGGCTACCTGCAACCAATGCAAAACTGTTTTGCAGGTAAAAAAATAAAATTATAAATAAATTCACAAATAAAAAAATAAAAAAATTCACTACCCGAGCCAGAGGGTACTTTCAATTACCCGACCCAAGCCCGACCCGAGTTCAAAAACCACTACCCGCACATCCCTAAAAATTATAATTTAAAAAGCACAAAACCTATTTTTATTAAAATTCCAATTTTCAGCATAAAATAGCAACTCCTTTTGCTCGAATTTTCAGTAAAATATCCCCTTTAGAGGCAAGTTGTATGCAAGGCAGTGTTTCACTATCCATTCATTACCCAACAAATACCTAGCATTGGCTGTACCGTATTCACCTTGTCAACAGATCGTGCTGAGATGGCAACATTAGGGGGCGGTGTCACAGAAGCTGTCACATGAACAGAGTTCTGTGGAGTCCCTGTTGGCATTACAGCACTCTGACTTCTTCCTAGTGGTACCGGAGTCTGGAGAAAGCCAATATGCAAACATTATGTTGATGTTTAAATATAAAGCTGCTTCTGAATTTGCAAGTTATGTACACCCTCGACCAGAAGTAAATCAAGAGCTGGGTATAGTAGTAGATTGATTTCCCTCGACCCTGATTCCCTCCACCAGAAGTAAATCAAGAGCTGGGTATAGTAGTAGATTGATTTCCTTATGGTCGATGGTGTGCATCAAATTTCTTCAACATAGCCGATGGTCCAACATGATGTCGTTAGGTTGGGATCGGCAGTGTGAGAAGAACAGAATGAAGATACAAGGCACTCAAAATATGGTCAGGAAAATTGAAATAACTTATAGGCCTAAATTAAACACACACAGAACCAATAGAAAAAGTATGTGATTTTGATTTCTCTGCCTAGTTAGGCTTAGTAGCAATCAATGTCATCATGAGCATGCACAAGCCTCAACTTATGTATTGTTTCATTAAAAGTTAAAACACTGAGCAGAGCTGAATGTATTATGATTTATGATACAAAATGTAAGAGACTTTTGACTGTATGGGACCAGGTAGGATATTATTCCATTTTCTTGCAAATGATTTTTTTAAACTCCAAATTGTGTTTAATTTTAATTTTAATGTCATACACACTAATGCAATGGGAAATCAGTAGAGATACGTTATTTATTTTAGCTTTTAAATTTACCTAGTATATTTAGCATTAATTTTGACAAATTTAGCATTTTGTAGCATAAATTGGTTTCCCTTTCACCAAAACCCTAAATGTAGGGCGTTTCTTACACTTCTACTAATGGTAAATGATGAATTATAGGAACATTTTAATTCAATTTAGTCACATAAAGTGCTAGAATACATTGATTAACTATTTCTCTATAGGTATTAAAAACATTATTTTTAGTAAAATTAGCACTTTGAATCGCCAAAATAAGCATTTTGTAGCATCAAAAACCTAAAACGCTAAAAACCCGTATCTCTAGAAATCAGTCATAAATTGATCAAATTGTCAACTATTTGATATTTTTTAACCAACTGCCAGAGACGGGCTCGTACCGCCTCTGTTTGAATCTCCCGCACCTAGGAAGTTGAACAAGCTGGACATTTTTCGAGGCGGCAAGTTCCATGTAAACGAGTGCAAGCCTACTCCCAGAGAGTTACTCGCACGAGTTTAAAGATGCTGCACATTATACTTAAATAGGTAGCAATTGAGTGAAATGAGAGGTATCAGATTGTAGGTCTTGGAATCTATTTGCAAGCTAACATGGCAAACATTACATATCCCATTTTGGGGAATACGTCAACGGACACTTCTCAAACAATTCCCTCGGGTCAATTTTCTTTGCTGGCATTATTATTAATATTTAATAATTTTGATAAATAGCTCAGAGCTGTGCATAATAGCCACATCACACTTTTGGAACTTAATATTCATTTATAAACTTTGCGTAAAATACAGTATATTGGCAATCCAAATAATAATTGATTGAAAATTATGCTCATTGAAATTCAGTTGAACAATAGCCTACCTGTTATTATATATTATTATTATATATTTTGATACTACAACATTATGTTAATTTATTGACTATTTTATCCATTGTTTTCAAATAACATTAGGCCTAAGTTATTTTAATTAGTTTTAATGAAGGGAATCAGGCATTCTTGCTATGGGGCTATGCCCTCTCTGATTCTCTTCAACATGTTAAGTGTACATTGTACTTTGTAGCTTGATTTGTTGAAATAAATAATAATAATAATAATAAAAACAATAAAAACAAAATATGCCTATGATACGAAACCGAGAGTAACAATCAATCACCTGAGCAGTTGCCTCCTGCGGCTGGCCGTGCCATGACGTTGAGATGGGCGAGGCATGGTGCGTGTTATTTACAGAGGGACTGGAAGATCTAGGAGGTAGTTCCGGGGGCTGACATGACTGTTGCCGGGGGCTATAGGCTGGGGAGCCAGACTGTAAGTAAAAATAAAACGTAATACAATAGAACATACTTAATTGCGGGACCAGGATTACATAAATTACGTTAGCAAAATCAAATTACTAAGTGCATCACTAAGATAAAAATGTATCCCAGTCACAATTAGTAGGGCAGCCTCTCTCATTGCCACGGGTCTTGGTTCAAATCCAGGGTAAGACATGGTTCTTTTGTTGCCCAAGCACCAAGTCTAGGAGGGAAGCCCCCTCACTGGTTGTGCTGTGTTGTGACTTTCCACCCTTCCTATCTCTAACCTATTCTCTTAGAATGTGAGAAACATGTAGAGATAGGATAGGAAACCAACAGCTTACCTGAAGTAGAGTCGGCGCGCCGTGATAGAAGACATAAACACAAATAAACAAATACAACACTACATTTCAAACGTTTCGGTCTAACAAGACCTTCCTCAGTGAGTAGAGAAGAGATACTGCGGTGAAAAACTAAAGCTAGGTAGCCGTTGGCCGGAGTGGGGTGAAGTGAAAGATGAGTGGGGGTGTGGAATGGGTGACAGGGAGGGGATAGAGAAGAGGAGAGGGAGGACTACCTAAGGTTTAAGTTAGGTTTGTGGCGCGATTTGCAAATCCATTGGTAGGCCAGTTCCCATCTTCTCAGTTCTCTATCGTGTACAGTGGGAGGGAGTGACCTGATGACACAAACTGTGAAACAACAAGTCACGAAGGGAAGGCCATGCCCACAAGCATGCAATGCCACAGGTTTCTTTAGGTTCTCCTCTCTTACATCCTGTCTGTGCCCATTCATTCGGGTTCGGAGAGTATTAGTGGTAAGTCCAACATACTCGGCGGGACATCGGGTGCATCGAAGTTAGTAGACGATGTTGCTAGTGCCACAGTTGTTGTTGTTGTGTATATCATAGGTCTTATTAGTGAAGAGGCACCCTTGCCCAGCAATAGCAGGAGGGGCAGCTGTTCTCTTGTTGCCAAGGGTCCTGGTTCGAATCTAGGGTAAGTCATGGATTTTTTGTCTCCCGAGCTCCGAGCACCAGAAGTTGGGAGGGAAGCCCCTTTACTGTTTGTGCTGACGGTGTGCCCCAGTATGAATGGTGTGTGAAGTAACCTTGCTGATGATGACAACATTCATGCAGAATTTACTTCTTGCGAGGCCCTACCACAGGTTTGGTTATGTGTTGTGAGTTTTGTTTGTATGTAGTTAGTTGATTTTTAGTGGCCATCATCCGCCTGGACCCTTATTCTATAACTATGTAGCAGTTGTCGTTTCGTAGAGCGTGAAAAGTAATCGTTTCACACGAAACGACAATATGTTAAAACAGCAATCTATACCGCTAACGAGAACTAATGGTTTCGTGAACACAGGGATTGGGAGAAACTTCAATTCGACTGAGCAATCGTAACTTTAAACTAATTTCAACCAATCATAAGTTATAACCTTATAAAACAATAAATAATAAACTTTTAGATTCAGCTAGCGGTGGTTTGAGCTTGTTGTTGGAAGGCACTATCGTTTCTTTGTTGACATTATTTAGCATGTTATGTCAAAGTGCACGTCAAGCATAACCTCTCTTAATTTGAAACTGTGGGAAATAAGATAGTGAATAAACCGTAACTATTCAAATAATTCGTAATAAAGTATTTAATGTTATTCGGTTACGGTTATTCCATTACCAAAATATCACACTATAACATGTCAAATATGATTTGCGGGCAAATGTTAAAAGTTCTCCCAAGTATTTTTGCCTGTGACAACTTGTCGGTTGAACCGAAACGACAACTCGCAAAATGGTGTTATAGAATACCAAAATGAAGTTTTCGTTTCGTTTCGACCGACAAGTTGTCACAGCACGTTATAGAATAAGGGTCCTGATGAGTCCCAGAAGGACGAAACGCGTCGTGGATTAAGATAACAAACAATTTTGAATTAGCTGCAGTTGTCATCATCAGATGAAAAGTTTTGTTGCCCCCAGCCCTTCAGGCTGGGCTTTTATGTTATCTATGCTTTCCCAACCTATCAACCCTTCTCCAATCTAAAATTAAAATGTATAAGATTGACACAGGTTTGTTTATACGTGCATTAGAGAGTTGTGTTAGTGGAAAGCCTAGCTGATTTATAGTGTCTTATCATCCGCCTATTAATAAACTCTTCTATCTAGAAGTTACCCACTCAGACACAGAAGACAGAACTAATTTTTAGTGGGGACAATAAGTTAATCAGACAGCCAATATTGTAGGCACAGAAACTATTGACCAGTGGCGTAACTAACGGGGGTGCAGGGTAGGGGTGTGCGGGAAAGGATTTTTCAGACTCGGGACGGGATCGGGAATTTTACATTACAAAATCCGGGAATCGGGACGGGATCGGGAAATTTTCCGACAAATAAATAAATTAAATGCAGCATCTTTATATCACTTTATCAAGTACAAAAATTGCAAAGGATCACCAAATTAATCACATTGACTCACAATTTGACTTTAGGCTTGGGCCTAGGCCTAGCTAGGCCTACTTGAAGGGCCTAGGCCTAGCTACTTGAAGGGTCTAGGCCTAGGCCCTACCCAAAACAAATAGGCCTAGGGTCCTAGTAATAATTAGGTTAGAAAGAATGGCCTGTGCTTTAGATTAGCCATGAAGGTTAGGCCTAGGCCTAGGACCAACTGGGAAGAGAGACCAAATTACAAATTAGCTAGTTGTAAGTTGTGCCTAGGCCTAGGGCCTAGGCTACAAACTAACAATTTTCAACTTACCAAAAGCATTTGGCCTAGGGCCTGCCTAGGCTAGCATCCATGGGCTTATCTAAACCACAGGCCTTTCTTTCTAACCAAATAATTAATTTTGGGTAGGCCTAGGCCCTAGGCTTTGACAAATATAAATACAAGTAGGCAGGCCTCCAAAAATGCGGTCGCCAGGTCGCCACTGGCGACTAAAAATTTGACCCTGGCGACCCATATAATGTAGCACAATAGTGGCCTGTACTACGGATATTTCCAAAAAAATTCAGATTCAAATTTTCCCGCTCGCTATCCGACATACGTATTTCCAGCGGCAATGGCTAGCTAGGGCGTGGCTTCGTAGTCGACCCGCCCTCGCCGATCCCCCACCCGCTCACCCAAGCCACACGCTGCACCAATCAAAGTGTGACTACAGCCAAGATCACCACGTCGTTATTCAGTTCGATCGATCGATTCCAAGCCTGCTTCGACTCGTCGAGTTTTACAATCGTTTCCATCACGGCGTCAGTCAATGTGCCTAGTGGCCTAGTTTAGACTGACATCAGTGTTTTCCACCTGTGGCGTGTTTCAGTCTTCAAGTTCTCGTGTGTGTTTGCCGTCGGTGTTGTGTTATGCAAGTGTAATGGCAGGGAAACAAAAGACTCTTTTCTCGTTCTTTAAAAGTGCTGTTCCGTCTACGGCGACGTGTTTGAGCCCAGGCCAAGATGTAGGCCTAGATCAAAGTGAGGTTACGGGACCGGTGCAACAACATGATGAGGTAGGGGTAGGCCTAGGGCTACAAGAATCATCAGTAGACCGCCGCCTAGTTCTTCCTAACCCTAGGCCTGCGACTGCGAGTGCGACTACGAGCGCATCGTCCGACTCTATTGAGAGTAAACAAACAAAAGATGGGAAAAGGCTATTTCAAGAAAAGTGGTGTGATGAATTAACATGGTTAAAGTTTGAAAATGGCATTGCAAAATGTTCATTATGTTCAAAATATCCTGAGATTTCTAAAAATAAAGGGTGGAGTGAAATATCTTAAAAAAAGATTTTTAGATTCAGACACAGAAGTTGTCAAAGCTTCTTCTGTGTTTGACACTTTTCTCTGGCGCTGGCCTAAGGATACCTTGGAAAATTTTGGAAATGATAAGATTCAATTCCTTGCAAATCACTTCAAGCGCCACATCTTTCCTAGTGATTCAGATGATGAAAATAAATCTAAAAAGCAATCTCTGATGGCAGAATGGTATGAGTTTAAAATAGTGGGTCAGGGTTTGCCAATTGATGAACTGATTGAAAAAGCTTTGGCCAGACAAGACAGATTTCCAGTGCTTGGCCATTTGCTGTCAATAATGGCAGTTTTACCCACTTCAACAGCCTCTTGTGAACGTGGCTTCAGTCACATTGAACATGATAAAAAACGACAAGCGTTCATGCATTGATTCATCTACATTAAACAAACTTAATGATGATCCATCTCAATGGACCTTTACTACAAGATTTCCAACCTCAAAAGGCAGTGGACAAGTGGTACTTCTCTGCCCAAAACCACAAGGCACACACAAGGTCACAAGCGACACACTTTGGCTGAGTCTTCTTCAACATCTGGAAAGTGCAGTAAATCATCGTGACAGGTAGGCCACCCACCCGCAAGACTGTGTTACATTATATTAGATTTGTCGACTCGATGGCGATGCATTGGTTGAACAATTAGGCCTAAGTGTTCTGGCTACTAGAAAATTTGGCTGGCATACTAACATTATGGTAAATTTTTGGAGGCCTGCAAGTAGGGACCTAGGCCCTTGCCTAAAGTCAATTTGTAAGTCAAGTCATTGTGATTAATTTGGTGGAGGCCTATTTCCCAGCTGTTTCCAGGTCGAAAATCGAAAATTATTTCGATTTTTGAAGCACTGCACTCTGGTTGCTAATGCATCAAGCAAGCACGCGCGAGTGCTGCGATCTAGTGGGCACCTTGCCAACTGCTTTCATATAGTCTGAAGAGGCGGGAATTTCAATTTCCCGACTTTTGACGCGATCCCGGCGAGTTTTGGGAAAAAAACTATTTCGGGAACGGGATCGAGAAGGTGATTTCCCGATCCCGATCCCGAAATGTCGGGATCCCGCACACCCCTAGTGCAGGGTATGTGGCGCGGGGGGGCCCAACAGAGACTCAACTTTATTAAGGTACAATGTTCTCATTTTCGAAAGTGGTGCAGTATTGATGGCAAATAATTGTGTCTTCAAAACGTTCCCGCTCCGCCTTTGTCCTTGTCAGAGCAAAAAATAAATATATTTTTTAGTTTGTACCCTCCCTCGCTTGTAACAATTCCGTGGTCAAGCTGCACCACACCATTATACACAAAAGAGTTATTTTAGTTCAAGTCCCAATTACTATAATTTGCTAGAATGCTACTGTAGTCCTTCAATAATTCGAAGTCAAGGGGACCCTACAAAAGCAATTTTAAAATACACAAATTTGAATTAACCAAAAATCTAAAATCTAATTTTTTTAAAAAAAAATGCAAATTTGTTAAAAATACCTTTGAACGTATAATTTCGGATATTGGGTATATAATCGTAAGCACAGTGGAGCTTTTCAAAGTATGAGCAGAGAGCTACACGATTGTACTGAGTTGACAGCGATGCGCGTGTGCAGAGCCATCTAGCCAGCTGATGTTGACTGTCGGTGTCGGGAACACACGTGATTAATCAGCTCGTGCAGCGCGGGTGGGCGGAGCTATCTGTAGATAGCAACTGAGCAGACGACGTTTGTGTTAACATCGCTGTCGAATAGAAAACATGGAAGCCGGAATTCTAAAACGTTCCGCGATTTTCGTTTTTGTCGATTTCTTCAGGCGAACTTCCTTCAATATTTCTATCTTCTTGTTCAACGTCATTTTATCACACGTTTTACGTGATACGCACACGTCACTAAACACTATGCAGACCAAGGACAAACACGTCTACCACTTTGCATCTACTCGATGAGGAATTCCATGAAACGTCAGCATCGAAAACGTAAGAGCTCGTATTCTCAATACAGACACTTTAGTGACACAGTTTGCTAAAAAAATGCTCGAAGACGAGCCAATCTTAAATCGCTGTGAATGAATAATAAAGTATTAAATTACAAAATATCCCATACAAGTTATTCGGTGTGGTGTGTGTGAGTGTGTGTGTGTAGTGAATTTATTTTAAAATAACATCTTCCAGTTACGTTTTATATTTATCAAACATTAACGTAGACCTAATTAAACGAGGGAGCGGAGCGACTGAGTGTCTCCATTCAACTCAATCGGCGCTAATTCTGTGATTCTGTGTGTCTGTACGTTGAAAATCCGCCGAACCGCTGAACAGATTGCGCTGAAATTTTAAACAGACATCCGGTACGAGTTTACTGAGAACTGTTAACGAAGTCAGCTAGATCCATTGCGATTTAATCCTACAATAAATAAAAATGTGATTTTTTAAAATATCGATAGTATTTGTTTAGTAGCAGCTAGCGGGACGTGATACACGTGGCTGGCATGGCCTAGTGGTAAGCATTTAGCCTACCGCACGGAGGGTTGGGGTTCGATACTCGTTAGTTCGTAGTAACTTTTTTATATTTTAAACTCACATATTATTTTTGAGGGGTGTTAAATGGGAAATAAAACTTAGGTGATTTTGTTTTATCTAGGAAATTTGTTAATGTTTCACGCTAATACGTTTTGAACATGATTCGCATTTTGAATGTTAAATTTAAACTAGGGAAAACGTCAAAAGTCGTTAAACGATGAGGGGCCCAAAGTGTTGAGTACCTACCCGGGAACTCCCTTTCTCCCATATACCTAAGGGCTGATCTACCCCAAATGGGGAAAAAATCCGGATCGGATACTATACATATGGCTCACTCACTCGTTTAACGACTTTGGCGTTTCCCTAGTTATAAAAATGCAAGGGTGGATGTACTTTCATTTGGCTTAATTGTATTGAAAATCTATACGTTTATTTATATGTGAATATAATATACTAGACAAGATCAAGCAACGAATGTCAAAAAGGCGAGTTTTCTCTAAAATATTTTTTTTGGGGGGTGACAACGAGGAGGGGGACCAAATATTTATATTGCCGGGGGGGGCCCCTTGAAGTTGAGTTACGCCACTGCCATTGACAATATAGTCATAGACGTCATTGTAGCGTAGAACCACTTCTAGCAAACACCAAACACGGCAACTGCCTAAACAAACGATTACCTGTTGCCTTGTGCGTCCAAAGCCTAGTGCTTGGGGAGAATCAGAAGTTGTTCCATTACTTCGGAGAAAGACTGTAGGGCCGTGGGTGAACAGAGGGGCGTTCGGGGCCACTGCGCATTAAAGGCTTCCAGATTGCCTGAAGAAGTATAGTCTCAGGTTAGTCAAAACTCAAGGTCCACTATACAGTACAATTAGTTGCATTTACAGGGCAGTTACGAACTCCTAAATTTACGTGCATAGATCAAGTATGGAGGAGAAAAATGGTGTGCAGAATTAAAAATTTGAAAATCGCAAATTATCAGCCTGTAAGCTACGAGACAATTAAGAAACATTTTGGGGGTTAGTGCGACGACCTTTGGAAGATTTATGTTTCATAATTATGCTCTGTACAGCCCCAATTTAATCAATGAATGTCTTTTGCATTTTTCCCCTTGGAAATTGATTCTTAGGGGACAATGGTCATCCTTAGTACTAATATATTTGAAATCATTAGGGCTGTGCGAGAAGGGATTTTTCAGTCGAGCAAGACAGCGGGTTTTGGGGTTTTTTGCTTGATTTCAAGGGTTTCGAGCGGCATACCAAATTAAGTACGTCAAAAGTCTTACAGGAACACCATTATACGAAATTATATTATATCGAAAAATTACTGTGTCTTCCTGATTCCTATGTTTTAAAGTTAAGGGTAGGCATTACAACGAAAAATAAAAAAATTAAGAAAAAATCATTTGAACGAACTAATGTTTTTTGCCCCTGTAAAAACAAACGTTTTTTACAACGAAAAATTTTGTTTTTAACGAGGGTTTTTGTGGAATTTCCGTCAAGGGAAATTGTTTTTTCCGCCGACATCGCCTTTACGCGAGCCTGCAAGAGCTGCAAAGGCAGTAAAAAGAAGCATTACCTCTCTTCTTCCCCCACTCCCGGCTGCCCTTCACCAGACCCCCCCAAAACCCCCCGGGAGCTGCCCCTCGAGACGGACCCCTCCCCCCCCCCTCGTGCTGCCAGTACACGGCTCCGCTCTCCTCTCTCGGCCGTCTGCCGCTCAGCACTACACATTCTCTCTCAGCGGTGCCGTGTTTTTTTATCGCATAATAATGCAAAATCATTGTTTTTAAAATGTGCTGTCAATACAACACTTGTTAAACTGAGGCGCAAGTATTAAATGAGTTGAGTCGCTGTGTCTTATTCTGATATAAAACGCCGCCGCTAGCCTTGTTGCAACAGCTGAGCCGAATTCGACCTTGGGACTTCAAGGATGCAGTTCAATCGTCGGTGCAAGTGCTCTCATCGCAAGCACGATTCGAATTCGTAGAAAATATCGTTCACGTAGTAAATGAAGAGGTACAGGGAAATCTGATCTTCATGCACGGGCATCGATCGATATCAATGTGAAAAATACTTTACATCTTGAAACACAAGTACAGCGCGGGCGATAGGGGCACAGCAACCGTGAAAACAGATAACTTGACATTTCATTCACCAAGCATGTGCATGGTCAGCTGTGAGCTCTCGACCCGACGAGTAGATTGTCGGGCGTCCGATTCCCGCGGCTGTCTCTCTCGCTCTCATGGCTTACGCGCCTAGCGAGAGCAGGCCTGCTGCCTGCATCACGCGGATGCAATGCGGGTTGCGGGCAGCGCGGGCTGCAGGCGCACAGTGACGAGCGCGCTCCCGAGCGTGTTACAGGCCTCGCAGTGGCTGCATTGGTATTCTGGGGATCGAGGATCTTGTTTTTAGCGAAAATAAAATGACTGATCATTTTAACGAAATAATCATTATAACGAAATAATCACGGGATCCCCTGGCGTTCATTGTAATGACTTTTGACTCTACTATTACAGTAACTAGGAAACGCTCAGTTGGACGCGTTGATAAGCGAGCACGTGCTATAGCTAGACCCTCATTGCACATTTTTTTAAATTTTAAAATTTGCGACGTTCACTGTCCACGGGGCCATGTTTCCAATATTATTTATTATTGCCAAGGTATTTGGGTACACCCGTGAGTAAACCATTGCTTTGTGGATAAAATCCACCGCCATCTAGAGGACCTTGACATCATTTCCTTGGGAAAACTATTTTAACTCTTTGGTTACAAATAATACACTGCTTCCTCAATAGTATTTTGATTACTTCTAGGTGGCAGTGCATAGTTCACCTCGTGCGACTTTTCGTTGCCATGGTAACGTTACTTTTGTTAAAATGTAATTTCCATCTACACTACTTATCGGATCAAAATAAAATTAACATATTCGTGACCGGACGGACATTCTAAATGATTTGGCCACCTCAGATTTTGTCGTCGTTTAGTTTGAAAAAAAAACTTTCGATTAACTTAAATGTAACTTTTTAACTTTTTGAACGATTTTGCCACAAAACTAATGGCATTCAATCGAGAACAAAGCTTGCGGATGGTCCAAATTTCAACTCGATCCGAGCCTTCGTTCGAACGTTATGGCAAGACATACAAAAAAAAAAAAAGCTACTATTTTTTCTGGCAGAGTAAAATGGAAACGCTC
Source organism: Sweltsa coloradensis (assembly GCA_024449915.1). Lineage (NCBI taxonomy): Eukaryota > Metazoa > Arthropoda > Insecta > Plecoptera > Chloroperlidae > Sweltsa > Sweltsa coloradensis. Next base: position 76,497 of record JAMZAV010000544.1, read on the forward strand.
GCTTAATTTACTAATTTTGTAGTCACAATATGTTGGTATACATTTTGGTCACGATGTTATTACATTTTCAATAGGTTATTATGGTGTTGGCCTGCCAATTGATAGAACATGAAACTGAAATTATTTTTTATCTAGGCTTCTGTTTAGGCTAAGCTAGGTTAGGCCAATTTCTAAATTGCCTCCACTATTTACAATTGTGTTCTTTCTAATTGAAGTTCAAAGATTAATATTATTGTAGGCCCTAGAAGCCTAGGTAAAAGAGCCTTGTAGGGCTAGCAGCAGTTCAGCCCACATCATTGTGCATTGAATTAATGCTCAAAGTTGCTGAGGGCCCATTACACAATAAGTAGGGTTAGGGCAGTCAGACTATGTTTATTTCACATCGTATTTCAATTGTGTTTTACCTACAAATTTTATTAAAAAATATATTGAGAACACTAATTTCTTCAAATTACAGTATACGGCAACCCTCGACAAATGTACGAAAAGTACACTCGCGTCGTGTAACATCCACTCGCAAGTAGGGGGAGTGGTACAGCTGGGGTCTGGGGCAAAGCCCCAGCCGCCGGAGGCTTTTTCGCGAAGGCGAAAAATTTTTGGGTTCTCTATTATGTTTGGTGGCCTAAAACGCGATTTGAGGCGACATCTAACCTTAAAATAACGATTAAAAGAAAGCAAACACTGCATTATTAACTCCTTACGACACGTAATAGGAGTTTGATCCTCGGTCAATGTGAATCAGGCCTAGGCTAGGACCGCGGCACAATGCGAGTTCAAATAGGCCTAGGCCTACCACCTGCTGGATTTACGTCTATGTTTTCATGAGGATGGGCAAGGTCACTGATTTTATAATTATAATAAACACTACTTTCGTTTATTATGATTCATAAAACTAAATCCAAGATCGCGGAAGGCCTAGACCCCATTGTGATTTCAACCTAGCAGCTGACGTTTGCAAGTCTGCGAGATGCTCGGCAAGTTTCACGATTTCATTATTACACTTATTATCAGGAGGATGTTGCACTGGATTTAGGGCTGTCGGTGGATTCTCATATTTCTCTCCAATAACGTCAGATGAAGTTAAAAACATAATTAAGAATGGTTTCGTCGTTCGCGTCGATTTTACGCCTAGTTTAGGCCGAGGCGTCTCGTTCGTCTCTTCAGCCTCTTCAGGTCTCTTTGTTACGTGCGTTGTTGGGTAGCCTGGAACTTGACCTTGACTTTTTGATACTTCGTTTTTGGCGAGTGGTTGGTAACAGGCCATGCTGCGCATCAGGCTATGCGCGGTAGTTGTATTGCAGGCGCGGCGATTCAAATGCTAGATCGTAAGAAAAGCGCGGTCGCACAATAAGTTATCTGCGAGTGTCAATTTGCCAACTCGCAAGCACCAAATTTTCACTCGCAAATTGCGAGCTTGCGAGTGGGATTGTCGAGGGTTGGTATACGGAATGTAAAGAACTATAGGTCCGTCGCCTATATACACTACAACACTTGAGTCGTTCACAGAATGGCAGAAGCCTAAACAACTTGCCGCCTGAAAGTGACGTAAAAATCAATAATCGAGTTCGAGCTGAGGTCAAACGCGTTTCCGCAACATATCGATATTAGATGGAATAAGTAGACAGGTCTTTAGGTATCTCAGTTCTTCTAAAACATCCGCAGTGTCGGTGGGCATCAAACAAGAACATCGAGTTCGCCATACGCAGTTTGCATTACCAGTCAGTTGTTTGCTGCCGGCATGGCTGAAGAGCGTGTCATAATATGGAATATGACGCCTGCCGCGACCGCCTTTTGGTACATTCTTGAAACATCTCGAGTCATTTTGAGACTTGATTTTTCGAGCAGATGTTTTTCAAAGTCGAGCGAGAAAAAAAAAGACGTTACAGCTAGGGATGTGCGGGTACCCGAAAAAACGGGTAATTTTCGGGTAGGTAAAATTACCCGACCTCGGGTCGGGCCGTCAATTCCTACCCGAAAAAGTCGGGTCGGGTAGAAGTAATAAAGAAACACGCCAATCTGCTCCTTTTAAACCTCCCGCTCACACGCCAAACGAACAGCTGACGTCGGAGCGGACCAATCGCTACGACGTGGGCGCGGCTATGCTATGATGCTGTGTCCTTGGCTCTTCCCGTCTTCCGGCGCTGTCCCCGCTGGAGTAATAGGCCCTAGGCCCCTACTGACCGTCATTACTCGTCTTCTGGTTATTCAACGCTAATAACGGCATAAAGCAAGTTGAATATTACGTACGTAGGCGAATGGTGAAAAAGAAACAACGCTAATAAACATCGTCTAATGCCTAGGCGGCAGGCCTAGAAGTCCGATCTAGTGCGCTTCGTTGCGCGCAGCAGAGCGTTGGGCGGAGTCAGACCGAAAGGCTGGTGCAAACGCGCGATTTCGTCAGATGCATGGCTGGTACAAACGCATGATTTCGTCGGCCGGAAGAGAAAAATACGCGATCGCATCGGTTTTTCTTGGGGTTGGGTCGGAAATATTAGAAAACGATCGTTACGATATTATTTCCGAGAATAACGAACGATTGATGCAGGAAAACGATAATAGCGGGGTTTCACTGTACTAGGCCTAGGCCTACTCAAGCAAAAGTTCATAAGACGCCGATTTGGAAGTACTTCGTGTCAACACAGCCCAGAGTGGCTACCTGCAACCAATGCAAAACTGTTTTCTATTTTTTTTTTTTTTAAATGAATTCACAAATAAAAAAAAATTCACTACCCGAGCCCGACCCGAGCCTACTTCAATTACCCGAGCCCGAGGGTACTTTCAATTACCCGACCCGAGCCCGACCCGAGTTCAAAAACCACTACCCGCACATCCCTAGTTACAGCAAACCATTATTCATGTAGACTATTATTTGTACCACTCGTACCAACCTTGTTGATGGGTGAGACCAGAGATATCTTCCTAGATTTGGCATTGTCCATTGATGAGACTGTAAAAATATTCTTTCTTGAGCTAGGTATGGTACTTTAATCTAAAAAAAAGTAGACTTTTGCCTGTTATAGCAGCCAACTTGGCCTCGACCACGACAATTATTGGCTGGATGAGGCATACGCACGATTGCGTGTATCTTCCCAAGAGGTTCCCAAAATGATCGACAGGTACACGACACGTTGACAGTCTCAATGGTGAACTGTTGGCGTGTTGCAGTTTGCGTCTTATAGTGGAGACAAACGTTTCATTCTACAGATGCAAGACTCTGCTCAGAGAACACTTGGGGATCCTTACTTTGAGGGAGCCACATAGTTTCCAGGGAAGACGCCCCCCTTCTGCGTCCTGTTCGAAGTCCCCTTGAACCATCCGTCCTGACAGCGTTCAGTCACCATGTAGATTGCACCCTTCCTTAACTCCATTTCGTCGGCCTTCTGCGGCTTGTAGGGATAGAGCGCAATGTAGGGGGCAGGCAGTTGAGTATTCTGGTAGGGACCCTGGTGGGGACCGGGAGGGGGGCATCCCGCCATGTCACTAGAGCCGCTCCGACGGTGGCGCTGGCTGTTCACTTCGCTACCCTGTAAAACCAAAGCATTAGTGTACTTGTTACTTAAAGGTTGGCTACGTCAACGTCGGGGATTGCCAATTTATTAAGAGCTAGACTATAAATAACAATTGAAGCGGAAATTTTCAACCGAAAGCCATCCCATATAGCCAAGATAAAACCAGGCAAATTGCGAGGAGTTAAAAATTTTGTTAAAACTGCTCTCCGTTCACTGTCGAAATGTAATTACTTTTACGTTTTATCATTCAGGTTGCAAAGTTTATAGGCCAAGGCCCAGGATATTGTAGTAGTTTATTTTTGTGTTATGTAGTTCCCGGATTTAAGATTTAGATTCTGTTCCAGAGGTAGTTGACATTCTGTGTTTTGGGGAGCATTGGATGTTAACTTCTCAAGAACATTCAGTTATTATTAATGATTTTACATTAGCTTCATATTTTACCAGACACAGTGCAAAAGGAGGGGGTGTGTGTATCTACAGTAGAAACTCTAGGAATCTAATTATTAAGCCAAGATCCGACATTACATGCAAGTCTGTTGAGAGAGTCCTTGAAGTATGTGGCATTGAAGTTGTTTCTTCCACTCCCATAGTTATTATCACTATTTATCGTCCGCCAGAATTGGGCAATATTAAAAAGTTTATGAACTCATTTGAAGACTTAATTAAGTTAATACGCCGAGAAGGTTCAAAAATTATAATATGTGGTGACATAAACATTGACTTTTCGGTTGATAGTTGTAACAAAACTAAGTTTGAAAATCTTCTGAGAATTTATAATTTATCGGCCCTAAATTTTGATTACACTAGAGTTACTCATAGTTCAAGCTCAGCCATCGACAATGTGATTTCAAATTTCCTCCATCCACAAGATGTGTCAAATATTATATCTGGGCTATCGGATCATAGCGGACAACTAATCTCAGTACCTTGTCCTTTTTCTAGATGGAAGATAGACAAAGGCATAAAATCCAAATCTATACTGAAAAGATCATTTAAACCAGAGAACATCCATGAGTTTATATGTGATTTGGCTATCGTAGACTGGTCAAACATTTACAACATTCCAACAGATCAGGTTGATAAAAAATTTAATCTCTTCCTGAACATATATCTCTCACTCTTTGAAACACATTTCCCCAAAAAATCATGTCGCCCAAAAGACCATACACACATTTTTAAAGGATGGATTACGGATGAAATTAAAAATGCATGTCGTTTGAAAAGAGATTTATATGTACAAAGCAAAACAGATACCAGTGATGAGTTTAAAAGTTTCTTCAACTCATTCAAGAAGGATCTATCTAAACTTATAAAAAAGGCAAAACACGATTTTAATTCAGCATTAATAGAAAACTCAGACAACAGGGTTAAAACAACATGGAATTTGGTTAATTATCTGACAGGAAAACAAGGGAAAGGTAACAGTTCTAGTATAAATGAAATCAAATTAGGAAATGAAGGAATAACTGATAAACATGTGATTGCAGAACAGTTCAATCAGTACTACACTTCAATTGCAGGTGATCTAATAGATCAGAAAACCAATACCAATGAAGAATGTATGATCAATCTACAAAAGGTTACTGATAATAACATCCCAGACTTTGTATTGAGTCTGACTAGTCCTGCTGAAGTAATAGATATAATAAATAACTTAAAATCAAACATTCAGCAGGGTGGGATGGTGTCTCTAATGTTATTTTAAAATATAGTAGCCATTTTGTTGCGGAACCATTGGCGCATATATGTAATTGCCTCCTTCACAGAGGGAATTTTTCCGGAACGGCTTAAATACTCGTGGTTAAGCCTTTATTTAAAAAAGGGGAAAAGACTGAGATTTCAAATTATAGGCCAGTTTGCATTGCTGCCGACATTGTCAAAGGTGTTCGAAAAATTATTTCTTAGCAGACTCCATGTGTTCCTCAATGACAATAATATACTATGCGAGAATCAACATGGGTTCAGAGAGGGACACTCTACCATGACGGCAGCATTCCAACTAATACATGAGATCAATAACGCCTTAGATAAGAAACTAGTGGTTGGATCTATTATGTGCGATCTGTCTAAAGCATTCGATACACTTCACCATTCTATCCTTATTGATAAATTAAAACATTACGGACTAAGGGGTACAGCAGGTTCATGGGTCAGATCCTATCTTACTGACCGAAAGCAACGCGTAGACATTAACAGCAATGGTGTTGAGTGTTCATCAGGTTGGAAGCAGGTGAATAGTGGGGGTCCGCAGGGTTCTAATATTGGTCCAGTTTCTTTAGCCTTTATATCAACGATTTACCACCTTATTTAGCGCGTCTATGCAAAGCAATTCTTTTCGCAGATGATACTACCGTGATAATTACGGCACAGAGCATAGACGAGTTAATTTACAAATTGGGAGTTATTCTTAGAGAATTAGAAGCATGGTTCAAGGCTAACAAATTGAAGCTAAACTGTTCAAAAACCCAAAAAATTACCTACCAAGTTAAGGGTCAACATCCACATTTAACAGTAGAGCATAACAACTTATCAATTGATATAGTGGAGGTAGCCAAATTCCTAGGCCTTAAACTGGATTTTAAACTAAAGTGGTCATCTCATATTGAAGATCTGGCAAGAGACTAAGCTCTTCTTGTTTTACAATGAAGCCTTGTCCCCCATGTAATTTGGATACAAGGAAAAAAAAAGTTTTTCATGCCAACACTCAGTCTCTGATAAACTATGGGATATTGTTTTGGGGGGAACTCAACGAGTGTAAGTAAGATTTTTTGCCTTCAGAAGAGAGCATTGCGGTATATGCTCCATTTAGGCTCTAGAGAATCATGCAGACAGGCTTTTAAGAATGCAAATATATTAACTGTAGCTTGTCTGTATCTGCTTGAGGTTATCATGTTTGTAAATAAATTTCCTAACTTATTTCAATTGAATGCAAATGTCCATAATATAAACACGAGAGGGAAGGAAAATTGTACCAGACTAGCCATAGATTGAAGCTGCTGGATAATGATCCCGTGAACATGGGAATTAAAGTATATAACAAATTGCCTGAGAATTACGGAATGTTGGTGTTACAAGCTCTAGGAAGGAGTTTAAGGCTAGGATTAAATCATTCCTTTTGGAACACAGCTTTTATTCAGTAAGTGAATATTTTGAGACTTGTATTGTATATAGGACTAGCTTAAGCTAACTATAGTATCAGTACATATGTTGTGTGAACCCAAATATCTTAGTTTTAATTTTAATTTTAATCTAATGACTGATATATTGTATCTACATTGAAAACTATTTTAATTGACCAATTGCATCTTTTATCGAATTGAACTTTGTTAACATTGTAAACTGTTTTGTTGTTGTTTATGTTGTTTTCTTAACAATTGTACAGACAACTTCAAATACTCGCATGTCTATATGACATGCTATGAGTGAACACTGTAGAAGGCTTACTTAAATAAAATAAAATAAAATAAGCACATGGTTGGTAGATGCATTCTAAGTTGTAGGGTAGGCCTACTGATTTCTTAGCTCTGGGTAATGGTGGAAATAGGATAATGCAGGGTAACCGTTTTTACGGGTTTTGAGGGTGCCAAACGGATCAACTGATATTATTGTAAATTCACGGAAATTCTGTTAAGCTTATTTTCGTAAATTTGAATCTGTGGGGCTACCATATTTACTCGATTTCAAGCCAACTTTTTTTGGACACGTTTTTGCAGTTCAAAATGGCATACGGGCTTGGAATCGATGGCAAACTTATGAGTATTTAAATGCTACACTTTTTTGTGAGATGAACTTTTAATCAGGGGTTGGCTTGCAATTGAGCAAACACAGCAATTTGCATTGAAAAAATCCATGGCAACCCTGGGATAATGTAATTGAAGACTTTCCAAATTGTACCTACCAGGGATTGAGGAGATTGTTCTGAAGCAGATCCATCTTGAGGCGATGGCTCCGATGGAGTAAGTATCTCAGCCGAGTGCCTTTAACACAACATGCGACCGTTAGACAGGGGAACTTTGTGTACCGTACCCTACTTGAGAAATATCATTAATCAGCTTGCCTCTCTCTGTATAGTAAAATTTAAGTATTATATATATATATATATGAGCGTGTGACCCATAGTGGCATGTTGTTATTCCAATGAAATTTATAGCGGTAATTGGACACATTTGACACTTAGCTTATTTGGCCAGGAATACAACAGATGTAGGCCCTATGTATTTGAAACTTTGCACAAATGTCAAGCAAGGATATGTTGACAGCCCTACAGTTGAAGATGTAAATTATGTATTGTTGATCAGCCAGATACAATCACAAAAATGGTTGATGACTTGATGTTGCACTTTTTAACAAAAACATAAATTTACCCAATCAATTTATTTTCCTATTTATTCTAAAAAAAAGTGTTTCTACTTATACAGCACTTCATTTTGGCTTCAGTAGTAACTGTGCAGCGCTTCGAACAAGCGGAGCGAACAGGGTTTGCTTAAAATCCCGTAATTTTCTTTTATCTAGAACTAGAAGCTAAGTTAACAAAATAATTGGCAGGTAAATATACGTAGCCTATTTCTTGGTTTGGGACTGCAATCAATTTTAATAGGGAATGTTCATTATAAACTTTTCTTATCACTCCACTACATTAAGGAAGCTTCATTCTGAATACGTTCACTATCATATTTAATTATTATTTAGATAAGATATTCATTTATAAAAGTAAGCTGAAAGTTGCACCAATAATAATGGCAGGAAAAACAAGCCATTACATCAAAATTAGCCATTGTTATGAATCAGCCAATAAGGTAATGCTAAAAAACAGTGATATTAACTGTGTAGGATAATCTAGGAGACGGTAGTTCATTCATTGATCCAAAGACATAAACGGCTTTGCGCATTGGTCAACAATGCTCTAGAACCTAATCTTGACATCACATTCTGTTTACGCAGGAAATAAAATACTGTATTGTCCTGAATATAAGCATACCCCTTTTTTCATTATTTAAGTGTAAAAGTCCCTTACAAGCTTATATTACAAAAGAAAAGTTAGGGAGTGGGCTTATATTCGGCACAATACGAACTACAAACGTTGTGCCTCAATAGAATTTAAAATAGTTACTTTAAATTGGTTGTTTATTGCAGTAATGGTGTTTTAAAGTGGTTTTCTAGCCATTTCTTACCCCCATATTTGGACTTCATGAACATTCCCTATTATCATGGGCATGCATAATATGTTAGCTTCTCTAGCAAGGGTTTAGTGGCTAGTTTTATGTTTGTAATGAAGTCACCTATGGCTCGTCGGCTGATGTTGCCCAGTGTGCAGGACACTGCTGAAGCTATGTCTCTTGCCCCTGTTTTGCGCGGACTGAGCAGCTTGCGACCCATGTGGTGGAGAAACAGCGTTCGGCACCACTCGCGGCGGGGACAATGTGGGGTTGTACGCGGGTCTTGGAGGGGGTTGCGTAGGGCGAGGGGGAGGGGAGGCGGGAGAAGATGGGGCGGTGCTGGAACTTGAAGAGGTGTTGCTGGAAGGAGTGTTGGGAGTAGTAGACGAAGAGGAGGAAGAAGAAACTGTTGAACTCGAATCTGTGAAGAGGTCAAAATATACCGGTACCTACTCCATCAATCTAGTAATCATTTCTAGAATTCCAGAAAAAACTAGGGATGTGAGGATTCAACTTCGTGCACACTGGATTGTAAATGTTGTCGAATAGCACTTTGAATAACACTAGGCCTACAAAACTTAATAAATGAAAACTATAAGAGTGGCTGTCTAGTGGAGCTCAATGGAAAATAACACTTAATTGTATGGTAAAATGTAGGCCTGTGCGGGCAAAGTCTTGCCTTTGCCTAGAACCATTTAAGCTTAACTATTAACTAAATATGTACAGTGTACACCATACATAAGGTGACCATATTTTGAAAGTAACAAACGGGGACAACTTAAGTGTAAGACGGGGTCTGGGGTCGAGTCCAAGCCGACAGAGACAATTTAAAAAAAGAAGATATATTGGCGTCAAATGCCCAGAAAACAGCTTTCTGACATGAAAATATTAATGGAAAATGCCCGTCAAAATGGGTTTAATGTGTACATTTTTGCAATCATAAAATCATCTGGTAAAAAAATGATGGTACAATATAAAAATTTAATACAAACACTCAGCAGAGTAAAACGCAAGGGATATGGGGGCATTGAACACTTCATACTAATGCTCAACTAAAATATTTTTTTTTTAATTGTTAATTTATTTTATGGTAGCCTACAATATGCATTTTTAACTTAGTCTATACAACAAAACAATGCAAACCAATGGGCCAAAGTAGCTCATTTCACCTAAGTGTGTGCAAACAAACAAAACTAATTAGTAAGGTATGTTAACAATCAAAATTGTAGTTCAGTTGTATGATTGGTAGGGGCCTACATTTTTAAACAAAATCAATGCAAATATGCCCGAGATAATCAATTATGTTCTTGGAAGTGGAAGAACTTTTACAATGTTATTACAGTAAGATCTCTCTTATCCGAGTTGGATGAGACCGGGGGCACCTCGGATTTGCGAAAAACTCGGATGGCGCGGATCAATTGTTTATTTGCTCTCGTAGCATAGCCTGATGTGGTAAAATGATATATGACACATGTAATGGATAAAGGAACATAAAATACACACGATACACTTCATACAGGGTATACTAAATGATTTAATAGCTTGTAATTCAAGCTCACGAACACACGTACACAATTAGGCCTACATGTCGTAATAAAAACGTATGTCTAGGCCTAGGCCTAGGCCTAAACTCGACGCAGTAGGCCTAGGCCTACAATGCAAACATAGGCCTAGGCCTAGCTCTCTTTCTCATGTGGGAAAACCCCTCACTACTATGCCCGCGCTGAAGCTCACGACGCAAGATAAGTCTGGGAAAGAAATAAGATAAGCCCAGGAATAACAATTCAATGCGTCGTGATTACGAATTTCGTGAATCGGTTGAAACATGATTGCATCTAGTTCCACAACGACCATCTTTGAACAGCTGTGTGTGAGATGGCTGGATCGTATGCGCACGCGCAGGCGCGCGACGCACACTGACCTCTATATGCTCAGTGGGTGGCACTGACGCTTACCGGCGATGCGCCCGACGCACACTGACCACTGAACTCTATACGCTCAGTACACTGATGCACACTGCTCGAAAGTCGAGATATATCGCCGATCTATCTTCTTTACACTCACTCGTAAGGCATGCCTACAAATGTATGCGAGTACATTTAAAAAAGTGCGGCGCGGCGTCTGTAATTATTTTTATGTTTTATTTACGTATTTAAAACTTTAATTTAATTTTTTTTTTTTTTTTTTTTTTTTTTGGCGGCTCGGTTAACACGGAACATCGGATAAGAGGAGATCGGATAAGAGAGATCTTACTGTACGTACTAGTAGTATTTAATATTTATCTGACCGAGGGGATTTTTTCAAATAAAACATTAACTTCCATTCACAGTACAGATGACAGAATACTGGGACACTTTCGTCCTCAAATTGCAAACAGGTACAAATACATCATTTTAACGAGTCTCTCAGGAGTCAGGACACCGATACGTCTGGTCACCTTAACCATACACCATCATAAAATCATTTACCCTTAGGCCTATAACCTGGTTCCAAATATTAAATATACCGTAGCTAACTCACTACCCTTGACCACTTTCATTATTCTCACAGACCTTTGTTAAAAAAAGTTATCGAGATATTGTTATATAATAAATAATAGTTCATAATGCACGGTAACTTGATGAAAAGACCAAGCGCCTACTTCCAACTCCTCACTGCTGCCAAGTAAAGCTGGCACTTGGTAATGGGCCAGGATGCAGCACTCTTCAATCTGGCAACGGTAATTGATGTGTTCACATTGTGCGGTAACGAGTGAAATTATAACATATGTAATTAACTCATTTCTCAACTTTTTGCTTTAAAAAACTCACAAATACATAGTGCTTTTCAAAGTGAATTTGCTTAATTGGTAAATTGAAGAACCGTTCGAGCACCGGAAATAAAAACTCGATACTCAATATGTTGGTAATCGGCCTATATAGGCTACAGTAGTATAAGCAATTGAGTGGTGCTGGATAGTCTTGCACAGCACAGCTCCAATGAATTGTCGACCATGGCAGGGTCCGCAAGGCCATAGGAATATTATAAGTAGGGTTACCATACGTCCCGGATTTTCCGGGACAGTCCCGTTTTTCTTGTTGCTGTCCCGGTGTCCCGACATTTTCGGGACGCCAAATTGTCCCGGAAATCGAAAATCCAATTCCAAATTGTCGTAGCAAATTTCTGCTTTCAAATATTTTGCAGCACCGACGGCGGCTTGGCCGGGAGGCGGGGATGACCAATGTAACCAATGTTGTCATTAAGTCGAGATCAAGACCAGGGCAGCGGGCGGCGACAGTATGTACAGTGTCAACCCACTAGTAGGCTAGTCCAGCCGTTGTCAATGATTCACTGCACAGTCACCGTTGTGTAATCAGTGTTGAGCTCGCTTTGTGACTTGTGACATTGCTTAGCTTACAGACTGTGCCAGTGGTGTGCGTGTGTGGCAAAATATAATGGCCAAACGCAAGTGTCGTTTTTTTTTTATGAAATATAGCGTACTGGTAAATACATACAAAATATTGAAAGGTATGTATTCAGGTATTTTACCCAATATTTTTCAATTTGTTGATCGTGATAGAAATTCTATTCTAATGAACTCTTTGAAAGTTCCTAAATTAATTTCTGAATCATTAAGAAAGTTCATAGTTCATAGTTCATAGTTCATAGTTCAGTTCTTTATTGTACATAGGTATTATGTGTGATAACACTTATACATGGTACATGGTCAGCAAATTATTGGTCACAGTAAACATTTACAGTAAAGCATTAGCTTACACGGTAATACAATTAAAATTACATTCGAATTCGCTTTTGAGCTAACACAGATGGCTATCACAGATACAGATGAACATGCTTAAAATAAAATAAAATGGTGATAAGAGAAGAACTGACTGGCACAAGGTTAGTGTTCAAATAAGTCATTAATGCTGTAAAAAGCCCTTGTGGTTAAAAAGTTTTTTAAAGTATTCCTAAAATCGCGTGAGTTTTCAATTTCGGTAATATGTTTAGGAAGAATATTAAAAATCTTTGCGCCGAGGAAGTCTGGACTCTTTTGAGTTAACTCTAATCTGCGAGGCAGGACTTGTACATTCTCACGATTTCTGGTGTGATGGCTGTGGATGTTGCTGTTAATTTTCAGTCTCCCCAGGTTAGACTTGATGTGGCAGGCGACTTCCAGGATGTAAAGGCTGGCAACTGTTAAGATATTTAGTTGATAAAAAAACTGCCGACATGATTGCCTATTGCTAACTTGAAGTAAAATTCTGATTGCTTTTTTTTTAAGGATAAAAATCTTATTAAAATTGCGAATAGAAGAAGAGCCCCATAGTAATATGCCGTATCTTATAAGCGATTCAAAGTAGGCATGGTAAACACAAAGTGCTGCTTCAAGTGAGATACATTGTCTAATGACCCTAATTGCATAGCAAGCTCTGCTCAGTCTACTAGCTAATTTGTCTGTATGAGATTGCCAGTCCAAGCTGTTGTCAATACAGAGACCAAGAAAGTCGAGCTCGTCACACTGCGACAATAGAATGCCATTTAGCCAAACTGGAAATACAGTTGGTGTCCTGGTAGCTTGACGTGGATGAATAGACATAAGGTGAGTTTTCTCTGCATTCATAACAAGGCTCTTCCTGCTTATCCAATTGGAAATGCGGCAAGTGGCTTGATTGGCCATTTCGGTCAAAGCATCGCTTTTCGGCTTCCTTAGCGAGATGGTGAAATCGTCCGCAAACATAATCACAATAGCTTCAGGGACTGCACCAGGAAGATCATTAATATAAACAATGAACATGATGGGGCCCAAGACGGAGCCCTGGGGAACCCCCATGTTGATCACCCTATTGGTTGACCTGGAAACAAGTTGACGTCCATCGATCTGGCTGGTGACTTCAACGAACTGACTTCTGCCGCTCAGATACGATCGAAACCAGTTGAGTACAACGCCCCGAATGCCATAAGTCTCCATTACCAAAAGCAGCTTTTCATGGTGAACTAAATCAAATGCTTTAGACATGTCGCAATAAATGGATTGTGTGGAGATTGTCGTCGGCTGCCTCCAGGGAGTCCAGGATACCATGTATATAGGTTGTGACAGCACGGGTCGTGGACAAACCTTTTCTGAAACCGAATTGGTTGGTGGCTAAGATATTGTTACCTTCGAGATAGCATACAAGTCGTTTTTTTATTAGGGTTTCAAAAATTTTTGAGACGCATGACAAGAGAGCGATTGGTCGAAAATTATTAGCATCAGTCTTATCTCCTTTCTTGTGTAAAGCTATGGTCTTGCTCACTTTCATTCCAGCAGGGAAATGCCCTGTTCCAAAGATGCGTTAAATATGTGAGCTAACACACCGGAAACCTGTAATGCGCATGCCTTAAGAGCAACAATGGGGATACCATCTGGGCCGGTTGAAGATTTGGCCTTTGACGAGCAGATTGTATCTTGCACTTCGTGGCAGGTGATGGGTATCCAAAACATAGAGGACTGCTGCGTGTTTTCGAGTGGTTCTGGATCAGTGATAGGTCTGATAGGTGTAGTCTGACTATCCAGCAGCAAGCGAGGTGCGCTGATGAAAAAATCGTTTAGTGTCTCTGCTACATCCACAGGGTTGGTTAGCAGTTTCCCTTCATGCTTAATGTTAATATTGACATGCTTCTTTGGACCTTGAGTCAAAAGGTTTACAGCGTCCCATGTGGCTCTGCCTTTGTTGCTCGCGTTGTTAACCCATGTTCTGTAAAACAGCCCCTTGGCATGTTTGATGGATTCTTTGTAGATCTTTAGAAATTGATTGTATTCAGCTTTGCTCCGATCGTCCCTGCTAACGATAAACTTGTTGTAGAGATGAACCTTGGTAAGCCTCATATCCCGGATCTGGTCGGTGACCCAGCTCTTGAGTTTACACTTGGGCCTCGTATTTTGGAAATAGCAATATTTGTTGAGACGGGACAAAAATAAGTGGATAAAAGCGTTGTAAGCTTGGTCTACATCATGTTCCTTATATACAAAATCCCAAGTTTCGGTCAGAAAGCTGTGAGACAGCCGCTGCAGGGCTGGCCTCTTAAGATTCCTCCGGCAAACAGTTGTTGATAGGCCTACTACACAGGTGCTGTGTTCGTTGTTACGTGAGTCAGCAATGCCGGATAGGCAAATGGCCGCATGATCTGATAAACCATTGTGGATTAGATCCGTAGCAAAGAAGTCTCCATTAATATTAGTAAAAATATTGTCAATTGCAGTTGCACTCTTTGCCGCAAGTCTGGTAGGTGACCCTATCAATGCTTCGTAATTGTACAGTGCAAGAGTGTTAAGTAGACTAGATGTTTCCGCATTGCAGTGCATGATATCAACGTTGAAGTCACCGCATATAATTGCTTTTTTGACGTTTAGTACTGATAATGGAAAGAAGTATTTCCAGTTGGTTAATAAAAGCGCCGAAGTTACTGTTTGGCGCACGGTATACCGTAACCACGATGGTTTGACCGTGTTCCATGGCTAACTCAATTGCTGCACACTCAAAGATAGACTCGATACTCAGACGTGTCACCTCGTCGCATGCTCTAAAATCACGGTGAGTAGGGATGTAAATGCAGGCGCCCCCGCACTTCCTAAGCTTCCTACAAAAGGCCGAGCCCAGTGTGTAGCCCAGGATTTGGGTGACGCCCATAGCTTGTTCAGTGAGCCAGTGTTCAACAAGACACAATATTGGTGGATTGGCCCTGAAGCTGTCTAGCATTACTTCAATGCTTGAAACCTTGTTTGTCAAACTGCAAATATTTTGGAAAAATATCGAGTCCTGTAGTTCTTGTTTTTTCCCTAAGTATGCAACTGGGGTAGGCGCGGCACACGAAAAGGTGATTTGAAGAAGTACCTTGTGACTGCGGTGTCCTTCGGCCAGTTTGAAGGGTCATTTAGAGTATTTGCAAGTGTTGCATCAGCACTTACCCGAAATGAGGCATAGTTGCCAGTGGCTCTTAGTTCAACTACCTCTGCCTCGATGTTCATCTGCTTCTTTAGGTAAGATGTCAGGTCATGTGATGTGGTTCCGACACGGAGACGCCAGACATGCAAATGAACTTTCCTTGTCTTCTCTTCTGCGGTTAGGGTGCTGTTGGCTGTGGTGTTTGCTGAACCAATGACGATTTCTCGTTTGCGGTGTTTCCCATGCTTCTGCTTATTTGCAGTTGAGTCTTCCCCACTTCGGTTGGGTGAATGAGAGGGAGGTTTAGGTATCGACTCCGATTTAGGCTTGCCAGCAGTGATTGCGTAAGAGTCTAGTTGCTTTGAGGTAGGTCTAGGCCTAGCATTGGCCTCGAAGTCTCGAGGTCTGCCTTGTAAACCCTCCTTTCCATGGTAGTCCATTACTAAACCCACAGCAGAGTCAGCGCCCGAGCCTAGGCTAGTGGGCTTGCTGACATCAGAGCTCGAAGTGAATGGATTGCTATTGGTTCCGGGTGCATGTTGGAGTGGATATTCCCGGAGCAGAATAGGCATGTCATCTGTAGTAGGCCTAGTAGTGTTTTTGGTCTGCAGCCTAGTCCTAGCTCCAGGCCTAGGCCTGTCCAAGTCATTAAGGTTAGTGTTTGCCTTACTTCCTTCCTCACACTGCTGAGGAGTATGCTGTAGTCATTCTTGTACAGAGGAGTATCCTTTTGGAATGCAATTTCTTATGATATTAGAAGCCAATTTACTGAGCTAGGAATAGTACAATTTAAAAGTAAAATTGAAGCAATGATAATGAATCGAAGAACAAAGAAGAATTGATTTTTACTATTTATTTGTGGGGCATTGTCCTTTTTTTATGTGTTTTAATTTTATCTTCATATTTTCTTTTTTATATTTTCTTTTCTTTTTGTTTGTTCTTATTGCTTTGATTTTGATGTATTAAATTTTTTAAATTGATTTTTCTGCCTAGTTTTCGGGTTGCCCCCCCTGTTTGAATTTTCAATTTGGTTAGGTGTCCTGTATCATTGCTGTGTCATTTTTGACTTGAACTTTTTTAAATTTATAATATCTATATAATTATATCTAGGAAATGTTTAAGTCCCCCCCGCGTTGTTGATGAGCGAAATTGGTGCATTGATTTGCCATGTTTAGCGATTTTCTGTTGTTCTGTGAAAAAAATCATTACTAATTGAAGATTTTTTTTAAATTTAAAAATTAAATTAAATAAAAAAATTTAAACTGAAATTTTAAATTTATTTAATAAATCGCATTTAAAAAGAGGAAAAAATTTTAAATATTGAAATTTTCATAAGAAAAATTTAATCGATTGCCACATTTTTTACACGAATATATTAATTTTAAAAAAATTAAGGTTCTTGAAAAATCTTAAAATAGGGTTAAGCAGTGGTGTTATAAGTAAAATAATTATTTTAAAAAAAAAAAAAAATGTAAAATTTTGATTTTCATGAGAAATATTTTTTTTTGTTGCGCTAAAATTTTTCACAGGAATACAAAAATTCAAAAATTAGGTTCTGTGAAAAAATCTTAAAAATGGGGAAAAAGCTGTAGGTTTTTTAAAGCCGAAAAAATTTTTTTAAAAAAATCGAAAAAAATCGAAAAATTGAGATTTTCAGGGAAAAATATTTTTCGTTGCGCTCAAAACTGGCGCTCTTCGTTCAGGAGATTCAAGGGGGCCCCAAAATTTTCATCGCAATTGGAGTATCGTTTAGCCGAATCGGTTAACACACACAAAAATACGAAAAAAAAAAAAAAAAAAAAAAAAAAAAAACTTCCGGTTTTTTTTCTCCTTGTAGTGAATGGAATCTTCGCGCTTCCCCACCCTCCTCCTCTTTTCCTTTTTAGTTCAAAATCTTTTTTGCCCTAAAAGCTTCAGGGTTTGAACCAAGAATATTTAAAAAGATGAAATTCGCGTTCTTTTCTTTCCGGAAGATGATTTCCCTTTTGGGGGTTCCGATTTTTTTGGCAAACCTCATATTGGGGTTTTGGGGGATGTCAATGTTTTTTTTCTTTTCTTTTTCTTTTTTTTTTTTTTTTTTTTTTTCTTTCCTTTTTTTTTGTCTTTTTTTTTTTTTTTTTTCTTTTGGTTTTGGGGTTTTTTTTTGGGTTTTTCTTTTATTTTTCCCCACCCCCTTTTTTTTAAAGTTATTTTAAATTTCATTTTTAACCTTTTTTTTGATCAAATTTTTTGAATTTTAAGGCAGGGAAAATTTTATTTAAAATTTTTCAAATGAGGGATTGTTTTGCATCTAGATTGATTTATTTGTTTCCCCCCTTTTTAAAAGTTTTTTATAAATGAAAAGGGACGTTAAAAATAAATAAAAAAAAAAAAAAAGACAACGAAAGCAAAATTTCTTTCTAAATACGAACCGAAAGGAAAATTTATAGTTTTTGTGTGCCGGGGGGTTCGGGATAAGCGTAGTTCAAATTTTGACTTTAAAAATAAAAGAAAACAAACGGGTTTTAAAAAAGTCTTCCCTGCCCCCCACCCCAATCTCAAAACAAATTTTGGGGGAATGGGCCCCGGGCCCCCACGAAGTCCAACAAACAAATTATTTTTAAAGTTTTCCCCAAACAAAAAAACTGACAAGGGTAACCGGGGCTACCTATTTGCCCTTGACAATTTTTCCGGGGATAAACAATTTTTGCTTTTTTCTCGATTTTTTTCGCAAGAAAACACCCGAAAGGGGAAAATTTTTTAATTTTAAAATATTTTTTTTTCAAATTTCTAAATTTTTAAAATTTTAAATTTTTGCTTATAAAAAAATCAATTTTGTTTGCTCATTAATTTCTAAACCCAATAACGCTGGCACAGTCTTTTACCTTGCGGACGCCCTGGTGAGTGGGGGTGCTGTGCCACGAGCTTGTGCGGGGCGACATACGGGGGGTCTAGGGATACGTGTCATGTTTTCCGAGGTGGGGGGGTCGAAAGGGGGGAGGGCCCGGGGCGGGAAACTGAAATATATTCATTTACTACACCTTGGGTCTGTTTTTTTCCTATTTTGGCCGCAGATTTCAGCTACACCCCACCTTGTAAAATTGTAGTGGTCAATGAAATCAGCAGGAACACAGGATTTTTGAATTTATTCTTTGTAAAATTTACACACTTCTGGGCTAGGGCTAATGATAAAACATTTTGAAATTATGCAAATTGCAGCTCCTCTAGACGTGCTGCAAATGATGACCCTTGTTTTTTGATCAGAACATATTTTAAGTAGGCCTACTGCCTAACATTTTTGTACAAACATAATATAGAGGCTAAGGAAGGCAAAAAACGTGAAATATAGGGAACTAGGGATGGTACTGTAAACGTGTACCGTTTTTTCGTGATCGGTAAACGTTTTTATGTAATTACTATTTTTTTCCGTGTGCCCCCCCCAAAAGATGTTTCTCGTGAGTCAAATTTAAACGTGGCTCAAAAAATCCTTTGAACCCCTTCTCCTATTCACCTCGGGCGTTGATCCGGAAAATCGAGTCGGCAATGAATGACAAAGCAAGTGGGGTCTAGTCACAGTTCGACGTCTTTCAAACGCTCTGGCAGTGGCGTCGCCCTGGCCACAAGCGGGGCCGCGGGCAGTGCCAGAGCAGCAAGCCTACGTCCCCCCCCCGACTATCTCCCCACCCCCCCTCCCCCTCCATCCGCCCGTAAATTTTAAAGTCTTCTCGCTTGTATGTTTTCTTTCCCTAGGCATACTCAAAAAAATTTGAATCAAATTTGGGGCTCCGAAAAGGGGTCTTTTTTACTTGGTTCTTGTGGGGGTCATATTATGCAAAAACAGTAATTAGTAGAATAATTCTATCAAAAACCCAAAAATAAAAACAGATATGCGCCCGAAGACGTAAAAGTGACACGTTACATGTTTTTGAGTAGGGTGTAAAAAGTTTACCCGAAATACACGCTTTTTTTTCATCCCTATAGGAACCTAATTTTGAAGGGGGGAAGGAATTTGGTTTTTTCTCTGTCTCAACGCCATAAGAATTTGGGATGGTACGAAAATGTAACCGCTGTATCTTTTGACTCCCCCAAAAGCATCTAAACCCCCTAACATCACAAATCATAATTTTGTGAAGAAATGATGGCATTGTACTTTCTCGTGACGCTTCCTAAATTTAAAATATTAGAGTTAAATGGACCCAGTTTTGGTGTTTTCCAAAAGACTCTGACTGAGCGGCAACCCCAAGCGAGACCAGCCACTTTGTGCAGCTGTGGCATCCTCCCAACCACCCAAAAAAACCTGTCCATTTTTGCTCAATGTACTTCGCATTCAAAATTTTGTTGGGACATTAAAGGATATTTTATTAGTAATGTATAATCTAGTACAACCCAGTGACCTCACAGTAGCCACAAAGCAAGTCGGATACCAAATGTTATGCTGATGCCACGGACAAAATGTTTTTACGTGCTTTTTCATGAGCAGTTTGGAAGGTTTGGCAACAGTGTAAATGTAGAGTTTACTTCAACTCAAAACAAATGTCATTAATATTTGTGATAGAGCAGAGATATGTATATCCACGCAAAGAGGAAAGATTATAGTTTCTTACAGTATTAATATAATTCCGGTCCGTGGACGGGTTCTCGCGCTATCGCTAGCGAAACATTTAGCATGGGTTAATCGCCTATACCACGCTGACCGGAGAGAACCGGACAACGCCCACTTAGGTTCCCTATTGATTAAAAAATTGCAAAAAGGTTTTTAAAAAATAGAGTGACTTTTAAACCTGCAACCTTAAGCATAGAAATGCTTCTTGTTGACCACTACGGTACTCCTAGTCCTAAGTGAACGATAAATCTTACGAATTTTGACCACTACATACGTTGCATGTTACCAGTAGCAGTAAGACCAGTAACATATAATATTAATTTACGTAATAAAAGTTTGCTATTTTCCATTTTTAGTGATAAAATAATTTATCCGTGTCATTTGGGACTAGCTTTTGCTTGCATTTTGTTTCTATTGATCTCGAAACATTATCACCGGAGACAATTTGCCATCTTTGCGTCCGCAACTTACTGACACAAATCTTTGTGCATGAGGGAGTTATAGGCCAATAGATAGTAAGCCTACAGTAATCAAGATGACAGAAAGTAGACACGTAAAATACAAATTTTAATTTTAATTTCTCAGTCACCCTACTTTATAGGTAGGCAACCACTCCCTACGATACCCAAACAAAAACTCTTACCTAATACCTAGTAATAATTCTTGTTTAAAAAGTGAAAAATATTTAATTATATGCCTAGGCTATTCTTAAGAAAACTGTAGTATTACTAGGCCTACTATTTAAAATTATATTGACAATTCCAGACATGTAGGCCTACCTATGCAAACTAATTCATTCAGACTACAGTAATACGTAGTCACACGAGCATATTTTGATTACAATGGAGAGAGGTTGAAAACGAAATTGGAAATTGAAACACGTAGCATTCCACGTGACCTTCAAAAGATTGTCCTCCTTTTTAAATCAGTTTTTTAACTGTTAGGGTTGACACTACAAATAAATAAATAAAATAAATTATAGGTAGGCCTAGTTAGATGTTTAGTAATGGATTGTACATTTAGACTCGATAAATGTAATGTACGTCATTGTGTGAATAATGAGACTGATTGAGACCTAGAGTACTAACTAATTTACCTCTTTATTTTTTCTACCCAGTGCCCTTTCTATATTATGGGATTTCTATTTTCTTATCTAGTAGACCTACATACAATGAGAGTAATCTTACTTTGAAGAAAGCTTCATGAGGTTTCTCGCAACATTGTTAAGTTCAACAAAAGCCAACGGGAATATGCCGATCCTGTCGGTTAGTTTACCCTCAGCCCAATTCTCATCCACACGTCGTATGACGTTGATCACCTCGCCCTGAAAATAAGGACATAATATAACATGTATTAGGGTAATTTATAGGTAATACCAGGCTAATAACATTGAAATGAAAGTTAAAAAAAAAAAAATCTTAATGTTTTATAGAGTACGAATCACACAACTTTGAATGACCTTTTGACACTGTTCGGCGGCCATTTTTCATGTTAACCACTAGAACAAAATTGGAGGTCTAATTGAAAACGTATTTTTAAAAATATTAATGAATTATACACGGTGCAAATACTAAATTATTGTTTACAAGATTAATTTAATGTAATCTGGACGATCAAATTCATTGAAAGTAATAAATAACAAACAAATGTCAAGTCATTATTCGTTTTCACAGTTGACAACAATGGTTTTATTTTATTGACCAATGAGTAGAGGTCCGTGAAAGTGGTTTTATTTTGTAGTAAATTTTGTTTTTAAAATTTTAGATTTCGGTGTTATTGATTTTAAGCTCTATTTCAGCGGTTTTATCTATATTTACCAATTTATATGCATGTAATTATTTGTTCGCGACTGTCGTATTATTCTAGCCACATATCAAACAAGTTTGAATGTACTTATAAACAGACTGGTTCTAGTTACTAAGACAAAATTCATAATATCTGATAGGCCTAGTTATTTTATAACACCTTTTCTTGAATCTGTACTGCATACAATATTGAAAATTACACCGTAATTTAACAACGCTTTCCATTTTTAGTGCTTTTCGTCATTAAAAGCACGATTTTTGTAAATTTCGGTGTTATTATGTAATTTACACATATTTCGCTGTTTGGCGGTGATTCAATTTTTGCATTTTCTGTTCTAGATTTGATCAATTCATGCTCATTTTGTGAAATTAAATGATTTAAACATATTTCGGTTTTATCGTCGGTAGCGAAATACACGTACCTCTACAATGAGCGATCTTCCCAATACCACTTTCATACAATCAGCTAAAATATTACTAAAGGCCTGTCGTCTGCACAGCACAGATAGGCCCTAGCCTACGCGTTGTCTGTTTTAATCTTGTTTCTGACTAATTTCTTTACTTGGTTGCTCTTCTGAGTTCTGGGCTTGACTAATTATTAATTAATAATATTTTAATGTTATGTAGGCCTAGCCTAAGTATTAATTAAATGAGTAGGTGCATCAATTGTCTTATGTTGATTAGTAAAGTAGGTCTTTGCCACTAAGTCATGCACTAATAGGGCCCGCGGGAAAGAACAGTCTAGTAAGCCAACCATTTAGGTAGGGCCTAGGTACCTAAACAGAAAATACGTACAAGAAAACGGTTATAGACCTAAGGCTTTTAGAAAAAATACTTTTAATATTCCTTGTGGGGGGGTTGAGCTATAAATACTAGGCCTAGGCCTAGGCTACACTACCTGGGTTGGGCCTATGCTAGACTACGCGTAGCCTTAGGCTAGGCCTAGTTTCCCCAAATTGAACACATATCACAAGAATTTCCCGGTTTTATCAATGTAGGACAAGATTGAGCTAGCCTAGGCTGCATCATAGATAGGCTGCATATTGAAGCTAGGCCTAGGCTTTTGCCCCCCCCCCCCAACCCCCAAAGAGAAATTGCATAGACTAGGCCTGGCCCTAGGCTAGGCTAGAACGAAGTGTATAATAGTATCCTTGCCCTAGGGCCTAGTTCAATTTTTATGCAAATAGAATTGTGTTGATGAAAATAAAATAACAATAATATACGACAAAGAATTTTAATATCCAAAACAACTCAGTGACAAAACATAACACGCGATGACAGTATCCTAATGAAACATAACCTCCAACGTTTGGAATGGTCTGTTGACATACACTTAGTTCGTCACCTCGCCACACGCACGCAGAGCACGGAGTAGAAAAATGATGCTAGCAATTTTATTTTTCCTGTGTTGGTTATGCCGATTTAAACAAATGCAACTTTGAAGGTGTTCAATCTAGGCTGAATCATACTCTAGTAGGCCTAGGCCTAACCTATTTGCTTTTCGGATTGTGAGAAACCACAAAACAATACTTCGAAACAAAGCAGGCCTATCATTCTTAGTTTAGAACTTTATTAACTATTCTACATGATGTGTTGAGAATAACCGCCTTATAAGTACTGGTAGAGGTAGTAAAAATTCAAAAATGGTGATAACGAAATTGGCAATTTTTTTTTTAATGTCCGTTTTAATGCCTAAAATGTAATATTGTCGGCAAATTACATCATTTAGAGATGGTAAAAACACATTTTGAAAATGCAAATTTTGCGAAATCTCTTGTATAGCGGTAAATAACAAACAAAATTGTATGAATCTGGTCAAAACACGAATTAAATCGCGAAATTGCAGTGTGCAAAATCCGGGGGAATGGTGGAGGTGCCGGTACAGAATTTATGCAATTTTTGGTAGAGGTGCCGGTCCAGACTGAACAGACGACAACCAACATCGGTCGGTGAAGCAGGCTCCGCGGAAACAGACCATCAAAATAGTGGTGCGTAAGAGACTCCGCGGAAACAGTCCACCAAAATAACGTCGCATACAAATATTTGTTTTTTCTTGGGAATCTAGGCTATTCTAAATTGATTCTTAGATCAAAATGATTGAACTAATTGGAATCAATTTCATCAATGTAGGAGGCCGAGTTTTTTTTAAATACTTGGAATTTTTGGGGAATTTATTTTATTAATGTTTTTGTAAATTTTTGTGAAATTGCAAAAACATGAAATTTGGGTTTTGATACCACCATTTCTCATTACCTCTACTTATAAGTCTCAATGTAGGCCTACATGTTGGGTTAAAAAGACATCTAAGCTAGTTGTTTTTATTAGCTAGGCATACCGTACCTTATTGAATGTCAAACACCCCTCCTCGTCGTCATTCGTCATCCTGAAGTCGTAAAGAGCCTTGCACTGGGGTATATGACTCGGCAACGGTGTGATAACTTGCACGTATGACAGAGGAAATACACCCTGCTTCCCACCACTTTCTCCATGGTACCAGTTTACATCCATTTTCTTGCGCAGCAAGATTATATCACCCTTTTTGAATTTCAGATCACTGTCAAACAATATTTATATTAATTTAATATGAAAGTGTAATTGCAATGAATCAATGATAAGAGTTCATATCTTGGATAACAACAAGCCAAGGCATGCCTTAGGCATACCAGAATCCTGATTCCTGATCTGATAGCCCTACATTAGGCCAGTGGACCATTGTTCCTTGATTCAGATGATAAAATCCGTTTCAAAACTTCATAGGCCTTTATTGGATTTCAACTTTCTAACATGTAGGCATAGGGTAGGTCTAGGTACCTACCTAAAGTTGAACTCTAAAATAACCTTTTTTATAGCCTTTTACAACCTTTTAGTTTGAAGCCATAGTAAGATAATTGAAAAATAGTTACACATGTATACATTCATATAACATAGCTTTTTATGTACTGTGAGCCGTTCAAGCAATGTTAATTTTGTGATTGAATTTTTGATACGATAATTTAAAAATGTGGTCTGTAGGCCTGTGTGGACAGTTTTAACTTTATAGTCCGGGGTCTTTCCAAGTTGACCTAGGACAAATTGCAACAGAAGCAAAAATTTGGTATCATTGGATTCAGAAAAAAATATATATAGGTAACCCAAAAAGAATCCCCTAAAATCGCCGTAGAGTGGGTGGGTCTAATTATCCCCTAAATGAAAATGTAATAAAATTGAATTTAAAACAAAACGTATTTTTGAAACCTAGTACTAACCATGGTATGTAATCAAAGCTTATTTAAGGGTGCAGGCCTAGGGTTGGCATGCTAAGCTTGTCAAGTGAGTAATTTTAGTGTTCACATATCAAGGCCTATATCCTACAGGAACGATTGGCCTAGACTGTTGTATTATAAATAATTTTCAATGCCTAGGCCTAGACCTAGGACTGTTTCAGTTTTGTTTTTTGATTGCAATGTCAACTTTTCTCGTTTTCCGGCTATGCAAAATGTCCGCCATCTGTTTACACTACTGTAAGCTACGCTAGGGGCTGCTTTGTTTAAAACACCGCCGTCTGGATGTATGTCTGGATGTAATGTGTGTATGTGTATCCAGACGGCATTGGTTTGACACAGTTCTGACGTCATAGCCGTTTTTGCCCCTCTTAGAATATTTTTAAAAATGCTGTTTTTAAAACGGCTATAAAGTATTGGATTATTATTTTAGGAAAAACAAAATATATATTTGTAATCGGGACGAAATACTTGTTCTAAAAAATCTATAAGTACAGTAGGCCTATTTGACGGAAGTGGAATATTCCCTAGGCAAATTTTCTTATCCTTCCTTACGGTGAGGTAGGCCTAAATAAACAACCGGTACTCAATTATTTGCACCATTCAGACTAACAACTTTCTAACAGTAGGCATAGGGTAGGTCTAGGTAGGCCCTACCTACCTAAAGTTGAACTCTAAAATAACCTTTTTTATAGCCTAATACAACCTTTTAGTTTGAAGCCATAGTAAGATAATTGAAAAATAGTTACACATGTGTACATTCATATAACGTAGATTTTTATGTATTGTGAGCCGTTCAAGCAATGTTAATTTTGTGATTATCCATCTACACTACTTATCGGATCAAAATAAAATTAACATCTTCGTGACCGGTCGGACATTCTAAATGATTTGGCCACCTCAGATTTTGTCGCCGTTTAGTTTTTTAAAAAAACTTTCGATTAACTTTAATGTAACTTTTTAACTTTTTGAACGATTTTGCCACAAAAGTAATGGCATTCAATCGAGAACGAAGCTTGCGGATGGTCCAAATTTCAACTCGATCCGAGCCTCCGCTCGAACGTTATGGCGAGACACACAAACAAAAAAAAAACAAAAAAACAAAGCTAGTGACTATTTTTTTCCGGCAGAGTCAAATGTATGTATTGTAAGCCGTTCAAGCAATGTTAATTTTGCGATTGAATTTTTGATACGATAATTTTAAAATGTGGTCTGTAGGCCTGTGTGGACAGTTTTAACTTTATAGTCCGGGGTCTATCAAAGTTGACCTAGGACAAATTGCAACAGAAGCAAATTTGGTATCATTGGATTCAGAAAAAAAAATATAACCCAAAAAGAATCCTCTAAAATCGCCATAGAATAGGTGGGTCTAATTATCCCCTAAATGAAAATGTAATAAAATTGAATTTAAAACAAAACGTATTTTTGAAACCTAGTAACCATGGTATGTAATCAAAGCTTATTTAAGGGTCTTTTGAATAAAAAAAAATATTTCAATGTATTAAAATTAATTTTGTGGCCAGCAGAGGTCAATGAAGGTCAAATTTTGTATTTTTTCAATATACTAATTTGATGAAAGTTAGGCCCTAGGCCTATTCTATTGGCACAATAATGTTTGATGATTGTATCAATGTTGTAAATAATTAGTAAATAGGCCACAATTGACTTGATACACTATAAGTCAATCAAATCAAGGCAGAAAAAGGTTATTATTAAAATCTGTAGGACCATGAACCTACGAGTAAATGTAGGGCCTAGTCAAAAATCTGTTTATTTACGTTTAGGCGCACTCAAATCATGTTCCATAATAATACAATTCACCAATAGAGGTTTCTCACGTACTACGCATCGAGAGTCGAGAC
Organism: Sweltsa coloradensis; assembly: GCA_024449915.1. NCBI lineage: Eukaryota > Metazoa > Arthropoda > Insecta > Plecoptera > Chloroperlidae > Sweltsa > Sweltsa coloradensis. The sequence goes on from JAMZAV010000544.1 coordinate 103,576, forward strand.
TACGCTATAAGTCAATCAAGGCAGAAAAAGGTTATTATTACAATCTGTAGGACCATAAACCTACGAGTAGGGCCTATATGTAGGGCCTAGTCAAAAATCTGTTTATTTACGTTTAGGCGCACTCAAATCATGTTACGTAATAGTACAATTCAGTTCACCAATAGAGGTTTTTCACACGTACTACGCATCGAGACTATAATTTGACCTACCTAGATAAAAACCCACACTTTGAAATCCTTACCGGTAGGTAGGGCCAACTAAAAGTTTTTCTCACGGATTTCCTTAAATAGGCCTGTATTCGACAAAAATTTTGGATAAAGCCCCATAAAATAGCCCTTGGATTTGTTGTTTCTACTAAATTCACACACTATTAGTAGGTAGGCCTAGTAGACATTGAGGTTGTCTACGGGAAGATTTTATTTCACAAAACCTATTAAATAAATAAATAAATAAATAAATTTTTATTTAGAGTCTACCCACTCAGTTATATAACTGATTTTCAGTGGGGGACTTTAAATCAAAGCGACCAAGCCAACCCTGCAGGCCCCGACGCAATCGACGAGTGAGCGATAACCAACCAAAGATCGATATTTTTTTTTTTTAATAGGAAATATAGCAATCAGTGGTATGGACAGTGCGAACACCCGCGAATCAACGCCAGAATCAACAAGGCCGATTCAGAACAACTCTGAAATTTATTATGTGCTTCGTTGCTAGGACGGCTCCAAAGTCACCGTTTACAAACTCCTAAGACAAGAACTGATGGACTTGAGTCCAAATCAGAAGTTAAAAAACTTCTGACTTTAGCGGGAATCGAACCCTGGACCTTCTGCATTGGAAGCAGGTACGCTAACAACAAGACCAACGAGCCAACCAAGGTGTCTGCTATAGGGCACTGTACACTCAGGTACCTCGAAAAAAAGCCACGTTTTTGGCCTTTTCAAGGTGTTTCCCAGCCGCCATGAAACTTAAAATGAACTTTGAATAGATACATCATAATCAGAGCTATTTAGGTACCTGACAACCCATGCTAATTTTGGTTGGGGTGCAATCATTCCTTCAGAGTTAAATATGGGATGAAAAATTATCAAAATTGCTAAAATCAGTAACTCCTCTGCTAGGTGCCTAATTCGTCAGTGTCGATTTCACGGCGATTCCCGAACAAACAGATGGGTCTACAACATTGAAATTTTACATGGACATTTAACGTTTTAGTTGTGGGTTTTTAGTGGGCATTCACCTTCATATGTAAATCAATATTTTGTTTTCTATGTTATGTATTATTTGTATCAGTGAAGTTAAATAAAAGCGTGCTAAATCTTAAAAATCTGAAGTTATATTAATATACCCTAGTGTCTTGTGAAAAAAAAGTAAAAGAAAAGAAAAGAGAAGAAGAAAATCATCGAAATCAAGGTTATAGGCCTAACTTCAATCTGTAACAATAGAAACTTGACAAATTTTTCATCCCATATTTAACTCGGTAAGAATGATCGCACCCCAAGCTCTTGAGGTCATGGCCATTTCAAATACAGACACCTACAATCCCCTACATAGTGGCATAGAAAAAGAGACTGTTACTTTAGAACCACTTTAAACACAGAAACCTAGAGGTAATTGTAGTCAAGTTTAAATATTAAGCTCCTCGCTTACTTACCCTTGTTCACTTGACAAGTAATCATAGATAGCTCTGGCATATGGCTGATTGGGTAAGAGAGTCTGTTTGGGTACACAGTGCGCTCTAGTTATCTCTGGGGGCGAGACAGCAGCCGCATGTAGTAGCGGCACAGATTGAGGCTGTAGAACAGGACTAGTAGACAGAGTACTGCCGACAGTCTGTAGGCCGAGGCCCACGTGATTTGGTATGGGAGTACGCTTCTTTGGCCCTGCGTTGCGCATACCCTCAAGTATACGCATTAGTAACACATTCGGAGGAAGTTCTCCGACCTTGCATTCTACCAGAACGCGACATTCTGGACAACGAAGTTCTTTCTTTGTGCTTACTATCTCTTCTAAGCATTTCTTACAAAATGTGTGCTGACATGGTAAGACTTTACTTGATGTGTCTAGTCGTTCGAGGCAAACGGAACATTCTAACAAATCGTTGAGCATACATTCATCCATGGTCGGGATACTCCAGCTCTTGTGGCTTCCTCCTTAGTTATAAATCAAGCTAATGACACTAGAAGGTGACGTTTCCATGTCATACTTAAGGCTTTTGTTGTCTCCAATTCAAATCCATTTGACTACCTGAAATAATAATTCAGACCTGTATTAGGCCCTAAAATAGGGCTGTGCAAATTAGTGAAAATGTCTCCTCGGGTACCCGTCGATCATTAGTCGAGTACTAGAAAACATGAATTTTTAATTTTTAAACAAGGAAAACGCCAAAGTCGTTGTTAGATGAGTGAGTGAGCCATATGTTGAGAACCCGGTAGATCATTTCCTTTTCTCTCCCTATACCTAAGACGATCGTATCAAAGAGTTAAAATAGTTTTCCCAAAGAAATTATGTCAAGGTCCTCTAGATGGTGGCGGATTTTATCCATTCTCTCCTATTTTACAAATTTTCAGCTCAATTGGTCAAGACCTTAAAGACTTATTGGTATGTAACATTATGGGAATGTCGTACTCGGGTCGTGCGTGTTGCACGTAGGTACCGGTGCTAGCTCAACAACACGACAGGACTTTAGCGTTTTCCTAGTTTATTCCATTTCATCTATAAATCTACGAGCGTGCACGGGAGATCGCAAGACTTGCTTGGGGCCTTGGTACATTTGCTAAATTAGTCCTAGATGAGACCAGTTTCAAATCCACCTTTTCTTACCAAGAGATTAGCAACAGAGGCTGTGGCAGATATACATAAAATATATTCAAAAAGAAAAGAGTTTCTTCCACGAAAAGATTATAAGAATTAAATCTATCACAGATAAAGATATAAAATATAATTATTATTTCCGGAAAAACAAAAGAAAAAAAAACGCACAGGCCAGGTCTCAGACCGGGTACCTCTTGCATGCTACGCGAACACGCTGCGCTCATGCCACTCGAGTCCACGGCTTTGGGGAGGCTCAGATGAGTACTCTTGCAGACCGACGCGAGACGTTTGAGGAACGCTGAGAAGAAACGAGCGTAATAGCTTTTTGTTTGTACTGCGAGCGCTGTTTACACTTGCAAATCCATCAGCCAATGTTTCTTTATCGTAATACACAGCCATATTCTGCAGATGTACGCAACTACTATTTATTTATGTATAATATAAGTTCGAGGTGGACGCTCGTAGCTTTCTACAACCTTTGGGACATTCAGTACCGGGTACTGCCATCATAACAAACCAGTGCTATGTTGCCAAGTCAACATGTGGTTGTTTGCTACAAGAGAGGTAGAATTAAAATCTTCATTTGTGGTTTTGATTATCTTAATGTCGATGAAGAACATATATATATAGAGAATTCATGTTCGTTTTGCATTTCTTCACCATTTCTTCCTCAAGTGCAACAAATATTTTCCATCGAATATTGTACAATATTTAGTTTTATGATTGTATAGGTGGGACCAGATAAGCTGTCACTCGCCGAGGGATCGCAGCACTGTCGTCCACGCACTATGGCCACAGGATCGGCAAAAAGTAAATAAAATAACGGTCTCTAAAACTGCTTTCGGAGAAAAACACGACTATTTTAAAGCCAAGCCTTGCCCAATATATCCTAAAAATAAAGTATTTATGAAGTGTACGAATAAAATCAAGACATTTTGATGCTCCTAAACATTGACATCACATCTGGCGAGGTTGGCATTATAAACAGCTGGAACTTTGGACACACCATTACCAACAAGGCAAAAAACACTTTCGAAATCGTGATTACTTAAAATCATTATTTCGCTAAAATACTGACTCTGTGGGACGAACTACTTTATTCACAGCTTATAAAATGTTGATTTATGTGATAACATATCACGATAACATGAACAAATACGGTAGGCCGTACCTAATGCCCATTGTGTGTAAATTGTCAACGTTGGCGTCCGTGCTCTCGCTTGACCTTGACGTGCGACAGCTTATCTGGTCCCACCTATACCTAGCATGATATACTACTGGAGTCAAAAGACTACACGCGCATTTAGAACGGTTCAATATTATTATTTACTTTGTATAAAATACATAAATTCATGAAGTTGTGTTGAATACCGTTTTAAATAATACTAGATGATAATAATATAGATCAGGTATTATTTTAAGTTTATTTAATGTTAAATAAATTGTTGTTTTGATAGGGTAGGCCCTAGTTCACTCAATCAATCGACCTTAAGCATCATTCACAACTAGTTCTAAGGGGTAAGGTCGCATGGTGTAAGTCGTAAGAAATGTGAGTCGTTCACAACTGCCTTGCTTCTCTTTTCTCACTTGCACACACACAGCTCACTGTTCTGATTGGCTTGTCGTAAGGCCTAGTCGTAAGAATTGGATTTTTGACAATTCGTTGTGACTTATGCCTTGCGACTTAGGACGAGTTGTGAACGTTCTGATTGCAACACATACTCGGCAATACGAAATATTACGCCTTGCACCTTACGCCTTACACCTTAGAACTAGTTGTGAATGATGCTTTAACTACCACCTGGTGATAGCATCTTCAACCTCATCAACAGTTATGGCAGCAAACAAGTCAAGCCTACATTTGTGCTGTCTCATTCCCTGGTGAAAATTCTTGTCAAGATCTTGACAAGAACTTGTATTAAGTAAGATCTTGCCAAGAACTTGTGTTAAGTAAGATCTTGTCAAGATCTTGCCAAGATCTTGCATTGATTGAAATAAGATCTTGTTTATTTCTTGCCAAGATCTTGCCAAGATTAATATTATCAATTAATATTGTAACCGCACGGCCTGTGCAAGGCTCAGTTTGGCCCTCAGCCGGAGAATTTTTCATTTTTATTTTAATATATTTGCATATGATAAGGTTTAATTGTAACAGTTAAGGCAGTTAATTGGTTAAGTAAATTGGCATATTGCATGCACATTTGCGTGATGTCACAAATCACAAGTAATAATTCAGTAGCCACTCTAGTTGTGAAGGTGCAGCTGAGAGTCAATGTATTTGGTTAATTTCACCGATGTTTTTGGGATAGGGAGTACAGGTAACGGGATCTCCGAACCACCCTGCAGTAGTGAGGCTGGAAAGTTGAGTTTGGCACAGCAAGTGTGGTGTTTTCGGCTCAGGAATGTGTAGCCTAGCCGACACATCCCCTCGCTCCACTGGTCCTCGTCGTGGCCTCGGCCAATGACAAGCGCGGACGGTACACCAGCCAACTAGGCAGTAAAAATGCGAGTGGAGTCGAATTCTCGTCTAGAAAACGGAAATACGTAGGCAACCCCTAGACCAATAACAGCCCTTAGTTTAAAGTGCGCGGGTGGTGAGACCCAATCACAGGGCAGAGTGTGAAACCAACGGAAGTAGTAGAAGCAAGTGTGCGTGTGTTTCGAGCAAGGAATCGTCCACTACGCACATCACCAGAGAAGACGACGGTTGACTGCAAGTAGAGTGCATCTTTTAATCAGTGTTTTTGGAAGCATGGGTGTTTTCGCAAAAGTGGGGAGTAATCCCAGGATGGGTTTGTACCTCCTGCTGAGGTCGAGCTACATCTCGCGTATATAATCATGTTTTTTTTCAAGTTAATATCAGTAATCTTCGTGATAGCCGAGTAACGTGCTAGCCACATGGCGAGTGTTCAATAGCCATGCGCGAATAACGACGACATCGCAATTACTATGGTAAATTCTTATATCTACACCATACGGAGTGACATGCGAGTTCAGTAAGAGCGTTTCAAGGTTTTCCGGTCATTTCGAAGTAAGTTGACTTGGTACGTCCAGCCACGTGGGACTACCAGGGTCACATCTACATCATCGTTTGGACATCCACTACACTACGCAAGTAAGATAAATAACCCATAAGTTGCAACTCCCCCAATTTGTTCGAGACCCAGAGAACTTCGAGTTCATCTGAGGGCCTAGGCAGTCTCTTAGGAAGGTCGGTAAATCGGCCAGTTCACGATCACGTGACCCCGATACCACGGCAAGCGCGGACACAGGGCCCTTCCGTAGCAGAGATCTACCGTCGGCCACCCCTCTCCCCGGCCGCTCCCGTGCAAGGCACTTCCAAGATGGCGACGTCCTCCCCCTCCCCCTCTACGAACAACGATAGGCTACGAATCTTCGTATTATAATAAGACCTATTCTTAAGGATTCTGTAACAGGGTATTAATTATTATTTTTATGTTTTCTTATCTTTGCATGAGTTGGATCCAACCCCTAAATTAAAACAACCCGGATGTCAGTAGTTAGTATTTCACAAATGTTACAATATAACGCCACTGATTTGAATTGTTTCACTCACTGAGTTAGCATGAACATCCTAAAATCCTCCTTAAAAGTAAATTCTAAGCCTTCAGCCGTTTCAACTATCTAATTCTTAAGTAGCAACTAGTACAGGACAAGCAGGAACGTCGAGCAACCACCGGACGTGTGCAGCCCCTGGATTCGGAGCGTCTACACTAGCGTGCCAGGTTCAGGTACCTCTTCTTGACCCGCGAGGGCAGAAGTTGTATGTTGTTGTGTCATCGATCCGCCACTGTACATGTTTGTGTGTTTGTTTTGCTAGGGCTAGATTTTCCCATCCCGCGTGTAGAACGCATAAATTTCGTGTTATTTGTCAATCCTATCTTTTGTTTTAAAACCCGTTATAAACGTATGCAAAAACCCCGAGATAATAAAAATAGCACGTTTGTAAACAGTAGGTTCAAGTCAAGGTTAGAAAACTTATCAGCGACGATTGACGATTCATCGTGGAACGTTAAGTTAGGACCTAGGACGAGTGTGCAGCGACAATATTCTTGTTAAGATCTTGGCAAGAACTTGGTTAAGCATCATTCACAATTAGTTCTAAGGCGTAAGGCGTACGTCGTAAGAAATGCTAGGCATTTACAACAACCATACCATTTTTCATTGCTCCCGTGTATTGCGCATGCGCGTACAGTCAGCTGTGGAATGAAATAAGCAGGAGTGGGGAGTTTCCTTGTTCGTGATTGGCTCGTCGTAAGAAACCTGTCGTAAGAATTGGATTTTGGGCAATTCGTTACGACATAAACCATACGCCTTGCGACTTGGGACATGTTGTGAACGTTCTGATTGAAACACATACTCGACAATACAAATTATTACGCCTTAGGCCTTGCGCCTTACGCCTTAGAACTTATTGTGAATGATGCTTTAGAAACAAGATATAAACAAGATCTTGTCAAAATCTGCCACCTGGTGTTAGCATCTTGAACCTCATCAGTCATCACTAACAGTTACATCAAACAAGCCATGCAAGCCTGCATTTGTGCTGTCTCACTGTTTCAGTTTATTTAGAACTAGAGTAGACAGTTGATAATAGACCTGGTCTACATCGTAAGCAAAGGCCACATACACATTTAAATAGCTACAGATAGTTGCCATGTCTTGTACAGACCTTAGACTATGTGAGTATTTACAACCACTACTGTAGCCTAGGTAGTAGGCTTAGATGACAGTTGACTATAAGTGTTATGCCTTGCACTATAGGTCTAGGCCTGTGTTTGCCCTAGCCTGCAGGCAAGCCTACTTGCTTTGTGTTCTTGTTCACAGGGCCTAGATTAACAAGCCACGGATAAATATCTAATAAGGTGGCAAAGTGTGTATCGAAATTGCATCAAGTAGGCGTACCGGTACCGCATAAATAGACCAACCACAATCTTGCCAAGATTATACAAGATCTTGACAAGTTCTTGCAAGATCTTGGCAAGATCTTGGCAAGAAAAATACAAGATCTTACAATACAATCTTGCCAAGATCTTGCCAAGATTTTTCACCAGGGTTGTTTCAATTTATTTTGAATTAGAGTAGACAGTTGATCAATATAGGGCCTACCCAGTCTAAATGCTAGGGAAAGGCCACATACACATAAATAGCTACAGATAGCTGCCATCGTCTTGTACAGGTCTCAGGCTATGCGAGTATTTACAACCACTTATTGTAGTAGGCCTAGATGACAGTTGACTAAAAGTCTTGTGCCTTGTACTATCTATAGGTCTAGACCTGTGTTTGCCCTAGCCTGCAGCCTGCATGCCTACTTGCTTTATGTTCACATGGCCAAGATCAACAAGCCACGGAGAAACATCTAATAAAGCGGCATGTGTATCGAAATTGCATCAAGTAGGCCTACCGCATAAATAGACCCAACACAATCTTGTCAAGAGCTTGACACATGTTTGCAAGATCTTGTATTATTCTTGGCAAAATCTTTTATTATTCAAGTGCAAGATCTTGGCAAGAATAATAGGCCTACAAGATCTTAAATTACAATCTTGCCAAGTTCTTGATAAGATATCAACAAAATATTTCAGCAGGGTAGCCCTAGGCAGTGACTTTCACCCAAAAAAAAGTTTGTATGGGGTTGTTTACATCTGGGACCTAAAATTGTGGGAACTCTTGTACTTGGCGGGTCCCAACTTTTTAACACGTTTTTGTTTCGAGTCAATTGTTGTTGTAGGTGCGGCTGCCCACTTATGTCAGACTAGCTGGGGTCCAGGGGCGAAGCCCCGGTGGGGGTTGGGGAGCAAAGCCCCCATTAAAGACAAGAAAATAATAAATTATTCCTCTAACGTCGCTAGGCCTTGGCTTAGGCCTATTTTAAACAAAATACCTTGTGCGTTGAAACTCCTTTATTTAAAATAGCGACGTTAAAGGTGTTGTACTGTGCAGTATTTAAACCTTTTTATTTATAGGCCTTTGTTAAACTTCATTTGAAGGTGTTTCTCATCGGAAAAAAACGTGTTAAAAAGTTGGGACCCGCCAAGTACAAGAGTACCAAATTATGTAATAGGCCTATTTCGTTTAAAAAAAACACTGAACCTGTAACGTTTCTTAAAATAAATAAATGACTTGATTATCTGAAAACTGAAAAGGAGTTTTATTAATTGTTATCAAAAACATAAAGAATAGAACGTTTTAAAACATCAACGAACCCTCGCACAGAAGTCAAATGGGCCTACACTAGCTACCATCCTGCCACACACCGCACTGTGAAAATAAGCCGCGGCCGCCTTTAAACATGTTAGGTTGTTAACTGGTTGAACGTAAGAATAATTTCTAGACAATCTTACGTTCAAACTTAAGAATATACACTCAGTTGTTTTTTCCCCAAACGGCCTAGACACTCAAATGCCTATAAGAAATTAAGGGTGGGGTCACTGACCATTGTAGGCCTACTGCTAGCGCTAGACCCAAGAACACCTTGCCTACCCACCCTAGACCCTTCCCATTTGTAACCAAGATCAAAATTAAATTAAAACTGCAACTAAATACCTATTGAACAGAAAGAGAATCTAGAAGAGGCCTATTAGGCCCCCCCTAACTTCAAAAATCATAACAAACTTCAGCAGGCTAAGTGTAGATGGAAGAATAGCCAAGAGGTTGCGACTAAAACCCTTATTAGTTATAAAGATTAAAAAAGGAGGTATACATATAGTTTTAGCATACAGTTTAATTGGTATTCGGCTAGCTAGGCCTATGCCTAGGCCTATTGAGGCCTAGGGCCTAGGACCTAGCTTACCTAGACAGAAAAAATGAAATCGTCTACTTGCCCAACAAAATATACCTAGGCCTAGGCCTACCACAACGAAACTGGAGTTAAAATAATACTCATGAAATAGTTACCCATTGTGTTGGCTATTAGCAAAAGCACATACATAACAAGTTTAAATAATAAGTACAATTAAAATCTGAAGGAAATCAATCACTCATTACAGTAGTTTCATCACCATTTCCGGACTGTTGATGGACTGTTGTTCCGCTCGTAGCCTTCTAAACACTAGTCAGTAGTCACGGCACAGGCATGCGAATACATCGCGGAAACAGCGGGAGCTACAAACGAAGTAGTATTACGAAATATGCACATTGGGCGCAGTAAGAGTTTGAGGAAAAGCAAAAAAACAAATTGTATGGACAGCCAAGGTGCCGGTTCAATCTCCGGTGGAGGTACTTTTTTAATTTCTGCCTATAATATCATCATAACAGCGTCATAGTCGCCTGACATTTTATTTAACGTTTATACTATTCAGGTACAAGATCTAATTAGCTAATTTAACATAAGAGTACAAAATGTGCTTTTCATTGTTTAAATTGTGACGAATAAAACCATTTCTTTTTCTAGTCGCGTTGATGGATGAGCTTTTTGGTTGACTTTTTCTGTACTAAGTTTTTGTATGCGTGGGACTGAGATCTCATTACTTTTTCAAGTTCCATTGCAAAATTATTTTTTGTTAAATTTGGTTAAGTTTTGGATGAGCAAAGTGAAGACTTTTAGTTCACTGACCCACCCAAAAAATTAGTTCGGGTATTTTTTGAACGGCATATGCAATCTTAAAGGGGTATTTACCCGCTAAACTCAAAAAATATATTTCATTTAGGCTAACTAGTTATGAATTTAGAAATTAACAGAAAGATTATTGGGTCCACCATGACTCGGAAAAAATATATCGAACTTGGTTCTAATTTAGCTAGGTCCCATCGGCAAAAATCTCCCATCAGAAATAACATGGGGACGATCTTTATGCCCCGTGACCTTGGAGGATTTTGATCCAAAAACATTTTGGCCATTATTGATGTACTCGGCAGCCTTTTCTGTAAATCCACTAAATTTTGTTTTGTACTTTGGTCAAGTGTTTCGGTCAAATTATGCTGATTACCAGGAGGTGTGATTTTGGAATGCATATTTTTGCGTGTTTTAAGTGTATATTTGTGCACAGTTTCAAGACACAATGTTATAAAGGCCATTTCAGATTGGTACGATGCTCTAGTACCTATGTGGATAAAAAAGCAAGTTAATTTCCCTAAACACCAATTTTCTCAAATTTCGGGATCAAAAAATTGAAAAATTCGTATAAAATAACAGTTACAAGATACAATATTTTAAACGGTTTTTAGTGTTATATTATGCTATAAATTATGTGGTAAAAAATATTTTTTGGGGTAATAGCCGCTGCAATAAAATTTGGAGGGGACCTTCAAAATCTCGGAACTTAGACCTGCCACGTTTTGGGGTACAATCTAAAGAAATATTTCTCATGAATATTGTACTTTTACTACTTTTTTTATTTTTGTGATATTTTGCTTGCGACCGGGCAAACGGCTACTCCGATCTTGATTAAACTTTATGGTAACGTTTGAAATCACTTGATTTATATGTTTTATGATTTTGGGAACAATTGAAGAAATATTTCTCATAGAAATCGTGCTTTTGCGATTTTTCATGCTATATTTTCGTGATTTTTGGGCCAATTCTGACCAAACGGGTGGGGTTACAACGTTCATATTTTACATGAACATTAAGGTAATGGTGATGTAGTACCTTTTGAAACAAAAAGTTGAAAGAGTTAGCCAGAATTCATATAAATAAAGTTATTAATAGGAGCCTTTTACAAGTGTAATTAACAAGTAACCATAGAAACTTGACAACAATCACCGACATTGCGTACAAAAAGCATGTATTTGGGCCTCAAGATATTTAACATTCTATCTTTGAGTATATAACCATCCTTATGGTTATATACTCAATGATTCTATTGTTAATTCATGGTATTACCATAACAATTAATACTAATTTATAAAAATTATCCTAATTTAACAAAATTAATTTTGTAATGGACCTTGAAAAAGTAATGAGATCCCAATTATGCTAAAAACGAAGTAGGCCTAATCATTGAACAGAAATATTTTAAAAAAAAGCTCATTCATCAACGCGACTGGAAAAAGCGTTCGCGAAGCGGCTTCGTTTTGAAGAGGTATTAACTGCTATGGTAATACCAATTAAAATAATCAAATAAAATATCTCGAGGCCCAAAGACTTGCTTTTTGTACGCATTGTAGGTGCTTGTTGTCAAGTTTCTATAGTTACTTGTTAATTAAACACCTTTAAAAAGGAATTCTGGCAACTTTTTAACTTTTTCTTTCAAAAGGCAATATATCACCATAACCTTAATGTCCATGTGAAATAGGAACGTTGTAGCTCCACCCGTTTGGACAGAATTGGCCCAAATATCACAAAAATATCGCTTAAAAAATCGGAATGCAAGGACCTCGTATCTCATGCCATACGAACGATGTAGGTCTTGCAGTGTACAGGTTGAATGGTTTCTTGGAAAGGACTGTTAGGGAGTGGAATGACTTGTCTGGGGATGTTGTAGCTAGTGGGTCTTGGAGGAAATTTAGATCGTGTTTAGGGCAGGGCCAATGATATTTAAATAAAAAAAATAAAAAATTGTATTTAGAGTCTACCCAGTCATTTTATATAACTAAAAAAAAAAAAAATGAATTTAGAGTCTACCCACTCAGTTATATAACACCTAAAGGCCTAGTAGGCTAGATCCCCAGTCATTGGTCTACTGGCGTGTTAATTAGAAGACATCTTGAATAGGTCAGTTTGTATAAAGTAGGTTGTAGCGATTTGTAGCCCAAATATTTTTCAAGATGGCTGTCAGGTTGACAGGTGAGCAAATGATTACTAAATTCCCTTATGCAATAACTTCTTGTTTCTGTTGTGCATTCCCATGCTGCAAAAGCTAAATCCATATCAAAACAATCCAGAAAAATACTTAATTGCATTTAAAACATAATATCAAGCATAATAAATTGAAGTGCCAAATCGCCATCTAGAATAGGTCAATTTGGTACGCTTGCGACTGTACGAACGTACTGGAGACTTGCATTGTTAAATATCATTCGGGAGGGCAGTAATTAGGTCAGGGTGGATGGAGTGAGTGTTTGCCACAGGGCGGTAGGGCCCATTTGTAACCGTTATTCATTTGTTGTTTTGCTCATTGTCGCCAACAGCCTTTTTGATCCAGATTTGAACCAAGAATGGACCTAGATCCAAATACTGTAATAGGAATAGCTTTGCTAATCGCTATTAATAGGATCTACTGAAGGGAAACAATGGCGCAAAACAAATGACGAAGTTCCAGACCAAGTCACCGCCACGCCACTGGCGCTACTAACAACAGGTTAACACAACAACATCCTAATCAATAAAGAAGTTCAATTTCTTGATCTAATGGCAACAATGCAATGGCAATAGTTCAAGACCAAGACCATAGGGTTTATGTCGTCACCGCCGCCTGTGTTAATAGTGAAGCTATTCCTATTACAGTATTTGCTATACCTGTTAAGTTTTCAGACGGTACTTCCCATGTCATTGACCAAGAATTTGTACATTCTACGTTGACGGATGTTGAGTTTGATTTTGACCTAGACTTGGAATCTAACTCAGAGACACCCTTAGGAACAATTATTAAAATTAAATTATTATTATTACAATATTATCAAGAATTATTAAAGAATTATTCAGAAAGTGTGAAGTAGAGGTACATGCTTGCAACCTTCCTTCTATTGAGAATTTCTGCAAAGAAGTTCCAGTTAGACAACAAATCATTCGTTCTGCGGATGTGAATTTATTTAAATGCACCACACTAGACAATAAACCACGCAGGCATAACCCTAGATCTATGATCATTCATTGGTCATCCCTCCTCTTGCACAAACTTAACTTTACCAAAACAGATTCTACTGTCGCTCTGCTTCGTTATTGTACTCTCTACCAGCTGATGTGAAGACTTCCAGACGTTTCAATGTTGCCTTTAGAAACCATTTCAAAACCTCTGTGAAAACGTATTTAAAATTTTTAGCCAAGTTATAGAGTATGCCGTATGCTTTGCCACCCAATTAAAGTAAATCATCATTTGATCGCCCCACTAGGTGTAGGTAAGCATAGTCAGCGGAGATTTTTTTGCTGCCTTTGCAAGTAAGCAATCTAGTATGAAAGGTTGAAAACTGGAGCAGGTTAGCTGACTGCAAGCACAAGAGGGGAAGTAGTGGGAGCCGGTGGTGGTAGCTCCTTAGCTTTGGGGACTGAATGCTGAATAAAGACAAGTTCTTTAGATTGCCTTGTTTTTCAAGTACCGTAACTGGCTCTGCCCTTTTCCCTTCCACCATCAAATTGTCATATATGTCTGTATTTGGCTATTTGAAAATAAAATAATAATAATAATAATAATAATAATAATAATAATAATAATAATAATAAACCCACCCCACCCCACCCACTAAGCAACATGCTGAGGAAGTCTGGGTATGGCTACCAGCTCCAGAAAAAACCCAAGGTCACACTCACGCACCTGTTCTACATGGATGACTTGAAGATGTACGCATCCAGCTCTGATGAACTTTGGAGCATGTTCGAACTCGTCAAGAGCTTCAGCGACGCCATCTGTATGGAGTTTGGACTCGACAAGTGTGCCGTCATGCACGTGAAGAAAGGCAAGGTTCAAGACCCTCAAGGAGGACTGCAACTCGTGGGCGGGGAAGTGATTCGAGATCTGGGCATTGAAGACAACTACAAGTATCTGGGACTTCAACAGCTGCTGGGCATCAGTGATACAGACGCCAGGAAACAGGTCGAGAAGAAGGTCCTCGCCAGGGTTAGCAAGGTTTGTAGGTCGTACCTGAGTTCGAGAAATAAGATCACGGCGATTAAGCGTGGGCATTGCCCGTGGCTTCGTACGCATTTGGCTCAGTGAAATGGTCCAACACTGCCCTGCAGGCATTCGATAGGAAAATCCGCTCCGTCATGACTAAGCACAGGATGCAACATCCGAGGAGCTCCGTGGAGCGATTGTACCTGTCGCGCAATGTTGGTGGAAGAGGGCTGCTCAGTGTCGAGGTGCTATGCCACAGCAAGGAACGCCAACTCCGAGCTTACTTCTTATCTCGCGAGAGTCAGCTGCCCAAGGCCATCTGTGCACAGGATCAAGACTATACGCCACTTCACTTGCGAGACGAAGAAGTGCACTTCAGCATTAAGACTGCGGCAGAAAGAATGCAACAGTGGAGGGAGAAGCCCCTTCACGGTAGGTTTGCAGCCGAGCTCACTGGGGAGCACACCGACTTGAAACCCTCGACGGAATGGCTCCGCACGGCAGGCCTCTTCAGTGAAACAGAGGGGTTCGTGTTCGCAATCCAGGGTCAAGTGGTGCGCACCAAGAACTACGAGCGATACATTCTCAAAAACGACGTCCAAGATTGCTGCCGTCTCTGCAAGAAGGCCAGCGAGACCATCCAGCACATCACAAGTGGATGCTCTGAGTTAGCGCTTAAGGAGTATGTTTAACGCCATAACGCAGTAGCCAAAGTGGTACACCAAGCACTGGCTAAGGAGCACGGCCTCGTGGACAAGGAAAGACCGTATTACAAGTGTAGGCCCGAGCAAGTCCTACGCAACCAAAACGCTAAGCTGCTGTGGGACTCTGTCATCGTCACAGACAGGGCGGTCGAGGCAAATAGGCCAGACTTGGTTTTGTTTGACAAAAAAGCTCAAACGGCAACCATCATTGACATCGCCATCCCCTCAGATGGCCATGTGGTCAGCACAATAGCCAATAAGAGGCGAAAATTCCAGCTGCTCGCCGTAGAACTCAAGGACATATACAAGCTGAGGTCCGTTGAAATCGTTCCTGTCGTTGTCTCGCGTCAACGGTTTGGTAACCAAGGAGTGGTCAGCGGCAAAGGAGAAGCTCCATCTGAAGGACAAGCACGTTCGTGTCATGCAGAAGGCTGCAATCCTTGGTACAAGCAACATCGTGCGGAAGGTCCTCAGCCTCCGAGTTCTGTCGTTCCCCACCACCGTTGGGTCCCCACGCTAGGTGCACTCTCGCATCATCTTGGCTCGAGATGAGCTCGGTGGTGCAAAGGAGAGCAGAAAAGAAGAAAAATAAGATAATAATAATAATAATAATAATAATAATAATAATAATAATAGAATATATATATTTTCTGACTCCTGTTTCCAACTTGAGTTAGGTCAGGGGGTGGCTATAGCCACCAATTTTCTAGGGCCTTTTATGAGTTGTTAACACCGGCTTGCCAGGCCTGTCATGTGCTCTTCAGGTTCACTCGCACTTCTTCCCACCAGCTCACGCCATCCACTTCTGTCTTCCCACAGTTTCCTTGCTTCGACTTCTTCCCACTTCCCACTCACTCACTATAATAATAATAATAATAATAATAATAATAATAATAATAATGTCATGTAAGTCAACAGTCACACAACAAATAGCAGTTTCCTAAAGGTTTGTTCTGTGGTCCCGGTAGCTTAATTGGTAGAGCTATGGCACGTTAAGCCGGAGGTTCTGGGTTCGAACCCCAGTCGGGGCAAACTTTTTCGACAACTGCTATGAATCAATAACTATGTCCTTAAAGTGGGCTTATGCTTAAAAACCATATATTAATAATAATAATAATAATAATAATAATAATAATAATAAATATACCATGGAAGAGATATGAATTTGTATGCGCCGCCCTCAAGAGTGGCATAAGCTTCGTTTGTTTGTCCTGTTTCAATTACACCAGGTACAAGTTTGTCACGAAAACCCGTTTTTCTGTCCTGGTGTAAATGTACCTGTCACAACCCAGAAACGTTTTTTTTGTCCTGTTGTAAGTTACCACTACTGCGACTGTAGAGTAAGAATTTTACAACTGCTTATTTAGCAGGAGTGGGTGTAAAACGACAAAATACTGCACCATTTTTAAAGTTTGTAGTGGCTTGGTTGGTGTAGTGAGAAGCTAAGAAAGAAGCTAAAAGTTAAAATGGAAAAAGCCGGGCCGAGCAATATCTTTCCCAATGAAAACTATATAAATCTTCATGGCCTTTCTTAAAAAGGACAATGCCAATTAATCAACCGTTAAGCAAAAACCTTAGCCCAGGGCCGACATAACCTAAAACTAGGATAGGTCTGCTTGAAAGACGTTTAGCAATATTATGCACAACAATGTACTAGAAACCTATTATCTAGGCCAAAATATTGAAAAATATAGTTAGGCCCAAAGCCTATTAGCCTATCATCGTGTGGTGTATAGGCTCTAGGCTTTCGTTGCCTCGTCAAATGTCAAAACTGGGTGCAAGTATGTTTGTTTGTCCTACTGAGGGTAACGTGTACTTATTACTCCCATTTCCGTTTTTATGACGTATACCCGGATGATTCCAGGAGTACATATATGAACCTGTTACAGGACAAACAAACAAACCTATTGACTCCCTGCCCAATGAACTGAGCAGGATAGAAAAGGAGGCAGTCTTATATTGGATAGCAAGACAGAAGAATGGCTAAAGAGGCCAACTTTGCACAAAAAAAAAACAAAAAAAAGTAATTTGACTAATAGTAGGCCTAGTCATTTCCCAAGTTTATGTAAGAGCAATATAATATTGTATATGGAATGTGGAAATGTTGTCAGAGCCAGAAGCTTCTATTTTTTGTGGTGACAATTAGAGGACTAGTATAAGTGGTCCAGAATGTATGTCAAATTCACTGGATTGGGCAATCAAGCAATTTTCTAACGGAGATTTAATAAAAATGTTAGCTCGAGCTTAACCAACCGTCCAATAGAACACATTTGAATCTAAATGGTTTATTTACGTGTGTATACATTACATATGTATGTCTATGTAGCATTACAATATAACTATAATTATATTAAGGAATCAGTTATCACTTATCACACATTACAATTTTTAACAGTGAAAGTAATTTTACAACACTAAAATTAGAGTGAAAACCCACACAAATCTTGATTACCTACCAATAATTCATACAGTGACACAATATGAATATAAAACACTTATTAGTTTCAAAATAAATAAAATATACCTTTAACAAAGCCTACTTAGTTTGAGATAAATAAAAAGGCGTCTGAAACAAAATTTTGGCAATACACCCTTCTTGGGACCGGTAATAAAGTAATCTGCCTCAATGTAGGCTATAATAGTACCTATAACTAGGGATGCACATCGATACTTTTCTCATTATCGATTATCAAAATGATAATGTCATTATCGAATCGATATTATCGATAGTATCGATATTATCGATAGTATCGATATTATCGATAGTATCGATACCACCAAAAAAGCTAGATCATGGAACCTCAAGTGTAGCAAGTGTTAGTCAAAACAAAACAATCACGTTCCAATTACTGCCTGGCTGTCTTCGATGTCATGTGTTTGGCTTCCTTTATCGACTGATCGGTCAATTCCAAACATAAATCTCGAGTTTGACACCACCAGCCCAGCCAGTGTATGGCACAACGTTAGATAATCTCCGTCTTTAGAGTTTAGTTCGTGCCACTATTGACGAATTATTTGATATTTTTGATAATCGATAATGAATTTTGGTTATCGATTATCGAAATAATATCCATTATTGATTATTGATCGATAATATCGATTATCGTGTGCATCCCTACCTATAACTAAGTACTACGTACTAATAACAAGGAAATCCAACCAACTATAATTAAAATAATTACAAAATCATGACTGTTAATAGAGTAACACAAGACTTTTTGACATGTTGAATACTAGTATTAATGTTATTAAAAGTTGAAACACATACTAGTAACATAATAGGCCTTAGACTGGGTACTACTACTCTAGTACGGTACATCAAGTTATATTATATAAAGTTCCTACAGTTTTGAATAGTGAAGGACTAACTATTATAGTAGCCTAAAAGTACCCTACATCTACATGCATAAACATATTACTTTACTAGTAGCATGTATTTTTTGTGTTTGTGTGTGTTTTACTTTTGTTGAGGTTATCTGTCACATTCAAACGCTAAATCATTGTTACCTAAATAGAAGCACATACAATAAATTTTGCTCTGACGTAATGTGTTTAAGAATAACTTAAGACATTCATTTAAATTTTAAATAGTATTTCATATCAATTATCATGTACTGTAATGTGTATTATGTTTATCAAAATGTACACACATTTTCTAGCTACTAGTATATAAGATTCACAAATGCCAAATGATGTACCTACCGGTACATTTACATACCTACTTGTGTAATGACTTGAAGTTATTTTCTTTCAAGAGATTGCCGATAAATTGTGTAATAGCTGTTGTAAGATTACATCTTGTGAATTTTTTAAACTGGCTACCTAGGTATGTCAGAAAATAGAAGGTAAAAAACTAAGAATGAGAAATTATTAGACACAAGGCCTAATATTGTCCCTTTGGAATGACGGTTAATGTGCACTGGCAACTCCCATTATATTATAATATTTTGTCAGATGATGCACACTAGCCTATAATCTCACAGTGCACCACAAAAACACGATGTTTTGATTTTGATTTTAAAGAAAGTAATTTTTATAAACAGCACGAAGCATGGACGTTGCAAAAAGCAGTGAGATAAGATTAATTGATGTGAAGGGTAGTTTCCTTAATAGAAAAACAACAGTCTCTCTTGTGCACTGCCGGATAAGAGACGCCAACCTCGCTTGATATTCAGGTACTGGATGATGGCACGAATACAGATCAAAAGACCTGAAACATTAACAGTAAATATGTCAAACAAAATACTAGTATTAATATAAGCCTATTTATTGATGACAAACCTTCACTATTTCTACTACCTAACCTGTCCTCTTTTAACTACTGACCAGATATATTATACATAGTTACACTCACCAAATGCCATAATAAGCCACCAGAGCCAGCTGTTCTCGTGAGAAGCGAGATCTGTCGAGTGTTTTACAATGAGGGTCCACTTGGCCAGAGACAGGCCGAAACCAGACAATGCACCGTAGCGAGCAGCGATCGTGTGGCAGAAGCACATCAGCAGCAAGAAACCAATCCAGTTGAATAGGAACGCGACTGGAAATAGCACAATTCATGAATTAAACATGGTAATGACTTCATTTTCTACAAAGTGTGACTTGATCGACAGTGAGAAATCCTACTCATATTTATGTTATTTGCCTTGTTCTGGGTAACGTACACAGAAATGAATGAAAATTAAAGTAAGCCTACTGTATTTACTCAATTGCAAGCCCACACTGAATGCAAGTCGGCCCCTAATAGTTCATCTAACAAAATAGTGAAGCATTTAAGTTTGCAATTGATAACCAAGTTGCCTATTTGTTAGGGATGTGCGAACGTTCGAAATTCGAACTCAAACTTTTTTAAAGTTTGAGTTCGGTTCGAGTTCAAAAAAAAGTTTGAAGTGCAATTTTTAATTATTTTTTTTTAAACTCAAGCCTTTTTTTTGTAGTGGTGTGCGGTAGAGGTGAGCACGTGAGTGACTTTTGACTCACGCAGGGTCACGATCACGAGCGAACATTCTCTAATCACGCACACTCACGCACGAACGGATATTATCGCTACACGCTCACGCACACTCACGCTAAAAATTCATTTTTCCATAATGCACTCACGCCATGTCACACATCGTATTCAGTCACGCACAAGTCACGACTTTACTCAGATGAAGTTACAATGAATGTGTTTTAGGCCTACAATGTTATTTTAGCACTACTCATGATAGAGATACGTATTTTAGCGTTTTAGGTTTCTGATGCTAAATCGTTGAACAAATTGGTATAATGCACAAAATGCTAATTTTACTAAAAATAATGTTTTTTCCATACCTTAGAGAATAGTTTGGCATATCTCTAACATTGTTGTGCTATATGAATTGAAATGTTCCATACATTCATCTTAATCATTAGAAGTGCAAGAAACACCCCTCATATAGGGTTTTAGTGGAAGGAAAAAAAAGAGATGCTACAAACATGCTAATTTTGGAAAAATTAATGTAAATAATCTAATTTAAATGCTAAAAAAACGTATCTCTACTCATGACGTATCCTGATTCCTGAAGGCTAAAACAGCAATGAAATATGATGTTTGTTTATGTGCCTACCTTACAAATACACTACAGAGCTTGCAAACAAATCTCAACACATACAACACTATGAGCAAAGCACACACATAAACTGACCGAACATAGCAAGCAACGTACTGCACGAACCACGAGAAGAGGGCAACTGAAAAAGGGTAAAGTGTAGGGTAAGTAGGAAGGTAGGTTCTAATTTCTAGAAAAGGTATTTATTCGTCGATTGATAGCCAAATAGATAACGTGACACGCACAATCACGCGTGTCACGATTCACGCGTGAGTCAAGTATCTTGCACAATCACTCACGACATATTCCATTTAGTCCACACTCACGCACACTCACGACACGCGCTCAGCTCTAGTGTGCGGTCACATATTATTTGACCAGTCAAAAAATGGTTCTCAGTTTACAGGTACAAATTTAAAAACGAAGAAATGGATGGTGGAGGTGCCGGTCCAGAAGTTATATACTTTCTAGTGGAGGTGCCGGTCCAGATTTATCACTATTTTACCTATTATGACGGTTTGATATACCTTTAAGTTGGGTTCGAGTTCGATACAGTTCAAAATTTTTGTAAAGTTCGAAGTTCGTTTTTTTTAACTGGGAGAGTTCGAGTTAGAAGTAAAAATTGTGGGTTTGCATATCCCTACTATTTGGCCTGCAAAAATTTGTCAAAAAGGTAGGTTTTAAAGTTACAATAGGGAATATTCCACTTACTATTTTATATTTTATTTTAATTCTTTTATACATCTTAATTTAGTCACTGCACTTTTTTTATTTAAAAAAATGTATTTTGTGTAATTTAAACAAGAAGTAAATTTGACCCCCAGTTTGCACTCTAAAAACGAGCATGCACCATCTTTGGACGGTACTACGTCATAACTGTGTAGAGTCAAGGCCAATTAGGAACTAAATGTACGTATATTTGTACATATTTAAAACAGACGGCGGTGCTTGTTCATCCGCTCAATAACAAACAGAACTCCACAGCCACTTAAACGATGTACATTTTCACTGAATTTTCTTTTCTTTTTTCGTATGTGACAGGAGATTTTGCAAGATCATTGTGATAAAGAATTACGAGCATTTTGTCTTTAATTTTTGCACAGCCTAGAACTATCATGCTATTCTTTATCTACTAGGGAAACGCCAAAGTCGTTGTTAGACGAGTGAGTGAGCCGTGTGTTGAGTACCCGGGAACATTCCTTTTCTTCCCCCTACCTTAGGCCTCCCTAGCCTATCATAGGCTACAGTGGAGCATTATGGCCTAAACTATGACCTTAACTTAAATACCCTATTATTTATATGAATATTATAATCAAACTTAAATGTAAATGTTCCCGCGTACTCAACACGACTCCACATCGTCTATCCACTCGTTCTAACACACTTGGTTTGCCCTATCGAGTTGGCAAAAGGGCCCTTATAGCGAAATGGGGAAGATTTTGTCAATTGTCTGGAAGATTTTGTTATTCGGAATTGTATTTTTAAATTATTACACCCAAAAATTTGAATGCATCATAAGCGTTTAGTTTTCTATTCATCTGTGCTATACTATGGAACATTGTAGTCCTACATAGAAGGAAATATGTCAAGGTTTACTAATCTACGGACTGAATTCTGGACGGTACCTTGGCGTCAACATTCGATAACCTTGGAATATTTCTCAGAATTCACCAGTGTAAATAACTAACAAAAGATTTATTTCAATAATGAAACATTTGGTAAAATATTGCAAATGTTGGCAACGATATTTCATTTTTATGTCTTGCAGGTTAAATCGGCAATGGAGTCCTTTTAAAAATAGTTGAAAAGTTACTCAGTTACCTGGTCAGAATATCTGTTTAAAATTTTTTCTAAGTCTAATAACCCAGAATACAAGAAACTTCAAATGGGACCAGGACAGGACAAGAACATTTAACATTAACACAGAAATTACCATGACCAAGCCATCGAAGTCTTCAACGCGGCGCTTCGTTTTCTAGTAAATAGCTTTAAGTTTGAAATAGTATATGAGGGGATGTCGACACGGACATCATGGACAAGCAGCAAAATAGTGAAATATTGAAGTTTACTATACATTAGGGTATTGACGTCCAACATTCGATTAACCTTGGACACGGCATTTCACAGCCAGGTAAATAACAAACAAAAGATATTATTTCAAAATGAAAACCATTGTCGTTAAAATAATTCCTATACATTTCAACGTATTTTTCAGTTTTTTATTTCTTGCAGGTTTAAATCGCAATGGATTGTGCTCATTTTGTTAGCAGTTCTCAGTTACCTGGTCACGGATGTCTGTTTAAAATTTCAGCTCAGTCTATTCGGCCGTTCGGCCGTATGGGACCGGACAGACAGACATTTAACATTTAACACACAGAATTAATCACGACCAAGGCCCGATCGAGTAGCGTTGTAGACTACGTTCGCTGCGCTCACTCGTCTAACAATAGCCTTTAATTAGTCATCAAAGTAAGGTTTTTGAGCGGGATGTGTGTCAGAACATGGACGTGCAGGCCTAGGGTTGGCATGCTAAGCTTGTTAAGTGAGTAATTTTAGTATTCACATATCAAGGCCTATATCCTACAGGAACGATAAGCCTAGACTGTTGTATTATAAATAATTTTCAACGCCTAGGCCTAGACCTAGGACTGTTTCAGTTTTGTTTTTTGATTGCAATGTCAACTTTTCTCGTTTTCCGGCTATGCAAAATGTCCGCCATCTGTTTACACTAAGTAAGCTACGCTAGGGGCTGCTTTGTTTAAAACACCGCCGTCTGGATGTATGTTTGGATGTATTGTATGTGTATCCAGACGGCATTGGTTTGACACAGTTCTGACGTCATAGTCGTTTTTGCCTCTCTTAGAATATTTTTAAAAATGCTGTTTTTAAAACGGCTATAAAATATTGGATTATTATTTCACGGAAAAACAAAATATATATTTGTAATCGGGACGAAATACTTGTTCTAAAAAATCTATAAGTACAGTAGGCCTATTTGACAGAAGTGGAATATTCCCTAGACAAATCTTCTTATCCTTCCTTACGGTGAGGTAAATAAACTACCGGTACTCAATTATTTGCACCATTCAGACTAACAACGGAACAAATGGGACTCGATTAATGTGTGTCTGCGAGTTCGTCAAAAAAAAGTTCTGCAAATTCATTTTGCTGAAATTTTAAACAAAAATAGGTGCTGTTAACATTTACGGCATTTTCTTAAACGGCAATGGTATTTGTTGTTCATTTTGATCAAATATTGTTTTGAATGTCAGACTAATTAGGCTTTAAGGCAGTGGTGTACGGTGTACCGAATCTCCACAAACAATATTCTCAAAATTACTGATGGTGATGGGAGAAAATTTAATACCTCTATCATTTAAATATTAAACATCACATCAACAAAGTCAAATTAAAAATGTTACCGGGTAGTAGGCCTACTACTCAACGTGGCTCGCTCGCTTGTTGGATGAGCGTAGCGAGCGAAGCGAGTGAAGCGAAGACTTCAATTTCACTGACCCCCAAAAAAATTTAGCTCGGGTGTTTTTTTTTTTTTTTTTTTGTCTGTTTGTTCGCTCTCTACCGGGCAAACCGCATATGCGATCTTGATGAAAATTTGACAGTACCTTCGAAATCTCTGAACTTAGACTTGCTACGTTTTTGGGTACAATCGAAGAAATAGTATTTCTCATGAATATCGTACTTTTACGATTTTTTTCGATTTTTAGTGCGATATTTTCGTGACATTTGGGCCGATTCTGACCAAACGGGTGGGGCTACAACGTTCACATTATACATGGACATTAAGGTTATGGTGATGTAGTACCTTTTGAAAGAAAAAGTTGAAAAAGTTAGCCAGAATCTATAGAAATAAAGCTTTTAATATAAGTTTTTTGATTTTTTGTGCGATATTTTCGTGCCATTTGGGCCAATTCTGACCAAACGGGTGGGGCTACAACGTTCATATTACGTATACATGGACATTAAGGTTATGGTGATGTAGTACCTTTTGAAAGAAAAAGTTGAAAAAGTTAGCCAGAATCCATAGAAATAAAGCTTTTAATATAAGTTTTTTAAGGTAAATAATACCAATTGACAAGAAACAATAGAAACTTGACAACAATCACCTACAATGCGTTGGCAACAAAACAAAGCACTTGCAAAAGTAGAGATATCCCATGCAAACTAAAAACTATAAAACGCTCATCCATCAACGCGGCGGGACTTTAGCGTTTTCCTAGTCTAACAACAACTTTTGTCACTTTTCCTAGTAATTAAAAACTTTAATAGGCCTACTTCTTCTTCTTCCTTTTACACTTGAACCATCAAACACATCACCTTCATTTAATTTATTTACATAATGTTGACCCCTCACACATTGTGCTTGGGGCATATTACAAGTCCATTCAAAACAATGAAAACAATGATAACAACAATAACTATAGGCTAAGCAGAGTAGCTATAAATGTACAAATACTAAATACCAACTAGCGTAAGCAACACAAGATAAAATAAGAAGATACATAAATTAAAAATTATTTAAACAGTTAAAATAAAGCATTTAAAACATGTTTTAAAAATCCACTAGGCCCCTACCTACTCTTTAGCCTAGTTCATTCTTACGTATACCTACGTGAATGACACAACAAGATAACACAGAAGCAAAGATGTAAAAAGAATGTAAAAGTTATAAAATTTCTACCAGCTGCCAGCAAGTAAAGCAAACAAGTATGCAATGCTACATCACTGTCGACGACAGTGATCAAACACAAGTTTTTTCAGTTTTGTACCGTTTGACAAAAAAATTCGTACCGTACACCAACTGTTATTTTCAGAAAACTATTTTAACTATAGCTTAAAGGGGTATTTACCCGCTAAACTAAAAAAAAAATTTCATTCAGGCTAACTAGTAATGAATTTAGCAATTAACAGAAAAATTATTGGGGCCACCATGACCTCCCAAAAAATTGTCAAACATGACATTTTTCGAGCTAGGTCCCATCGGCAAAAATCTCCCATAAGAAATAACATGGGGACGATCTTTATGCCCCGTCACCTTGGAGGATTTTGATCCAAAAAAATATTGGCCATTATTGACGTACTCGACAGCCTTTTCTGTAAATTCTCTATATTTTGTTTTGTAATTTTTGCAAGTAGTTTGGTCAAAATATGTTGATTACCAAGATGGGGTGTGATTTTGGAATGCATATTTTTGCGTGTTTGAGGGTATATTTGTGCACAGTTTCAAGACACGATGTTATAAAGGGGCATTTTAGATTGGTACTATGCTCTAGTAGGCCCTATCTATGTGGACCAAAAAAGAAGCAGGTTAAAGCCGATTTAGGAAATTTTCCAAAACACCAATTTTCGCCAATTTCTGGATCAAAAAAATTAAAAAATTTGTGTTAAATCACAGTTACAAGATATAATTTTTTAAACGGTCATTTAAGTGTAGTATTGTGCTATAGATCACGTGGTAAAAAATAATTTTTGGGGTTTTTAGCCCCTTTAAGTTATAGCTAAAGGTGTTTAGAAACTATGTCCAGAAAACCGATTCTCAAAATTTAATTTTGAACTAGATTTGTTGTGTACACTATTGTCCAAAAATCTAAATATAATTTCCAATAGTGAGGTTATGTCCCGTCCAAAAAAATTCACAATTTTTTTTTCTGTTATTTTAAAGGCCTTCTTTCATTCAGCAAACTTTTCAGACATGTTTCTTTGACTTTCAAATTATCGGCCAGAAATGGTACAATACGGTAGCCTTAAAATCTGAAATTGAATAAAATGCATTCACTATCAGCTGAGTGAATTATTTCAATTTGCTTGCCAAAGTCCTTCATCTCTTATTTCTTTGGGTAGGGAGTTATAGAAAGTGATACCAATGACATACGACCCCTTCTGGAGCCGTGTTGTAGGCCTACCTACTACAACGGGGAATATGAAGGTTATGTTTCTGTCTTGTATTATGATGGTGAGTATTGCTACTTCTTCTACAGGCTCAATTAAATAGACCATTTTGAAGAATTAACCATGCATGTGCACTATGCTCCATCTGAAGTATTAAATTGGAAAATTGAAAACAAGTGTGGTAAGGGCCCAAGCATATTATCTACTCTCCCAGAACTTGTTGCATAGATGGAAGAGCATTTGACTTGCAGCCCTGCACTCTCTTATGCCAAAAATACTTAATTTAATATGATAAGCCTACCTAAGAATGCTGTAAAGAACATGAAGTCGGTTCCGAGAAGCCCGTTCTCATTGTCGCCGTCTTGAGCATCAGTGTCGATAGCCAGGAAAGCCAACGGTACGCGTGTAGTATGCGGTGTGTGCTCCCCTTGCAGTGTCTTCTCCCTCTGGACCTCCTCGTAAGTAGGGAGTTTGGTCGCAACCTCATAAGGCGGTGGGGCTGAGAAGTCGGCTTTGGGTGGCGGAATGTCGTCTGCATCGCTGTATTGTTGGCCGTCTCGCATTGGATGACCCATGTTGTATTGATGACTGTCGTGCATCGAAGGCAGTGCCATGTTGTATTGTTGGCCATCATGCATTGTGGGATGAGCGTTGTAGTGTTGGATGTCACGCATTATGATATTTCCAGTGGACAATGTGTCAGCCTGAGGATTAGTCTCGGATGTGAAAGTAACATGAGCGATCGGGTGGTCACAGTTCTCGTCAATGGGCCCATTGTTAGCGGAAGCAACGGTACGTGTCGTGGTTACCTCAGTGATTCTCCCTCTTCGTAGTTAGGGAGTTTGTCGAGCTCATAAAAGACGTGAATGAAAGATCGGTGGGTGAGATGTCGTATTCGGATGTGGCCGCTCATGGAGACCTGTTGGATGCACTTCGCATCAACAGTGCCATGTCTTCTTGTGCCAATTTTGAAAATGAAGCATAGTTGGCTATATTGTAAAAAATGCACCACCATGATTAAAGATAATGTGTCAGCCTGCTATTAGTCCTCGAAGGCTACATGTTTATTATTGAGCGATGGGGGAAAGATCATTCATGGCTCCAAATTTTTGTCGGGTGTAGATTTTCTTGTTTGTTTCGCTCTCTACCAGGCAAACGGCATATCCGATCTTGATGAAAATTGTAGGGGACCTTCGAAATCTCTGAACTTAGACCTGTTACGTTTTTAACCCTGCATTACTCGCGTGGGGTAATATATACCACAGTGCTACAAAATCCTGTGTTTCTCAGTAGTGTTAAAACTTACCGCCCTCCCATTTGATGTATTCTCCAGTTACTCTCTTTGATGTTTTTTTTTACAACTACATGTTAGTTGGGGTTCTTAGTTTTAGCAGGAAAAAATATTAAAGTTGGTTTGGTGTAGTAAAAAAAAAAAAAAAAAAAAAATCGGTATCAAAATTTTATCTTATCTCTCTCTATAGGCCTAATAATAGTACAAGATAAATCAACAAATTAAAATTAAAAAAATATTTAAAAAATTATCACACTAAGGAAATTTAATATTTTTCAAAAGGAGGACGTAGGTACTACATAAATTCTAAGCGAATTATGTTAAGTTTCAATAAAATACCTATTTCATTCACAAACATTCCTTAATTGGTGTTTCTATCTTAAAACAGTAGTCAAGTACATTACAATAAAGTAAAATATGTGAACCCTATCTAAACACCATCACAACTCCAAAACACAGGTATTTTAACTATGGGGTTATATATACCCCACGCGAGTACTGGCGTTAAATAAAAACGCACGAGTAATGCAGGGTTAAGTACAATCGAAGAAATATATTTCTCATGAATATCTTACTTTTACGGTTTTTTATTTATTTTTAATGCTATATTTTTGTGACATTTGGGCCGACTCTGACCAAACAGGTGGGGCTACAACGTTCATATTTTGCATGTACATTAAGGCAATGGTTTTGTATTGATTTTTGAAAGAAAAAGTTGAAAAAGTCAGGGCAGAATCCATAGAATCATAGAATCAAGGTTTTAACGAGTTTTTTTAGGTAGGCTACTACATAATAACAATTAACAAGTAACAATAGAAACTTGACAACAATCACCTACAATGCGTTCAAAAAGCTCTAGTAAAAATAAAGAGATCCCACACAAACTAAAAACTTACAAAAAAGCTCATCCATCAAAGCGACTAAAAAAAGCGTTTGCGAAACTTCCTAGTAATAATTATTGAACGAGTGAGCGTAGCGAACGTATGTGATCTCCATTCGACTTAAACGGCCCTTATGGTTTTTCTGCGTGCGTGTGTGTATGTGTACGTTGAAAATCAGCCGAATCGCTGAACAGATTGCGCTAAAATTTTAAACGGACATCCGGTACGAGTTTATTGAGAACTGCTAACAAAATCAGCAAGATTCATTGCGATTTAAACCTACAAGAAATAATAAACTGAAAAATAGACTTCCAATGTTTAGAAATTATTTTAACGACAATGTTTTAGATTTTGAAAAGATATTTTTTGTTTGTTATTCGCCTGGCCGTGAAATGCCGTGCCCATGCAAGGTCTGTCGAAAAACATGTTTAATTATTTTTGAAATACAATCTAGAAATTACAAAATCTTTCCCGACCAGGGGATTGAACCCACTTCTTTCACATTTCGGCTACAAGGGCTCCTTAGCCAACTAGACTAGGGAAACGCCAAAGTCGTAGTTAGACGAGTGAGCGAGTCATGTGGTGAGTACCCGGGAACATTTGCATTTAAGTTTGATAATTATATTCGTATAAATAATAGTTTTTTAAAGTTTAGTTGGCATACGGGGACGGGCGCGTCAACTGTAAGGTCATAATGCGCCTCTCTAGCCTATGATAGGCTAGGTTGGCCTAAGGTAGGGGGAAGAAAAGTAATGTAATCGGGTACAAAGTTTTAAATTTTGAAAAGATATTTTTTGTTTGTTATTCGCCTGGCCGTGAAATGCCGTGCCCATGCAAGGTCTGTCGAATGTTGCACGTCAAGGTACCCCCAAATTCCGCTCGTAGATTGAGTAAACCTTGCAATATTTTCACGTATTTCGTACTGGTTATGTTAACCATAGTAGGCCCTATTGCCACAGATGATGGACTACACTGCGTTATATGCATTTCAAAACATGTTTAATTATTTTTTTAAAAGTACAATCTAGAAATTACAAATCTTTCCCGACCAGGGGATTGAACCCACTTCTTTCACATTTCGGCTACAAGGGCGCCTTAGCCAACTAGACTAGGGAAACGCCAAAGTCGTAGTTAGACGAGTGAGCGAGTCATGTGGTGAGTACCCGGGAACATTTGCATTTAAGTTTGATA
This sequence comes from Sweltsa coloradensis, assembly GCA_024449915.1. Lineage (NCBI taxonomy): Eukaryota > Metazoa > Arthropoda > Insecta > Plecoptera > Chloroperlidae > Sweltsa > Sweltsa coloradensis. Next base: position 133,666 of record JAMZAV010000544.1, read on the forward strand.
ATTATATTCGTATAAATAATAGTTTTTTAAAGTTTAGTTGGCATACGGGGAAGGGCGCGTCAACTGTAAGGTCATAATGCGCCTCTCTAGCCTATGATCGGCTAGGTAGGCCTAAGGTAAAGGGAAGAAAAGTAATGTAATCGGGTACTCAACACATGGCTCACTCATTCGTTTAAAAACGACTTTGGCGTTTCCCTAGTAACTTATAACCCAAAAAATTAAATATTTATCACACCTGTATCCAACTAGGGCCTATGGAAAGACCAAGTAGGGTCTACGTCTACCATCCTTATATATATATTTCTGACTCCTGTTTCCAACTTGAGTTAGGTCAGGGGGTGGCTATAGCCACCAATTTTCTAGGGCAATATATGAGTTGTTCAGTTCAGAGTTATTCAGGTTCACTCGCACTTCTTCCCACCAGTTCACGCCATCAACTTCTTCCCACTTCTCACCTCTTTCATGTTTATCATTTCTTATTTGATCTTTACATTTCTCTCTTGGTCTACCGACTCGTCTTTTAACTTTGTCCCCACTTTCAAATTCTGTCCTTGGAATTCTTTCTTCTCCCATTCTTCTGACATGTCCATACCATTGATATTAAACCCCTATAGTAGGCTAGATTAGCAGTCTCCTATACCTCCGCACAGGCGCGAGCGTAGCAAATTGAAGACTCAACCGGCCCATTTCAAGATGGCGATTTGGTGTTTTAATTTATGCTTTTTTAATGCAATAAAGTATTTTACTGGATTGTTTGATATGGTTTTAGCTTGTGCAGCATGGTATTAAACAAAAGAAACAATACGAAGTGATTGCATAAGGGAATTTAGTAATCATTTGGTGTTAAAGGCTAGTATGCTTACCTGTCAACCTGGCGGCAATCTTGAGAACTATTTGGCCACAAATCGCTCCCATTTGATTAACATGTAAACTGTCATTTTAAGATGGCTTCTAATCGTACCGGAAGTGGACCACCGACTGCTGGTCTAGCCAATTATATAGGATGTCTATGGTCCATACCATCTCAACCTTTCTCGTCCAATTTTGAATAATAGCTTCTCAACTCCAACTTTTGTCCTGATTTCTTGGCTTCTAATTTTGTCTAACTTCGATATTCCGGCTATGCTTCTTACAAACTTCATTTCAGCTGCTTGAATCCTACTTGCATCTACGGCTCCTAGTGTCCAGGTCACTGAAGCATAATATGTAAGGATGGGTAGATAGTATACCTTGAACAATAACACCTTGCATTCATTAGGGAAATCCTCGTTCCAAAGTAACTTCCTTACTTGCTGATAAAAGGATTCTGCCTGGGCCACCCTTTTACTGATCTCACTTCCCATCTTTGCCTCATTTGTGATAATGCACCTAGGTACGCAAACTCTTCTGCCTCTTCCAGTTCCTCATCTCCAATTTTAATTTTCTCTCTAGTTACTTTACTTGTTCCTTTCTTTCTAGATTTTTCCATCACAATAGTTTTACTTTTTCCTACACTGATCTTTAGTCCAAATTCTTCTGTTACAAGATCTCACTTCTTCACTTTTGTCTGCACTTCTTCAGCTGTCTCTCCCCACACTAGGATGTCATCCGCATAAATCATTGTCCTTGTGCCAGTTCCCGTCTCTGGTTCCACCTTATTTTATATTTGTCCATTACTATTGAGAATAGTAATGGGGATATTACACTGCCTTGCCTTAGGCCAGAGTTAGTGTTAAACCACTCAGTATTTCCATGGTTTGTTTGAACACAACATGTGCATTGTTGGTACATACTTTTTATTCTTTCGATCATGCCGTTGTTAACACCCTTCTTTTTTAGGCAATCCCATACTTTCCCTTGGGGCATGCAATCATAGGCTTTTTCTAGGTCTAAAAATACTAGGTGCACCGTTTGTCCTGCCTCCCATCTAGTTTCCATGATTTGTCTAACTGCGAATATCAAATCAGTGGTTGACCTTCCACTCCGAAACCCATACTGCTCTTCCCTTAGCTGTGGTTCTATTATTTCATTTAATCTTGCTTGTATTATTCTTTCATATATCTTAGCTCCTTGGCTCATTAGGGTGATGCCTCTGTAGTTTGTTTACATCCTTCATGTCACCCTTTTATAAAGTGGGACAATCACTCCCTTCCGCCAGTCCTCGGGAACTGTTTTTTGTTGCCAGGCTGCTTTTACCACGCGGTGCATCCATTCACACCCTACTGGTCCTGCTGCTTTGATCATCTCTATATATACACTTCATCCACCCCTGCTGCTCTTCCATTTTTCATACAGCCTATATCATGCCTTACTTCTTCTATTGTTACTTCTCCCTCCTCTTCTTCATGATCTTCTTTCACTATTTCCACAGTAGGGTTGTTGATCACTTCATCACAGCCACGAGTGTTGGTGTCATTGAGTAGGTTGTAGAAATGCTTTTTCCACAAGGCTTGTATTTTGTTTGGTTCTTGTATTAGTTCACCGTCGTCGTTTTTAAGGTAATTTGGACGCTCACTATCTGTACGTTTATTTTTTAGCATACCGTACAACATCTTTTTGTTCCCTTCAAAGTCAACTTTCAGCTTTTCAGCCAACTTCACCATTGATTTTTGTTTTTCCAGTTTGACAATCTCTTTTACCTCTTTTTTGCTCTGTTCATATTTCAAAGTATTTGCTATGGAGTGGTCTTCCTCCTTCTTTTTCCATGTTTCTTTTTTCTGTTTTACTGCAGCTTTTACCTTTTCATTCCACCATGGTGTCTCTTTTAGCTTTCTTTTCCCACTCACTCGCCCACATAGTTCTTCTGTAATCCCTGCTAGCGTGTTTCTAAGAGCACACCATTCTTCTTCTACGTCTTTCAGCTCTACTCGAGGTATTTTTTCTTGTACTTTCTTCCTGAACAACTCTCTTAGTTTGTCTTCTTGTAGTTGCCACATCTTCAGCTTCTTAGTTCTGGTTTGTTTTGAACTTTTCCATGGTCTTTTTGCTTTTATTGTTGCTAACAGTAGTCTGTGGTATCCGTCCAATGCGATGCTAGGAATAACCTTAACGTCCCTAACTCCTGTCATCAGTTCTTTGCTGACTATGATATAGTCAATCACACTCTCAGTCTCCCCATCCCATCCATATCTAGTGATCTTGTGTTTCACTTTCTTCTTAAAGATACTATTTGATATGACTAGAGAATTTTGGCTGCACATCTCCAACAACATTTCTCCTTCCTTATCTCTTCTCCCATACCCGTGGGCGCCCAGTACGCCATCATATCCTTTTTGGTTTTCCCCCACCTTGGCATTCATATCTCCCATGATAATAACTCTCTCGGTGGTTATTTCCATTTCCATCAAGTCCATAAACGATGCCTTCTCATCCTCATCTTAAAGACATAAATTATTTCATCTTTGCTTTCTACTTTGTACTATAGGGGCAAGGCCTAATTAACCTCTGCCCTACCTTAGTCTACCTGATTATTACAGGTTCAAGTTGACAATCTAATTAAATATATGCATTAAGTATTTATCTATGGCTAGTCTGTAAAATATGTCTTCCTTTTCTTTTCTATCTTCTGTTGTTCATGTCATGTCCTAATCAGGGGCGGACAGACCTGCCCGGTGGTCTGCCTCTTTTGGCCTGGTCAATCCGGACCAGAGTATAAACTGCCTAGGCATATGTCCACACCACACTGCTTACATTGTTAAATAATACAAGTAGGGTAAGTTAATACTATTTAAATCAATTTGGTATTTAAATTTCAATCAAAACATTGAACCCATAGCACAAAACTTCCTTCTCTTGCATTTGCAACATTCAACTTCCCAAAATCCCAAAACTTCTTAGAATATCACACATGGAAATCCCACTATTTTGGGTTTCTAATTGCCCGATTTAAAATTACGAGGGAATCAGATGCCACTGATATAATTTCTAGACAACTTTTAAAAATGAATACAATTAGCCTTAATATAAGCCCTGTAATAATGCCAACACCTAATAATTAATGAAAATGTGCATTAACAATACAGTAGGCCTACTACCTACTACCACATATGCAGGAATAATCCTTTTTAATAAGCTACCTGCCATTATCAAAAACAAACCAACTGATACATTTAAAAAGGATCTTAGGACATTTCTTGTTGAAAAAGAATACTACGATATTGAGGATTTCTTGGCGGACAATGATAATATGTCTTGAAAATACAATTTATTTTACATATTAGGCCTATAGATGCCTAGACTTATATTATCTAGTAGCCTACACAAGATGGCGGTGGGTGGAAGTAGTGGGCGTAGTGGATCGTCTCCTTTAAAATTGTCTAAATGTAAGTTTAAAATTAATTTTAAGTGCAAATTATGTGCCAAAAAAGTGGCTAATGGTGTCTTGTGCGGTTGCTGTGACCGGTGGTGGCATTTCACATGTGCTGATATTGAGGAATCTGCAATAAAAACTATGCAAGGCGATGTCAGCTGGTTTTGTAGGTTATGTTCTCCAACTACCACATGTGAGTGTAATGTGGATTGCACTCCTGATGACATTACGAACATATTTAAAGTCTTTAATGATCTACAGGCCGAAGTTACAGAAATACGTAGTATGATCCAAAAAACTTATGTAGAAATGAGAGACTATGTTGGAGAATCTGGTGACTTGGTGAACGAGATGCGTGGTGAAATTATATCTATGAAGAATCTAACATCAGAAATAGTTGAATTCTATTGAACGGACTTATGAAAACCAAATGTTGGGCCTACTAAAATTGACGGACAATAGGTGGAATTTAATAAAAACCCACATTGATGAGTATCTCCAACATAGGCCTACTGATAAAGAGAACGATAAAGAGAATGATATCGGTGGTTGTGCTAGGCCTAGGCCTGGCCAAGGGGATAGGCCTAGCTATGAGACTAGTCAAGGATGTGACCAGATAAGATATGTAAAGGGAGACCTTTTCCAAGTAAGTGACAGCACAGCTTTAGCGCATTGCGTCGGGGAGGATTTAGTGATGGCTAGTGGGATTGCAGCCAGGTTTAATGATAAGTTTGGTCATCGAGAGGAGCTCTTGAACCAGAAGAAGAGTGTTGGTGATGTAGCTGTTCTCCATGATGATAATCAAGCACCCATTTTTTATCTCATTACCAAGAAGCGTTCGAGGAAAGACAAACCGAGTTTACAAACCTTGTATAGAAGCTTAACTGAAATGAAAAAACTTTGTATAAGTGAAGGTATTGTAGAGGTAGCTATGCCAAAGATAGGTTGTGGCTTGGATAGGCTTAAGTGGTCTCAGGTAAAACGGGTAATACATAGTGTTTTTGATAACACTGAAGTAAAAATTACAGTATATGTGTGGAATGGGAACCATGAATTAGCAAGGCCTACATCTGATGTAGGTAGGCCCAATGATAAATGTGTGAATGCAGAGCTTGCATGTGAAGATGAACAGGTGCCGGTAATGGTAAAAGATGTGCTCGTAATTGGTGACTCTATGGTATATAATGTGGGCAAGATAGCCACAAAAAGAAAATTAAAATGGCACGTCCACTCTATGCCAGGAATTCGAATGGACCAACTAACGCGCAAACTAGAAAATTATCAACTTCCTTCAGAAGTTGTACCTAAACAAGTAATTGTTCATGTAGGGACTAACAGCATTCGTGGGTGGAAAAAGATTGATGCAGTTGTTGGGGATACTTTGGAGCTTATGGCTCAATTAAGGAGGAACTTTCCCCTTTCTAATATTGCTGTAACGGGAATCACATACAGATCTGATGTTAGCAATGGGTACATTGATAAACTAAATGATGTACGTGAAATGGGGGGAACCTTTCTTGACCCAAAATAGCTGGATCTGGATACGAGATTGCATAGGTCGTGATGATATACATTTAAATTATGAGGGTTGTGATATTATGACTAACACAATAGTAGGATTAGTAAACAAACTACAACCATGTTTAGATAGTCTAGGATTAGATACCACATGTTTAAATGATAATGAACAACCATGCATAGAGAATATTGTACAACCAACGGAAAACTAATACAGTTGAGTGGAGATATGCCCGTTATGAATAGCAGTGTAGTAGGCCCACATGGGAAAAGGCCTACAGTAGTTAATGCCAATGGCAACCATGATATAGGCCAAAATGATATTATTTATGTTAATATCCAAAGTCTGTTACCAAAAAAGCACATGATAGAAAATATTATTTCAAAAAGAAAGCCTTTTATATTTGGATTCACTGAGACTAGACTCACAACAGATATTGAAGACTGGGAAATTAGTGTTAGTGGTTATAACATAATTAGAGTGGACTCAAATAGTAGACACACAGGAGGGATATTAATATACATAAAAAATGGTATTGCATTCTCGGTATTAAAAACCAAAATAAAGGATAAAGAATGGTGGGAAATGTCAATTAAAATCAATAGTGGACCTCTCATGGGGATGGTGTATTGCATCATTTATGCATCGCCTAAAATGAGTAAAGCACAAATTGTACTATCATTAGAAGATTCCATTGAATCCTTAGAAAAATATAGAAATAGCAAACTCATCATCAATGGTGATTTCAATATAGATCTCAGTAAATCCTCAATGTATGCAAAAAAAAATGCAATTAATGTTTGAACGAGTTGGTGTGACTCAACTGGTCAAAGATTTTACTAGAATTGCAAAGGTAACTAGTAAAATGGATAGCAAAACTATTATTAGTAGGACTACCATTGATTGCCATTACTTATTATGAATTTGAAGGGATGATGAATGTCGAAGTGTTGGATGAGATTATATCAGACCATTGTATGATTAGTATTAACCTAAAACTTAAGCCTTATGGTTATAATAATAGGTTTTCTCGAAACTATAAGCTGTTGTTGAACAAGGATAATATTCATGCATTTTTGTTAACTCTGTCTCAAAAGAACTGGAATATTAATAATGAGGAAAAAAATGAGAATATAGATGATATGTTAACTGAGTTGCTGACTAACCTATCAGCTACAGTGAATGAAATGTTACCAGTAAACAGGTTATTTATAAAAAATAACCATCTTAACAATAAATGGTATGATGATGAATTAAAAAATGTTATTCAAGAGAAAAATTATTTGTTTAGGCTTGCAAAAAAAAGTAATGATCCTGAATTATGGGCCAATTATTACAGCAAAAGAAACATTTCTCTATCACTCATTAGGGAGAAGAAGAAAATGTATTACACTAATAAGATACATGAGTATAAAGAAAATCCAAAAAAGCTATGGGGTGTCCTGAAATTATTATATAAAGGCAAACAGGACAATGAGGGTATAGGCCCTACCTAATATACTTTAAAAATATTAGGGCTAAGGGAGACGAAGATGCAGCAGTTAAATTTAATGAATATTTTACTTCAGCCGTGGAGGAAATCTATAACCAAATTACCAGTGTGTATACAATGGAAGAAATTTTAAACTCTGTACCAATTATAACAGATGTTGAGCTATCGGATTTTAAATTAGTAAATATAGAAACAGTATCAAAAATAATAACAAGACTTAAGATAACGGGACCAGGTGAAGATGGCATTAATGATATAGGCCTAGTGCTAAAAATATCTAAACCCATAGTCTTAGGTTATATATAACAAATATAATTAATTTATCTTTGAAGAATGGAATAGTACCAAGTGCGCTTAAAATTGCTACTATTGTACCAGTACCAAAAGTTCCCAAAGCAATTGATGGTGAACAATTCCGTCCAATAAACATACTCCACATAATTGATAAAGTACTGGAAACGATTGTGCATGAACAACTTACTAATTACTTTGAAGAAAATAACTTAATTATTAACGAACAATCAGGTTTTCGTCAAAGACATAGCTGTGAATCAGCTCTCCAAACAGTAATTGAATATTTAATTAATAACAACACTAAGAAGAGTTTTACCATTGCTGTTTTCTTAGACCTCAAAAAAGCTTTTGATACCATTGACAGAACAATCTTAATTGAAAAGTTAAGAAAATATGGAATAAAAGGTAATGTAATTAGATGGATTACATCATAATATTTAAACGGTATGATGCAAAAAGTGAAAGTCAATGGTTCCTTTTCTAGTACCACATACAATAACATAGGTGTACCTAAAGGCTCGAAATTGGGACCATTACTGTTTATAATTTACATCAATGACATAGCTCATATTCTTCGGTTTTCTATTATTCACTTGTATGCAGATGATGCACTAATTTTGTGCTCTGGTACTGATATCATAAATATAATAAACAATTTGAAGTAAGACATAAGACACCTGGAAATTTGGTTGCAAGCCAATAAAATGCAACCAAATGTCAATAAATCTAAGGTTATGTTATTCTGCTCTCAACAAATGAGGATAAACTTAAGACAAAATGTGATCAACATTCAGATTAATAATCATATTCTTGAAGTGGTAAAGATAATGAAATATTTGGGCATATTAATCGATGATAACCTGACTTTTAAACCTCATGGTGACCAAATTATTAAAAAGATGGCAAAAAAATTGGTTTATTCATGAGAATCCACGGGCATGTGTCCTTGGATGCTAAAGTAATGTTATACAGAGCCATTATATCTCCACATGTTGATTACTGTAGTTCAATTCTGTTTTTACTTGGTCAAAATGAAATTATGACTTTACAAAAATTACAAAATAAGGCAATGAGAAGTATTCTTAGAGTAAAAAGAAGTACGTCTATAGTTAAAATGTGCAATGCACTGGGGTGGCTACAAGTAAAACACAGAATCCTACTAAATACTTTGTGTTTTTTACAAAAAACCTATCTAGGACTTACTACTATACACCTTCAAAATAAATTTGTACAGGTTAAGAACCTACACAGTTATCACACACGTAGAGCCGCTAATATTCATGTTCAAAGATCAATAAACTAAGTGCAAGATAAATCAATATTTACAAAAGGACTCAGGATATTTAACAGAATCCCGGAGGAAATACGCAAAAAAAATCCTGTCCATTTTAGAAGGGAATGTAGTTATCTCATAAAAGCAGGAAAACTCTGTGCTAAACCATATGAGAAAAGCTCATTTTGGGATACTTCCTGAATTTGTATCAAAATGTATTTATACTAACATATTATGACTGTGTAGTTTAGGAGGGCCAAATATTTTATATTATTTATTACATTAATTGTTTTTGTTTATTATGTAGGCTACTGTATTGCATATGTAATTAGGTAATTATAAAATGATGACTCAAGTCTTGATTGCTTTGCCAAGACATGGACTATTATATATTTTATATCTCTGTCCAGTAGTAGGCTAGTAGGCTCTATCTAATTACATATTAATTTACATATTAATTTGGCTTGTGTTAGTATTACTGTATTTTTAATGTATTTTTAATGTAATGTATTTTTTAATGTTATGTGTTTTAATGTACGGCATTATATTGTATTTGTGAACATGTAACTTTGTAAAAATAGCAACTCTGCTAAATAAAGATTTACTACTACCACTACCACTACCACTACTACTACTACTACTACTACTACTACTACTACTACTGCTATCTTATATTAGTTGGATGAGCGTTGCGAGCGAAGCGAAGATTCCATTTCACTACACTGGAGAAAAAAATTCCGGAATGTTTTTCTTTTTTTTTTTCTGTTTGTATTATTGTGTGTTTGTTAACACGATTCCGGCTAAACCGATACTCCAATTGTGATGAAATTTTATGGAGGCCTTCGAAATCTCTGAACTTAGAACTGCCACGTTTTTGAGCGCAATCGAAAAAAAAATTCTCATGAAAATCGCGATTTTACGATTTTTTTCGATTTTTAAAAAATTTCTTCGACTTATAACACCTACATGCTTAATCCGATTTTAATGATTTTTTCACAGAACCTTAATTTCATGAATTAAGATATTCTTGTGAAATTTGAGCGCAATCGAAAAATTATTTCTCATGAAAATCGAAATTTTACGATTTTTTTCTTTTTTAAAAATTACGATTAATAAAAAAATAAAGTAAATTTTTAATTTAATTTAATTTAATTTTAAAAAAATCTTCGACTTAGTAATAATTTTTTCACAGAACAGAAAATCCGCATAACACATGGCAGCTCAATGCACCAATTACGCTCATCCAACAACGCGGCGGGACTTAAGCGTTTTCCTAGTGTAAAAGTATAGCCTACATTTTTATTGTGTATTATTGTATTGTTGTAAAAGTGTATTTTGTAATTAATGTAAATTAGTTGTAATATTTTCTATACATCCTAATTCAAGTCTTAGTCTTTTGAAAAGACGTGTTTAATAACTAGCTAGCTTATAATGTATTGTTTAACTTGTTTATCTTGTCATAACATTGTAACATTATATGCTAGTATTAGGTATACAAAACAAGACAATAAAATGAAATGAAATGAAATGAAAATTAATAAGCTCTAAGTGCATGTCATGGTTAAATCAACTACAAACATAAAAATGTGGCCCAACCTGAATTTTTATGGGCACTTGCAAGTATGTTTAAGCAACACTTACGATACCTATATACAGTAGGCCTACCAAATTTGAACTACATCCAAGATGGAGCTTTTATGATATTGACCTTTGTCCTCAGACATGTAGGGGCTTCAACATAAATTTTGTTTGATATGAAATTAATCAATTATTGTACTGTAGTTACCTATAATTACCTTTCATTCAAGCTATCACTCAACTTTAGCCTATAGCTTTAAGGACTCAACTTTTATTTAATAAACCGTGGAATTTTCACACGCTCGGAAAACTGCGGGCTTAAAAATTGGTAGCCCTGTAGGCCTATCTCTGACACTACTCGACCGAAAAAAAATAAGGTGTGATGATATTATTGCCACAAGTAGGCCTACATGTGCCAAAAATTATTCAAATCGGAGAAGGTCACCGAAAATGAGTTTGTTGATTTGACATGGAACGACCCAATAATTAGTAATCACAGTAGCCCCTAGGCCTAGGGTAGGCCTACAGAAAATAATAAATACTGGTAAAAATAAATAAATAAATAAATAAGGGACACCTAATGAGGCCGGTAGGTCTACTTCTTCGGTTCAGGGGCCCCAACTTGGTTTTTCATGCTTAGGGCCTATTTCATGCTTTTTAGAATCACGTAAAACTATTAGGTATTGTTGAATATAACAAAAAAAATTTTGATTTAAAATTTTACAACAACAACTACATTACTACAAAACAAAAGTAACGTTTTATTCATATGTTGGTAGTTGGTATTTTTCTATTTTTTTGGTTGGTTTCTATTGTAAGATGTTTCTAGAAAAAAAATAATAACCTGTACTGCAAGTTGTGTTTAAAAAATTATAAAATCTAAAACAAAACGAAAAAAACAGGAGGGGCTCAGACAGGGTTTTCTAACTGTAAAAAAAAAGAAAATTCTTAAAAACAGTAAAGAAGAGTGGCATTTTCAGTGTCAGAAGTATAGCTCAGTAAAAAAAACTGAAGGATGTGGTTTCCTACCAATGGGGTTTTCCAAAAAAAAAATTTTTTTTCGTGTAGAGAACTTAGGACATGGGAGGGAAAGGGTTTACTAGAAGCCCTAGATAGAGATGAAGGGAAAAGTTTTAAAAAAGGAAATCACGGATGCAAAGGCTCAACACTACATGTGACAACCTTAGATAAAATCGTGATACCGACATCTAACTGTACAACTGCAAGAGAAATTTTTAAATCCCCTAAAGAACATATATCAAAGAGATACAGGTCAGCAAAAATGTCTTTTTTGCAAGAATTCTAAAACTATCATTTCGAAAAACAAAAGAATGAGGTAAACATAAGTCACATTCAGAACATTGCCTTAAAGTAAACCATGGATCAACCCCTAGAGACACCTGATCATGACAAAAAACTGACATCTTACCAAAGAATACAAGCATTTCAGTAGTGCTTGGGGTTCGACCAGGGAAAAGAAAGACCCTGCAAAAAAAATTATGTGCAAGACTCCAACGGGAAAAAAATCGAAACTCAAGCTGCGTGAAAAAAGAAGAAAAAGATCCTTTAAATTGAATTTTTCAGCAAAAGTAAAAAGCAATTAAATGTTTCTCATGTAATGAAAAAGGGCAATCAAATCAAACTGTCCAAAAAAGAAAAAAATGTGGTATTTGTAAGAAAAAATAATATTCTGAGGAAAAATTGTATTTTAGAGTAAGAAATGTGTTTAATCGTAAGAAAAAAAACCACACAGAACAGATGTTTTTTTCAGAGATAAAAAAAAAGAAAAAAAAATAAATATGTGTTTGGAGTAAGAATAAGGGTGAAAACAAAGTATGTTTATCACTGAGGGGAAAATAGGCTAGTGTAACGGTAACTGTAAATTTGTATATAGGGATCTTTTCCCGTCATATGGTTTGGAAAAGGATATGTTGACTGATATAAAAAATGAAAAGACATTTTAAAAATTTCTAAAAAAAAATGAGAGTAGTCTGATTGGAGAGGTACCTTGTGTCTGACAAATGGATTTAAAAAATGTGTACTATGTTAAAGATCTTTTAAGAAATATCTGTCGGTCAATGCGATTTCTGAAAAAAGTGGGTTTGTTTATTTTCCAAAGACAGGGTAAAAGATTAAAAAAGAACACTGTCATACTAGAAGGTAAGAAAAAAAGAATGGATTTTATGTTTTTAACTTAAATACCCAAAACCGAAATTTTTGCTTTAGTAAAACAGCATGAAAAAGTTAGTTTAGAGTGCTAGAAAATTTGGGGCATGTATCAGTTTTTAAAAAAAAATTAAGAAAAAAACCCAACAGTGTAACGGTATGCCTCAGAAGTAACAGAGTTAAAGATGATACATTGTGTCAATTGTTTTCATGCCAAACAGGTTAGATTGCCCTTAACACTGAAAGAGAAAAGCCACCAGCCCCCTTCAAATAATACTTTCAGATGTATGTGGGACAATGGGATCCAAAAAACACATGAGGAAAAAGATATTTTCTTACATTCAGAGAATTATTCATTTTGTATTGTGTATTTTTAAGAAATAAGATGAAGTGAAAATGATTTAAAAACAGTATGAAAAGAGGTAGAATTCATTTTGTTTTAAAAAGTGGTAAAAAAAGGTGCGACAATGGGGGCGATATCAAAAATGACAATTTAAAGGAGTGGTTTAAAATGAAAGGCATCTAATGGATTATCCCATACCATATTCCCCAACAAACGGGAAAGCTGAGAAAATTTAAGTACACTCAGGAAAAGGCAAGAGCATTGATTTTCGTTTTAAACCTAGAAAAAGAAATGTGGGGAGAAGCTGTATTGACATCAGCCTATTACAAAATAAAAGTCCTACAGTAACAATTAACAGACACCCAGCAGAAATTTGGGTTTTCCCAAGAAACGATTTATCGAGACTCCAGTTTTTGGGTTTTGTACTGCTTTCCCCAAAAGCCCTAGGCCTTTAAAAAAACTTACAGTGCAGTAGAAAAAGCGGTTTAAGGTTATGCCTCAAATGGATACCGACTCGGGATCCTGAAAAAAGGGAAAAATTTTTTGTCTCTAGGGGATGTAGTATTCAAAAAACAAAATTGTGGAACCATCTAACAACACAATCTTCAGCCACAGACAAGACGTAAAGATGATGTTGAGAATAAAGATCAAGAAACAAGAAGTAAAAAATCAAAATGTAAAAAATGAAATCGAAAAAAAAAAAGGGAAAAAGATCCAAAACAAGAAGATGACAGAAGGAAAAACAGAGACCCCAGTGTTTATAATTTAAGCCCAAAAAAGAAAAAAAGACAGAGATTGACGACTATGATGTAAATTTTGATGAAGAAGCAATGCTAATTTACACAATCATAAAAGGGGAAAGACAAAGACAATGGAAACAAGCAATAAAAGAAGAAAAAGAATCAAGGAGAAAAACAAGACAGGGAAATTAGTGATCCCGAAGTAGTAGCGGGAAAGAAGTCCGTGGAAAAGGGGTTTTTAAAATTTTAAAGAAGATGGACGGTATAAAGAAAGACTTGTTGTGGAGGCTGTGAACAAAAAAAGGAAGTAGGTTTTTAAAGAAAGTTTAGTCAGTAGTAGAAAGTACCCACGGAGAATCCTTTTTGCTGTTGCTGCCCAGAAAAAATTTTTCATATCAAAACATTTGACGTAAAAACTGCCCTTTTTGTAGGCAATTGAAGAAGAAATTTTTTTGAAAATTCCAGAAGGCTTAAAAGAGACAGGTAAAATTTGTTGCTTGAAGAAAGCATTTTATGGTTTAAAAAAGCCCCTGCAAATGGAAAAAACGCCTAAAATTTTGAAAAAGGAAGGGAAAGAAACAAAAAAATCGACAGTGCATTTTTAGAAAGAAAAAAATTTTTTTTACCTTGCTATAATGTAGACGACGGAATAATCATGGGAAAAGACGGATAAATGAACATTTTTTAAAAAAATTTAAAGAAGAATTGAAATAACAAATCAGATAATCGAACAGTTTATTTAGGGATGGAGATCACAAGAACAGAAAAAGGGTTTTCTTTTTTCACAAGTAAATATGCAAAACAAGTACTTTTAAAAATACAATATGACAGATTGCAAACCCCAAAGATTACGCAATCACCCAGAAGACAAAAACAAGAGGAATATGAGGAAAAAGAAGAAAGTTCCTTTTAGAGAAGCTATCGGAAGTTTTTTAACATGACAGCAAGAAAGACCTGATATTGGCATACAGCGTCAATTTTTAAAGCCGATCATGGAAAAACAACCAAGCAAGATGTACAGAAAGTAAAAAAAAACCCTAAGATATTTAAAAGGTACTCAGAAGTGGGAATTCTTTATTCCTATCTCAGGGAAAATAATACTATAGAAATTTAAAACATTTTTTGGGCCCCTTTATATGTGGGGATATAAAAGATAGAAAGAGCACTCAGGATATGTTGGATGTATGAAATGCTCCAATTTCTTGGGGTTCCCCTAAAAAAAAGTATTGTTGCCTACAACAACAGAAGCAGAATATATTTCTGTGCTGAATGTTGTAAGAAATAAAGATCTCAAAAATGTTATGGGAATTTACTGGTGAACAGTATCAGTGGTTCTAAATGTGAAACAGAGTGCAATTAAATTAATAAAATCCGGGCAAAGGTAGGAAAAAAAAAAATATAGAGGTGAGATTCTTTATAAAGTGAACGTTTTAAAGGGTGTATTTTTTGTTTAAATACGGCCTTCAGATGAACAACTTTCGATATTCAACAAACCATTGTTTTCAACAAATTTTAAGATTAGAGATACAGTTTAAAACGATAAGCTAAGTTTATGATACAATAACAAGTATGTCATTTACGTAAAATGTAATCTAGTAAATTTTTGAAAGTAAACTACACTACGGTTTTATTTTGAAATATTTGTTTGTATAAAATATACTAAAAGTGTGAATTTATGTATTAGTAAATAGTATAAAAAAAAAAATTAAAAAAAACATTTTGTGGTTAAGAGAGGATGTTTAATAGTAACAACAAAATATTGATTTAGATATTACAACAACAACTACTATTACTACAACAACAACAACGTAACTGTTTTATTCATATGTTGGTAGTTGGTATTATTTCTATTTTATTGGTTGGTACTATTGTAAGATGTTTCTAGAATAAAATAATAACCTGATACTGTCAAAGTTGTGTTTATTAAAATATTTATAATATCCTAAAACAAAATCGTAAAACAACAGGTATTATAGGCCTAGGCTACCTACAAAAACTTTAACAAGGCTATAAACTGGTGTAGGCCTACTAACCTTGTAACGGCACTCCCCCCCCCCAACCTACTTTTCCCAGCAAAAATTGTTTTAGGGTCCCTGAAACAAAGAAGTGTCATGAGGTACACCACAACAAACCAATTGCACAACAAAAGACTGCGGTAAAACTTCTGCATGCTAGTGCACCGATTTCTCGCTCAATTTTACTTCGTACCTAATGCCAATGTTTGAAAAACAGAAGTAACTATGTAGGCCTAGTCTGCATAGGGGCAGAGTATAGGCCTACAAGAAAGCAACACACGTTTCTAATCCCACCCCCTACTAGGGAGCCTACTTCCAAACATGGTGGAGGGCATGTGAGCAAGGTCCACTGGATTTACGCTAGGTTTCGCTGCCACACACAGGCCATCCACAAGACTCTGCTAGGAATACATAGTGGACCTTGGTGCGCTAGCCCTAGTAGATAGGCCTAGTATCGTAGGCTAGGCCTATACCGGTACGAAAGTATTAATAAGACTGCTGTGACAAATGGTTGCACATGGTTAAAGATAGGGCTACAGGTCGTTCCTCCCTCCTCCTCCTCAATGCCTCTTGGACACAGACCTAGGGATTTTCAGCTATGTCTACAGTCAGGCATGCCAATACTTTTCCCTAATGCAGGAACCCAGGGCCTAAGTCCGTAGGGCCTACCAGATGCTAGGGTAGGCTCTAGGCCTAGCTCAACGTGCAGTCATTTGAAGAGTTGATGATGGCTTAGGCCTATCCTATGTGAGGTCTAGGATCTATTGTTCACTGTTAAGTTGGGTCGTGAGTCGTGACTTATATAGGCCTAGGGCCTAGGCCTAGGCATAAGCAAGTCCCAACCTAGGCCCTGGCCTCTACCTAGGCCTAGCTAGTTAGGGCCGCTAGGCCAGGCAGTGTTTGCCTTCTAAAATTGTGGGCTTGGGCTCGGCTAGGCTAGGGCCCTAGTACTAGGAAGGTGCCTCAGTTCGGACTGTGTGTTTGGTTTTCTTCGTCTGGCTTAATTAAATATTGGATGGAATGAAGTGAAATCGTCTTTGTGGCTTGCCCTCCCTACAGTCTACCTAGGCCTATAGGGCTAGGGCATTGAATAACCAAAGGGATTGGATACACAAAGGCTAGGGGCCTAGCCTAGCTAGCCCTAGTAGGCCTAGGCCTAGGCCTCACGAAATAGGCCTAGGGCCTACTAGGGTAACTTACATTTCGTTCCATCTTCGGCCTAATTGTTGTTCTACACAACCACTCAAATAAAAATGACTTGTTTATTTTACCAGATACAAACACCTATTTGTAGCCTAAGCCTACAGCAGGCTTAAAATGGTTAAAAAATAATCTTTTCTAAACGTCAATCATTCGTGTGAAGGCCATTCCCAAGTTGAAGTACAGCAAAACGCCAACGGGGAAAAGTCGGAGCTGGGATCATTTACAGTGCGGCCAACGCTCACAATTAAATGCCGATTCCGCTAACAAAACCAAGGTTACAACGGTGTCCCTCAACATGCCATTACACCCATTATAAGTTAGTATGGCTTCTTTGATACCACACACCGACTACATGATGATAATTAATCCCTCTACCTCTTTACATTCATGTCTTCAGAAGGTTTTCCTAATTATTAACTAATTAGTATGGGATTCAGCAAGAAAAACACGATGTTCCCGGGAAATGCTCGGTTTAAAAGAAAACTGCGATATGTTCAATTACTCCGAGTACATGATGATAACAAAACACTTTTCCTCTTTACAATCATGCAATCAGAAGTGCGTGACATATCACAGTTTTCGTAATATTCAACTAATTAGTGTGGGGTGCGTGAGAATAAAACACGATTTGACCGGGAAATGCTCGGTTTTAGAGAAAACTGCGATATGTTCAATTACTCCGAGTACATGATGATAACAAAACACTTTTCCTCTTTACAATCATGCAATCAGAAGTGCGTGACATATCACAGTTTTCGTATTAATTAATTAATTAATTAGTACGAGATGCGTGAGAAAAAACACGATGTGACCGGGAAATGCTCGGTTTTAGAGAAAACTGCGATATGTTCAATTACTCCGAGTACATAATGATAACAAGACACTTTTTCTCTTTACAATCATGCAATCAGAAGTGCGTGACATATTACAGTTTTCATATTAATTAACTAATTAGTACGAGATGCGTGAGAAAAAAACACGATGTGTCCGGGAAATGCTCGGTTTTAGAGAAAACTGCGATATGTTCAATTACTCCGAGTACATGATGACAGTGGCGGCTTGAACCCCTGATAACCCGCGGGGCCAACTTTATAGTATTACACCCACCCACGAATGGGCGCCCGCAGGAATTTTGCTAGGGGGGGGTAAAAGCTACAATTTGTACTTTCGTTAGGCAAGCACGGGGGGTTTGGGGGGCTGAGCCCCCCAACAATAGCGCCGCAGGCGAAAATTTTGAAAATCAGGTTTTTAGAATGCATTTGGTGGGTTTTAGAAAAATGTAGTGGGCTGAATACAATACCAAAATTATGCAATTTTTGTGCAGTCGATACTCGAAACTAAAAAACCACCAAAAGGAAACCTTCAAAATATTCCCCTTCCCCCATTTTTTTTGTCCTTTTGTCAAAAGCCACATATTCTCAACATTGATTTGGGCGGTTATTAGCTTTTTTGTCCACTGAGATAATCTGACTTTCCCCTACCTCACATCTTCGCTTTTGCAAGCCTTTTATTGTGACGGTCAAAACGAGTGGTATTCTTTTCAAAACTCAAGACGAACTATTGCAGGTAAAAGACACAATATGCTACTTATCTCGCAGAAAATAATGGCAACCATAAATTTAACAAATGTTTATCAATAAAGAAATCGACTGAACAAGTTTAATAATAAATCCACACATCAAATGAAGGCTAATTAGTACTTCTGCTTGCTCGGGGCCAGAGGGGCACCCCCTTCTGCGGGCGCCCATGCACCCAATTTTGGTGTCCTAAAACACGTTTTCAGGCGAGCCCTTGGATATGCCGTGGCAAACTAAACATACCCGCCGGCAAGGGCGTCCTCAAGAATCTTGTCCGGGACGGGCAAAATAAAACAATAGCGCCGCAGGTGAAAATTTTGAAACATGCTTTTAGAGTGCATTTGGGGTTTTAGAAAAAATGTAGGGGCTAAATGCCAACACAAAAAAAGTATTTTTTGTGCAGTGCATTGACATTACCAGGATTTTTGGGCGAGTGTTCCCCTTTCTCAAATTTAACGTTAATTTTATAAAAATGAAATGAATATTATTTAAAACATTAAACTTTTCAAAAAAAATATATGATAAAATAATAGAGTGGAGTTGATTTCCCTTTTGTACATTTATTTTTTTTCATGGAGATAGAAAAGTTGGATGTCCTTGATTTTTATTGAAATTTAGTAGGGCGCCTTTACAAAATATTTTTTTATATTTTAGGGGTTTTAATTTTCTTTTTTTAGTGTATTTAATTGCTTTAATTAATTTGTCTTACCACAGCGCTAACACAAATCTATTACATTTTTTCCTGTGTCTAGCAAGTAATATATAGGTCATACTAAACTTTGGTATGGTTTTTTTGTTAATTCCCATTACAGGGACACCCTTTTTCGAATTGTGTTTTTTTTATTTTTTTCTCCCATTTTTTTTTTTTCAAATATAACTTTCTTGCCCCCCCCCCCCCCATCCCATGGTACTGGGCGGCCGTCCCTTACTCTCTGGGGTGGGCGCTATACGTCTGGAAGTCTCGTCTTGAGCTCGATTGGGGTTTGGGGCTTGCTTTGGGATAAAGTAAATTTAGCATTTTCGTTTTTTAAAAAAAATGTTGGTCAAGAAGAAACCAAAGAAAAAGGACTATCAAATGTTAAAAAACTTGGCTAGGGTCTTGGAAGCAAAACCAGGGGGGCCCCTGCCCCCTGCCCCACCCCCCCCCTTGCGGACACCTATACCCACCGGGCACCACTGGTAGTAGTGGTTACAGAAAAAAAAAAAGATTCTTGAGGGGTACCGCGCGTTTGGGAGACCTTGTACTTAATCAGTTTATTTGGCACGATCTTTTGAGCGCGCATTTTTAAAACCATCACAATTACATTCCCATCTGACACGAGTATTGGCTTGTTCGGGAAGTTTTCATCATACAGGAATGATTCTATTTCTTTTATCGCTCATATTTTATAGCAAACACATTGGCCAACCTACGTCCACCCCCCACCCTCCACCCCCATACACCCTGAGCTGACCACCACCCACCCACCTATTTCCCGCGGGGCCAGGGCCCCGAATTTGTATGGTCGGGCCGCCACTGCCATGATGATAACAAGACACTCGTCCTCGTTACATTCATAGGGATGTCAATACCCGGAAAATATTGTACCCGGGTAACCGCGATCGGAACCCGGGATACCTTGCAAAGTATTGGTAAAAGGGCACTATGTTTTAGTGTACGATGCTCACATTTCATGGAATCGGAGCAACATCAAGTGAAAACAGTAACAAAATCACATCTTTTACTTCACACCAAATTAGGGATGGTACGTGTACCCTGTGTGCGACCAGCCGAACAGTGGTTCGCCGAACGAAATCAGAAATGTTGTTTTGATACTTTAATTGCCACAGCAATTTATTGCGGGAATTTGACCGATGAGTGTAGTGACTAATGATTAATCCCAGGCTTTGTTGCTCTGTTTTGATTTTTTGAGAAACCCGGAAACACAGCCGTGGGTGTTTACGCAAACTGAGCGAGATAATCCCCGGCCATTGTATGCCACATTTACACAGACAATGCCCAAGCTTACAAAATACATTCAGTGCAACGAGTAAAATTTGTTTGTTCACTCAAGACTCGGCTAATCTTAACTCGACTTAACTCTAATTGCACCTTACCAAGAATCAATTATCCACTTTATAGTCGTACGTGGAATAGTGATATTTGCGAAATTTGCGGTTATATGAATTTATTCTGATACAATCTGCTTATTTTGTTTTACATATATACTTTATTATCAAACCAATCTAATGTGGGAATTTAGAAAATATGCCTTGAATCTATGGCTATGCACAAATATACACTTAAAAACACAAAAAATATGCGTTCCGATTTACACCCCTTCTTAGTAGGGGAGACCGGATCTAGTTGTCCCAGGGTTAAGTTGTCACAGCGCTATTTCTTGCATGATGGTTGGTACTACGGCAACGTGAACATAGCTGTTTTATGCTTCATAACACACTATTGATGTGGTGCTAGTTTCATTCAGATCGGCCGAGGGTTTCGGTTTTATGAAGAAAAGAGTATTTTTCGGTCAATTGAGTAACTTTTTTTCATTTCAGAACTATTTGTATTGTGCTACATATTTATGATGGATTCAATTGTAACTATATTTATTATACAGGCATTTATTATAGTTATCAACATAAAAAAAAATCAATACCAAATAAAATATAATTGTGGGATAAACACTTCACATTGCAATCACATGTGTTTTGGGTCACGTTGTCTCACCCATACCGGGGCAAGTTGTCACAAACTTCAAACCATGCTTCAAACATTGTTTGAAACCTAGACAGGTAGGCTAGTTAATATTTCAAAACAATACTAGGCCTAGGCCTAGTCTACAGACCAGATATGATAAACTTTAGACCTGGCCTCACTATGGCTTAGGCTATGTAGGCCCTAGGCCTAGGCCTAATAATATGTCAACATAGGCCTAGGCCTACACTGACACTAGGCCCCAAGCTAGACCTAGGCCCCTAGGCCTGCTTATTATGCCCTGGGCTAGGCTTATGCTTACTTTTTAGCTCCAATGCTAGGGTCTAGATCTGATTATGATGTTCCAGGCAAGGGCCTAGCCCTACCTATTAGGCTTGGCCTACCTGTAAGACCATAGTCTAGGCCTCTAGGCCTAGCCCTATGCCTAGCCTAGGCTTAGCTTAGCATGTCTATCAACTACAGGCTAGCCTAGGCATAGGATTACGTATTATGGCCAAGCCCTAAAAATATTATTTTCTAGGCTAGGGCCTAGCCCTTTCTATTAGGCTTGGTTTACATGTGAGACATTAGGCTAGACCTAGGCTAAGCATGCCTTTCAACCCTAAAGGCTGGACCTGTCAATAAGATCTAGGCCGATTCTATTGACACGAATTCGTGTCTGCTCATCTATCAAAAGATATCGACACGAAAATTTCGTGTCTGCTTATATGAAAAGATATCGACACGAAAAATTCGTGTCGGTCACGAAACGAAATTCGTGTTGGTCACGAAACGTATTCGTGCCTCCAGTTGTACGAAATGATAATGACACAAATTCGTGTTTGGACATGAAAAGATATCGACACAAAAACAAGAACAGCCGGGAGTGGCCTGGCAACGTTGCATTCGTGCCACGAATTTCTTGTCTCCAAGCTCGGATTTGCTATCGACACGCGCCGTAGCTCAAAAGTGGCGGCAAAATACAAAGAACTGAATATCCATTATCATTCTGCATTTGTTTGAATAATTAAAATTCAATTAAACATATTAACTTTTAAGGATACGGTCGAGTTTGGAATCAAATGAAAGCTCGTTTTATGAGGAAATCGAAATTATAACTTTGGCGGCAAAATACTAACTACATAGGCCCTAATAGCCCTACACATTGTTTTGTGCTTATGGGGGGTTTAAATATACAGGATGCAATGAGGGTATCTAGACGTTTGTTTTTGTGTGTTGTCTGTGCAGTTAAACCCCTCTATAAACACAACACACTAACGTCTAGATATCCTTGTTGCACCCTGTGCGGTTTAAACCGGCAATCCAGTAGACCTTGTCGTAAACATTGCTGCAGCTGGGCTGGGAGGGGCCTCTGGCCAACCACACGGCCTCCGCTGTTGCCAGATCGATTTTCGTGTCGTTAGCTAAACGTTCCTTGGCCGCAAGAATTTCGTATAGGCTACTAGTTTAATTTCGTGCCAATAGCCTGCAACGGCCAGGCCACACAAATTTCCTGCCAATAGCCTACCAGGCCCAGGCCACACGAATTCGTGGCACGAAATTTTCATGGCTATAGACACTTCGTAAGATCTAAGGCTAGGCCTTCCTCCCCAAGCAGGTCATGTCAACATAGGTGTATTTAAAAAAAAATCAAACAATCATTACCATTCCTGTTTTTAATCAACTATTGATATTGTTACAGGTTTTTACAAGTGACTAAAGACTAAAGACTAATATTATGTAACTTTTTAATGTGTCACAGTTGCAGTCTTTTTTTTTTTTTTTTTTTTTTTTAAGTAATTCAACTAAAATATGCTAATTATTATATGCATTAGGTTTGGTACATTCCATATAAGTACTATTTAAAAAAAATATTGGGTAAAAAAATTGTTATAATATATTTAAAAAAATCAAAAGTAAAAAGTGTGACAACTAGACCCGGTCTCCCCTAAATACTAATCAGCATATTTTTACCAAAGCACTCGACAAAAACAAAACGTATATTATTTACAGATAAGGTTGTTGAGTTTGTCAATATTCGCCAATATATTTTTACCCAAAATCCTCCAAGGTCATGGGGCACAAAGATAGTCCCCAGATATTATTTATTATGAGAGATTTTTGCCGATGGGATCATCTCGGAAATAAGTAAGTTTGGCAATTTTCCTTCGGGTCAGGATGGAACCAATGTGTTTTCTGTTTATTTGAAAATTCATAGCAAGTTGAGAATGAATGGTACATGTTTTGTTTTTTTAGTTTAGCGGGTGAATACGAAGTCTAAAAGTGATACCTTCTCTTATTGTGACTTACGCCTTGACTTGAACTGAAGTGGTTAAATAAGTAAAGAAGACCCACCCACGCATACAATCAACTTGTAAAAATACAGCCAAACCTTGCACTGCACATTCAAAAGCAATTTAGATCTTTAAAAAAACAAGTTCATGTGTCGTACAATTTCAAAAGTTGCCTTTTCCATAAAAATCCTAGATTGAGTTAGGGGTGCCATTTTTATCTTAAGGCTGAAAGGAATCAAAATTCTAACACCAGGTTCTTCAAAACAAGTTTTTCATATGTTACAATACTTGAGGGGGCTTGATCGACAGATGTGTAGCAAAAGTGAATAACGCCTGATTGATTCGAGAGGTACCGAGTTCGATACCCGCCTATGTTAACAACGAATGCAAGGGATTGAGAAGTCTTAAATATACCTTGGTCATTCCCTTCACAACTATCCTATCTTATGGTGGACTCTAAATACGAATTTATTTATTTATTTATTCTAAGTACATAGCCACCTGAAGAGATACATACTACTTTGTCCCGGGCCGGTCCCCCAATCGAAATTACAATACATAATTATTTACCTCAAATGATGACTTATTTGGTCCTTGGCGATGATATGATTTCCGTGAAGTTTTTATTACTTAATTTTATTTATATTATACGAGCTCAATAAGTCTAGATAACTTCATAGAGCTTAATTTTAATGTTTTATAATCTTTTATAGAAATTCTGATAGATAAACATATTTTCGATCCAAATTTCATAACAAACACTGACCATGAAACGCTACTTTGCCTGTTGGCGGTTAATTGCTTTGTAGAGTCGATTTTCGCCCCAAAATGTGTTCGTGTCAAAACACGAGTAATGTGATCTAACTTCCTCGAGCGTGGGTGTGGCCTAAATTCAACCTACTCTAAAGTGATCTTCAGGCGCGGACTGGCAGGGGGTGCTGGGGTGCGATCGCACCCCGGGCTTTTGACATTCCGGGCCCCTGTGGAACATTTGTACACACTACACTTTCAGTTTCATACAAAATATATATGATTGTATATTTGTTTGTGCCGAACAAAATACATTAGATAATATTAACGATGACTCATGGGGTGCCTTAGGTAGCTCTTCAAAAGAGAATGGTTGTTCAGTGTTCTCACTTTTCAGTTTTCAGTAGGAACTAGTGACTATCATGTAGTATAGCTAATTGACTTTCTCGCCGCCGCGCGACGAGAAGAAATTTTGATGTGATTGCAAGTATTTTGGTTTTGGTTTGCCTGTTCCAACTAGCAAGGGGATGGCGGTGGGGCGGACGGCAGCCGGCGCCGGCGGGGGGATGTAGAAGTAGTACCGTGAATCGTCTCATTTCAGGTTACAGGTTACGCTTACACATTATTATTGGAAAGTTATGCATGATTCAATCAAAATGTCCAGTATACACACATCCCCCAAGCTCGCATTTTGCGAGTGTTAATTTGATACTTGCAAGTTACGTTATTGAGTAAGGCTTCATCAAATATAATTTTCGCGAGATTTGAATTGCGAGCTCGGGGAATGTGTTACCAAAGACTAATCTTTGGTGTTACTTAGTTGGCGCCTGTTGATCGCGTCCTAAAATAGCGTTTTAGGCCATAAAATATAACGAACCACCCCAAAAAATTGCCTCTTCGCCCCAGACCCCTGCTTTACTACGCGACCTCATACGGGCCCTACTACATGCCGGCATCCCGAGCCTTTTCGACCCAGTCCGCGCCTGGTGATCTTAGAGCAAAGTCGAGCAGGTCCAACGAACAGACCTATTGTTATGACAATGAAATATGAAGATGATGGTTAATGAATGATTACGATTGGCTCAGTGCTTGCTCGCGACTCTTATTCGGGAGGTCTCTGGTTCGACGCCCACTAGTCTACAGGCAATCACACCACAGGTAAAATCGCAACTCCAACAAAGGTTTCATTACCCACGGATTGTATACAAAGTCATAGAATAATTTCTAGTTTTATCAGACCGACAAATTGTAGTAAGTAGTATATAAGTAGTAAGTATTACCTTCTGGGATGTTCTAGACTGATTTTATAGGATAGGTTTTAATAAATAGCTTTTAGGATTTTATAATAAAGGATATTTTATATTACTGACCTTTTTTTTATAAAAATATGTAAAATATCAATTGTGCTATTCCATGTGTAATTTTTGTTATCACCATCTAGGCCTAATTGGAATACTAGACTAATTTTATGTATGTTCCATTTACCAGTGTTTTGGATAAAATATGTAAATGTAAAATTTGGGTATATTTCATTTGTGACTTGTCTATGTGTAATTTTTGTTGTGACCATGTGGGTGGGTGTTGTAATAATTTGTAGGCTATGTCCTATTGACCATTGTCTTTGTGCAATTTGTAAAATAGCAAACCATGCTAAAATAAAGACTACTACTAGAACTTTTTAGTGTTATTTTATTTTCAATACATTTTTGGATGAGCGTAGCGAGCGAAGCAAAGATTCCATTTCACTACACTGGAGAAAAAAATCCGGAATGTTTTTTTTTTTCTTTCTTTCTTTCTTTCTTTCTGTATTTTTGTCTGTTTGTCCACACGATTCCGGTTAAACCGGTACTCCGATTGCGATGAAATTTTCACACGAATATATTAATTCATAAAATAAAGGTGCTGTGAAAAAATCATTACAATCGGATAAAGCATGTAGGTGTTATAAGTAGAAGAAATTAAAAAAATCAAAAGAAAAAAAACGTAAAAAGAGATTTTTATTAGAAATAATTTTTCGATTACGCTCAAATGTCACACGAAGATATTAATTCATAAAATAAAGGTTCTGTGCAAAAATCATTGCAATCGGATAAAGCATGTAGGTGTATAAGTCGAAGAATTTTTTTAAAAATCGAAAAAAAATCGTAAAATTGCGTTTTTAATGATAAATAATTATTCGATTGCGCTCAAAAACGTGGCAGTTCTAAATTCAGAGATTTCGAAGACCTCCATAAAATTTCATCGCAATTGAAGTATCGGTTTAGTACAAACAGAAAAAAAAGAAAAACATTCCGGATTTTTTTCTCCAGTGTAGTGGAATGGAATCTTCGCTACGCTCATCCAAAAAAAGCTTTTATTAAAACCATTATTTCTATGAATTTTGAACGTTTTCAACATTTTCTTTCAAAAGGGACATCACCATAATCTTTATGTCAATGTACTAGGAAGCTTCGCAAACGCTTTTTCAGGCGCGTTGTTGGATGAGCGTAATTTTTTTTAAACGAAAAAAACGTAAAATTGCTATTTTCATGAGAAATAATTTTTTGACTATTCTCAAATTTCACACGAATATATTTATTCAAAAAATTAAGCTTCTGTGAAAAACAAAATTACAATCGGATAAAGCATGCAGGTGTTATAAGTCGAAGAAATTATAAAAATCGAAAAAAAATAGTAAAATTGCGATTATCATGAGAAATACTTTTGCGCTCAAATTTCACACAAATAATTCATAAAATTAAGGTTTTCGAAAAATTCATTTCAATCGGATGAGCATTTAGGTGTTACTAGGAAGCTTCGCAAACGCTTTTTCAAGCACGTTGTTGGATGAGCGTAATTTTTTTAAAACGAAAAAAACGTAAAATTGCGATTTTTATGAGAAATAATTTTTTTCGATTACGCTCAAATTTAACACGAATATATTAATTCATAAAATTAAAATTCTGTGAAAAAATGATTCCAATCGGATAAAGCATGCAGGTGTTATAAGTCGAAGAAATTATAAAAATCGAAAAAAATTGTAAAATTGCGATATATTCATGAGAAATAATTTTTCGATTGCGCTCAAAAACGTGGCAGTTTTAAGTTCAGAGATTTCGAAGGCCTCCATAAAATTTCATCGCAATTGGAGTATCGGTTTAGCCGGAATCGTGTTAACAAAAACACAATAATACAAACAGAAAAAAAAGAAAAACATTCCGGATATTTTTCTCTAGTGTAGTTAAATGGAATCTTCGCTTCGCTCGCTACGCTCATCCAACAAGTCGAAGAAATTTTAAAAATTGAAAAAGATCGTAAAATTGCGATTTTCATAAGAAATAATTTTTCGATTACGCTAAAATTTCACATTTCATAAAATAAAAGTTCGGTGAAAAAATCATTACAATAGTATATTAGATATTGATTGTAAAGGGCGACATATTTCTCTTTCATCGCATGAAGCACGCATTCCGTTTAACCGCGAATTCATACAACCCTCACCACTACAAAGCACCTGCATTCTTTCGTTGGAGCAAGTATACATACTAATACATACATACATACATACATACATACATACATACATACATACATACATACATACATATCAAACTTGGATAGGCCTATTTTCTACTTTTATTTTATTATTTTTATCTTTGATTTTATTATTGATTGGATATTGCTTAACTTCTCATATTTATGCAACTTGGCTAATCGAGACGAAGGGAGGGACGTAAGGGATGACGCGGGTGGACAAGCCTGTGCTGGTCAGAACCAGCCACAAGCGTATGGGGAGGTCAGGGGTTCCCCCACGTCGTGGTCGTCTGTGTCATCATCCGTCCGTGTTGTCATTGTCGTCGCCGTCGGGGAAGTAGTCAAGGGAAGGGGAAAGTTCCCCGCCGACGAACCAGAGCTCGCCATTAGTTTTAGGGAGTAAAACTCCCTTAATCACGGGACAAACCACGAGAAGGTTGCAAGTTGGAATTTGATGGCCCTTTGATTTTATGAATTACAATTCTGCCAACAGTATGTTTCTCAGCAAGCATATCATGAAGGTTGCTCTGGAGATTGACTTTGCTACCTTGTCAATTTGGCCACACCAATCAATTATTAGTTGGCTCTCTGTGATTGTGAAAGGCTCTTTCCATTCATACAAATGAGTAGACTGTTTCTGGTAAGTGTGGAGTGTATGAAGGTGGTTTTTTTCTGGTTGATCTTGAGCTTGTTTTCCTGTGAGAACAGTCATTTTTTGGGTTGCATGATTGCCGGCTTCCGATAGCATGTTTAGATGTTTGTACTGCTAGGGCGTGTATAGTCATCAGCAAAGAACACTCGTAGATGTTATACTGGGGCGATGTCGATGTACTCGTCCATGTCGTTAGTGAATATTGATCTACACGAGATAATATGATCATCATAGAAATTCTGAATTTATAACACATGAGATGACATTTTAACCAAATCTGACAAGAAAAACAAAGCTAGCGCTAGAATACTCATGTGGCAAAAAAGTGCGAATGACTCATAGACATCCTATATAATTCCTACAATAGGGGTTAAATCAATGGAATGACTGAATGACTGGTCAACCACTGCCTCCTAGATGCTCGACGAGCATCTAGGAGGCAGCTACAAGGAGCCACGACGAGCATCTAGGAGGCAGTGCTGGTCAACAATCAAAACCTGTTACATGGACAGGCAGGGAACAAGGAACTACGTGTAGCATCAAGGAGGCAGTGCATATATAAAAACTGTAATGAAAAAATTGTTCATTAACAAATTATTTAGTCCCAAAAAAGTTTGAAATCTTCTGACTTTTCTGATATAGGCCTAAGGGTCCAAAACATTTCCAGATCAGAGAACCAAAATGCATGTTATTGATTGGAACGTTT
Source organism: Sweltsa coloradensis (assembly GCA_024449915.1). Taxonomy (NCBI): domain Eukaryota; kingdom Metazoa; phylum Arthropoda; class Insecta; order Plecoptera; family Chloroperlidae; genus Sweltsa; species Sweltsa coloradensis. Next base: position 162,749 of record JAMZAV010000544.1, read on the forward strand.
TGGGAGATAGCAATTAGCAAGTAGGCAGTGCACTCCTGTGACACAGCCATGTTGTTTTCAAATAAGATGTCAAGGATTAGGAAATTATTTTGATTTAAGAATTACAATAGGGCAATGCCAAGCTGGTTTGCCCATTGCCCAGATGCTCTGCCAAGATTGTATGATCCGGGTTTGGTCACAGGACTCTTTACATTGTGGTTCCAGCAGAACTTACACATGGCGGTGACCAAATGTCGATCCTTCTACACTCTGGTGGTAAATCTGTCACCCACCACAACAATAATGCACTGCCATCAAAACGTTGTAAAAATTCTTATTTAATCAATATCCAGAGAACTGTGACCAAACCTCGATCGTTCTGCGCTCGGGTGGGAGATTAGTTTGACCATTGCCCTATGGTAGAAAATTAATTTAAGTGGAAGGTTTACAAGATCATTTAATTTAACTCTTCAATTTAATGTTCAAATACAAACTAAAGTGCAATTCACAAAACAAAAAATACTGCATTTTTATGTGGTCACATTTACAGTTTAGTTTTTACATTATAGTAATCAAACAACTGAATTTGTTTGGCATACATAATGATAATTGTACCAAATGGCACATAAAACAAATTTTTAACATTGGTGATTGTTCAAATGTGTATACGTATAATATATTCTGTGTCAATCTAATAGAATCATTTTGTTCAGTTGAATCAAATTATTAAGAGGAAGCTCAATCAACTCCACATCAACTTATAAATAACAATTTACAGTGAATACTTGTTTGAAGCTTAAAATAAAAAAACAAAACATTACCTACAATAATATATATACATGGTATGAACATTAACTAAAAATAAGATGCAATTCCTAAGTAAAAATAGCAGCTCTTTACTATCATATTATTATTTTGAGACAATCTTATTTTTATGTATAGTTACTCAATATCTCAGAAAACTTAACAATATGCAGTAGGAAAAATAATTATACAATAGATAGGTGCTTTCCTCTTTTTTTAAATACATAGGCTGTATTACACTATGTTATATTTTGCAAGTAGCCTACAAGGTAGGACAGCACATTGCTAGATCTTTATAACAGAACCATGACATATGTAGGCTACCTACTTATCCATTTAGCACTAGCTACTAAAGATACCACCCTAATTTTCACAATTTCAAATGTGCCTGTTAGTATTTATTTTCAAACAAATCCAATTTCAAACAATATGGTTCAACACACAAATTTCAATTAGTAGTCACAAACTACAATTGTTTACCTATGTATTTGTTTGGGAGGCACGTGCTAATTTTCTAAACACATTATCTAGAAAAAATATCAGGAACATACCTAGAAATAATATTATGCTATACTGAATAGAGATTAGGTAAATACCTTCAACTTGAAATTTCTAGTCCAAAACCCTGAACCCTGATCATTGTTAGTAATGCGAGAAGGATGTAAAATTTAAGTTAACATCATTACATAATATGCATACTAGTAAAGTAAGATATTTTTTAATCAGAATCCTTTAAACGCCAACAGTCATTGTTCTAAAATAAGATCAACCAAGAATATAGGGAGCATTTAGAGGTATGTACAATGCGTTCGGGAGCATACAAATTCATCATTTCTTCAGGAAAAGAAGAGCGGTTGTGACCATTAACGTCAGCACATAAAAGTTAAACCCTTACTATTGCATGGAAATGGGTAGGCTTACAGAATTTAACATAAATTGTTTATTGTTGTGTTCTTAAATTGCCGTATTGACAATGATTTATACAAAGATTGTAATGACAACCTTGCTTTACTTTCGTGCTACTTACCAAAGTTATAACGATAGTTTGATCGAGATGTTAATTTCCACATAATACCAAAGTCAGTACTGGTACCTTCTTCATATACATTGGCATTTCCTAGCAATCCAATATTAATTCAAAAATTAAAATTAAATATTATATTAGCATTACCTTATTTTGCCTAGTTTACAATATATACATAATTAGTATCTTGTCGAGTGTTGACCCCGTATCCAACATTAGATCGAGTTGGGGGGAGTAGCGCACTATTCCATTTCTTGGGCTAATTAACCGTAATATTTGAACGACTCAAACATCAATTTGGTGATTTCGAGCAAGAACCAACTGGACAAGAGAAATGTATCACCATGAAGTAATGATTCAACAGATGAAAATAATACCAAGCCTATTTTCTTCACTATACTCGCATTCTTTGCAGCAGCCTACGAGCTCTCATTGATTGATTACTGATTGATTGAGTGATTAGAGTTATCATTTCCTGCATCTTGACGTAAAATGCACATCAACCGGAACAAAAGACAGATTTTTAACTGATTCCACTTGTGTTAAGTATGGATTGCCACCAAGTAGGGCATATACCTATCAAACACTGAAAACATTATTGAAGGGTTGGAGTCAGTGAGCAGTTTCTTTATAACAGTGCAAAGGGAGTGAGTTGTGGTGCATTTTTTAGGTAGACTAAGCACTAGTGTGAGTTTAATTACCATATATAGTCTTTTCTTAGAGTTTTATACATTTCATGCAACTAAAATATTTCCATAATTTGTGGGAGAAATGTCTACTTCCCAATGGTGGTGCTTTTAATTTTTTTTCACGGTTATTTAAATTACAATTGGATGTGAACTAGTTATTAAATAATTTAAAACTACATACTGGTAACACAAGTGATAACTAGGAATACAATCTTTGTAGGTTTACAGAAATACTCAATCACTGTCCATGTGGGAGTGTAGAATGGAATAGAGAGCACCTGGTGAGATGTTCAAGTCTTAAAGACAACTCACTGAAGACTGGAAAACCAGAAATTGCACATGTTTTAATAAGCTCAAAATGTGGACATATGAAAGGAAGATCTTACACAGTTGAAAATAAGCCTCATTAGTAAGTATTTAAAACATAAAATGTATTCACTAGTAACATGATTGCAAGGAAGGATATAACTTTTCACTAGATGTCATGCCATCTTTTAAATTGTCTACATCTTGAAAGTAAGCTGTCATGTCAATGTTTTAGAGATGAACAAACATGTTCTTATGTGAAAATGAAACAAGTGTGTTTACAAATTATTACATGTAGCTTAGTACCAGTTTCATTATGACAATTCAACCACCAATTGGAATTTTGGTTCTCAATCTCGAGCAGTTGGAATCTATTCCGTTCTTTAACAAATTAACCAACTTCATAGAAGGCCCTACAACATAGTAACTTAAAGACTTGAAAATATATTTGTGTGTTACATTATCAACTATCAAGCTATAATAAAGCCATCTTGAAAACAAACGGAGAGCATACTTACATAGACATTAATATTACTACTTATATCCAAAAGATCTACCGTAGTATTTACTTAAAAAATAATAACTGCATGTATCCGTCCACGATAAAGAGTTTTTTTAATGGTTAATATAGTGAATCTAACAAATAGGCGTAGCAAGTAACAACCATAAAATAATACATTTAACAGAAGCTCAATTCCTTACTGATCTTGTTGGGTAAGGTTTTATTGTAGGAACAGAGAATAAAAATACATGCAAATTCAAAATTACCATCTTGGTGCATAATGGCTTGCACAATAGTATACACTTTCCAATGACAGGACAATCTGGATCAGGGTGCTGAAAGTGCAATGCTAAATCGTGTGGCAGTGAGCCTGTTTCGAGTCTTGAATAGTTCTGAGGCCACCCAGAAGAGTGTCATCGTCGCTTTTTTGCGCAAAGTTTACGACTTATCTCCGACTGATCAATAAGTCTTGAAGTATTTGTCGATACAGCGGTGGTTTACTTAAATATATTGATTAAAAATGCCTTAGAAACGCACGTGAAAGTCACATGTCAAGCACAATTTCATTTGAAAGTAAAACAGAGTTTCGAGGCATAACATTTCGTTTTAAACCCAATCAATAAAGAAAGTGACTTTATTGACCGTCAAAGGTGAGAAAGGGCTATAGGACGAGTAATTGCTAGGCATATGCGCTGTGTAAATTCATTTTGAGGCCGGGCCCGTAGTAGACTTAGGCTAGGCCTAGCCTCTGCCTCTGCTGATCGTAGCAAGCAAGAAAAGAGGCAAGATCATCAAAGATTGCTGGGAGAAGATCCACAATATACTTCACACCTCAGGAAAAAATAAAAAGGCTAGAGATTCTTCAATCAGATGTTGAAAAGACTGGATGCTGCAATGCATCTTGCTTTATCTACAAAGCTCAAGACGATGGAAGCTCTCCCTACTACAAGCTAACTTGTTGGCGTCATTTCCACGTGATTATGGATTAATTATAATTTTGTGTGTGTGTGTTGCTAATTGTAATAAAATATAAGTTACCAAACCATGTGTTCTATTTTTGCAGTTACATTGAAATTTATTTGTTCCAAGGAATATTTAGTAGAAATAGTAGGTGACTGACTGCATTTACCATAGTATGCCATCGTAGCATTTAGTATAGTAGGACACTGCATGAACCACCTAACCCCAGTTAGTTCACAGGCCAGCCACTTGGCATTGCGCAGATTCAAAATGGCCTCCTAATAGTTCTTTATTTTGCCTGTAGAGAGTGGCACATCTACGGGTAGGGTATAGCAGTAGGCCTATCTATGATCCGGATAGTGCATGTAACACTGTAGTGGAGAGCGTACATTTGCTATAGCTCACTTGGGTTGGGTCTTTGAAGGAGCAGGAATGATGTTAGACCATTGAGGTAGAGATACTAGTAGGTGCATTATAGAGAAGTGAACCGGAAGCCATCTTTTACATTGCCCTGGGTTTGTACTGGTTTGTTATCAGAGCACTAACCAGTAGAATATCATAAGCATTGAAATATACTGATTAAATTTTAAACATATTATTATTATTATTATTATTATTATTATTATTATTATTATTATTATTATTATTATTATAAAAATAATAATTAATTATCATCATCAGGGTTTTACCCCACATGTGTGATATATAATATACTGTGTCTAAATTAACTATTACCATAATGGAAGATAATAAAAAAATAAAAAAAGTACCTAGTACAAAATAATAAAATAAAATACAATAAAATACAAATACATATTTTGCCAAGACTAGGTAAGATTTTGAAAGCATACCCAGGGCAGTGTCTAAATATATCAAAGATGGTGGTGGTAAGAAAGGAAAATATGGCAAGACCAACTGGTGAGAAGCCTGAGAAAGAAAAAGTGAAGAATAGAATAAGAAGATTGAGACAATATGGGTGTAGTGTCGGGAATCTAGCCGACATCGATAGACACGGGGGTCAAGAGTTTGGTGCGATCTTTCTACGCCCTACCCGACTTCAGTGTTGGATATAGGGTCGGACATTATTATTATCAAATATGACTACTGGTTTGTCCCTCTATGGTTTACATATTAGTATCTCTACCTCGTTGTGTTGGACTAACAATAGCGACTTTGTCCAAACATTATTGATTATATTTAAAAGTCTAGTTACACTAACAAATTGTTGATGCAACTACTTGTTGACCAGATGTAGATAGCATGGAAATGTGACGCTGCTGTCACACACTGAAATATGTTGACTCAACATTGACGACCACGGCAATATGTTGACAAGAAGTTGAACAAGTTCAACTATTGAGAAATATTGACCAGATGTTGAAGACGTTCAACCAATGGCTGATCAACATTTTGTCACGTGATCATTTCGTTGAGTTGATCCACGGTGTGGGCTATTATAAAACAAGTTTTGTGGGAAGAAAGCCTTACTTATGCGAGTAATTTACACTGAAAAGTTATAAAAATCGTACCCGTTACAGATAAGACATTTAAACAATAATGATGGGGTGAGTAAAAAATAGTAAAAAAGTTTTCCCAAACGTGACTCGAACCGGCGACCCTCCGTGTGGTAGCCGAACGCGCTCACCATTGAGCCAGCAGCAAACTGAAAACCAGCGCCGTTTAGAGCGGTACTCATTAGCCCGTCAGATACGCACGCAGACTCAAGATGAACATAAAAGCTTTGGGATGGCAATTACGACACTTTTAACTCTTTTATATCGATCTGCCACTACTTTTTTAATGTTATTCACAGCTCTGTATAAGGCATATATACGTAATTTCTATCTATTTTGGTATGAAACAGTTTCGAAGTGGCAGTTCTCTCGACGGAATGTTCCAAATGTCCGTCAACAGTTGATGGAGGTGACACAGACAGAGTGTAGTCTTGTCAACAAGTTGATAGTGTAACAAGACTTTTAGTGGACTCTGGCCATGTCTAGCTACAGTTCTATAGGCCTACCCTTATCGCCGTTATAGGCCTACATTATTATCTAATGCCTCCTCTCAAAACCAACATATCTAATGCCTCGGTGGGCTATAGCAGAAGTGCATACAATTTATGCATAATGTGGTATGCTCAAAAGGTGCTACTCCGTACCTTTGCTTTGAAAATTATTCTATGAAAAACGTTTAAAATAAAAGCAAGGAAAACAGTAGTACAAAGATACATGCTTTTAGTGGGAACTGGGAAACTTCAGATTTCAAAATATTATTAGAAAACACTAGTGTGGCTTTCCTTATCTAAACATTGCCAAAACAAAACAAAATGAATGCAACATACAGTAGGTACTTGTAAAACATTTCAACAATTTTAAACTTAAAAATACCATGATAGGTTATTATGAAGTTATGATGCATCAGGTAGGCCAAAGAACACTTTTCCTTTTTGGGTACTAGTTTGAACTAATTACCCTTAATAAGTTAATTGATAAGGTTTTCACTGCAGAAAAGTTTTGAAATGAATACTGCCTAACCTTTTTAATCAAACACCAGCCAGACAATAATTATATTTTATAGCTTAGTAGTTAGTAGGCTACGTATTTGAAGGTTGAAATGCATTTCACACACAAAAAAAAATATAAAATCATTTCCAAAGTGCAAGGGGGCATAAAGCAGACATTCTGTGGCAAAATGGTGCCAGTAGTCTATCTGTTCGATTCATATGAATACCGGTACTATATAATTTGGAAACTATGAAATTTTAAAACATAGTCAACCTGGAACTTTTCAGTTTACCTGTAGACATGAAGATAAGTTTTATAGACATTAATTTCAGTACATTTTTTCAGTAACACTGCAACAGCCAACAAGTTTAACAAGGAAAAATGCAGATACTAGACAACCCAGTGATTATGAAAACATGACTAATATCCATTTTCTGTTCATCAATGCTAAACAGTGAACTACCCATAGGCTGCATATATTTAATTTGATTTTACATGATAATTGTGTAAAGGAATGCTGCACTTGTGACCTACCTAGTAACATAATTAAAATGCCATGAATTCAAAAATGATATTATTCCCTTTCTCAAATTGAAAGCATCAATCAGTGTTAAAGCAAACAGAAAAAAAATAAAAAATAAAAGCTATCAAAACAGACCGAACTACCCATAGGTACTATAATTAAATAAAGATTTTGTTTCGAGCACTGTGTAGGTAATTTACTTTCATGAGAAACTAAAATTCTGTAAATTGATAATGTGTCAAACTCACTGCTATACCTACCCATTTGGCAATTCGGTAGTCATAGCTTAAGGACTTAAAATAATAGTGTGAAACCATTGTTATTTAGCGACACCCAATGTTATGACAATTTCTAATAAGATAAAACATATATTTTTTACAAAACATGCAAAAGAAAACTGTACAATTGGAGATTTAAGTGGTTACAATGTCAATAAAAGATTGCTGAAAATCTATTTCTAGGTGAATTAGGTACCTTTCTCTTATTCTATACATTTTGATTGGATTTAATAAGGAAAGGTTGACAAAAGGATACCTTATAAATGCTGCCATTGAGTGGAGACAAGATTGTTACTCGATTCGAGTGCTCGTGCTATCTCTTCGTGTATCCCGTGGCTAAGCCAAAGCTGTTGTAACTTCTTGTATCGGTCAGGGCAAAGTCGCAGCGGGTTGCCCCTCCTCAATCCCTGGTCTGTTTCGCCATACTGGTCGAGATAAGGTGGCGTCATGAAGCAGCCACGATTCGGGGAGGCGAGGAGCAGAATCTCACATTCTCGAACTCTGAGGAAGATTCCCACGCCCGCTCCACACTCGTGCGTGTGGTAGGTGCAGGCGCCCACCAGTATCTTGTTCAACTCCGTCTGACAGCAGTAGCTCTGGGAGCACAGCATCTCTCCGCAGACGAGACACATGGTCGGGTTGCGAGAGTCCTCACGGTCGTTATTCGGACAGTTGAATATTGAAACGGCGTTTATAAGTTCACTGTAGTCGAGCGGAAGAGCAATCAGCTGATTCACTGGAAGCGGAGGGCGAACGACGGGTGCACTCCCTTGGCCCGACAGGTACTGCCGTACCTTCTTATGTCCCGACCACTTCAAAACTAACTGCGTGGTCTGTACGGCACCTTCCACACTGGTAATACCCACTAGGTCCTGACAGGTGGTGGGGAGGCCAAGATAGTTGCACAGACTCTCAAACATGTCTCCGCCCACCTCTGTCAGTGCCTGCGGTGCTGGCACTCCGGTCAGGAAATGGTAAAATATTGCAGCGCAACGGAGAAACGGTAGACTAGCCCTTTTAACTTCCAGCCAAACAATGTGAGAAGATTGCTGGACATTTTCAGTGTTGATTCCAGCAGCTTTTCTGGTTACCTGAAGAAGTTCCAGAATAGGTGACGTAGATTCTTCTTCAGCTTCCTCTACGTCCATGTAGTAATATCTTCTGTTTAAATCACATGTCAGAAGAATCTTGACGATATGGGACAGGAAAACAAGTTTGAGAACGTAGAGATCTTGAATGTTACCAGTGGGAATTGGAGCCGGTCGGTTACCAAGAAACAAACTTGGCAGGGACAGACTTAGAGCAACTAAAGTCCCAAAACTGTCCCAGTCTAGAATACACGGAGAGTCTGCGGGAGCTTCCAAAATCATTGACAGCAAACGCAGAGCATGACTAGTGATAATTTCAAACCGTGTTTTATTCGAGCCTAGAACACCAACAAGACGAACGAGGCTTTCCAAACAATCCTTTTGGCGACACGATAATTCCCCAAACAAAGGCTTTTCTGCATTACGTAAAAGACATTCCACGGAAATAATTGTATAAGCACATGATTTCCATGCCAAGGGTGGAACTCTGGGATCGCCGGTATTGATGTTCGCCGCTAGACCTTTTGTGTACGTTGCTTGACAAAAAAGAGATATCATTTCTGTCAGATTTCCAGAGAGAATCTGTTCATTTGGAGGTGTTGGAAACAGTGAGGCAAAGCTTAGTCCTGCTTCACCCATCTCAACGGTCACTTGGTTGATGGGACAGGTATAGATGACAGCCTGCAAAGGTTGATTGTTAGCTTCACCTTCTGAGTCTTCACTCAACTCCAAGGCGTCCTCACAACTGCGCTGAGCCAGCCTCTTCTTATACTTGAGGGCCACATACAAAGACTGAATCCATGATTCAAAGCTGATATCGGGTGAGGGCTGAGTTGGCTGTAATGTTGCCAAGGGAGGTATTAGTGGTAAGACTGTGTTGCTCAAGCATTCACAGAGAGGACACAAGTATTCCTGTTTTTCAATATCAAAGCTGGTCGGCTGACGAATTCTGTACGGCCGTCGATTTTCCTTTGCTAGTACGTTATCAAAATACTTCTGCCAACATTGGCTGTGCATAACGTGGCCACATGTAGTAGTGTGTGGAGTGTAGCCAAGGGTAGCCGGAAGGTAGAGGGGATCCGGTTGGTGGTCTGCCGTTTGCCGATGCTGACAGAGAACCGTTGATTGTTGGACAAATGCAGCCAGTACAAGGGCCCGACCATCTGCTGTCAAACTTTGATCCTCTTGACACAGGATACAAGTGAAAGTCCGTTCGGGTGTAGTTCTTGAAGTTTGATCCCTACCCAATGCAACAGGAGCAGTTTCGCAGTTATCAGAAAGATCCATTAGTGATCCAGCCAGCTCTTGTTTACCCACTTCTATCTGTGACATTTCAAACATTTTAGCATTTTCTTTCATGAAATTCTTTTGCATGGCTGCCATTTGAGCCATGATTTTAGCTCGTTTTTCAGCTGCCATCTTTGCTCTCCACTCTTTCTCTTCCTTAGCAGTTTCTTCACTCAAGGCTGATGTTTCGGCAGAGGGCAGAATTGGCATAACAGCTGGATTGCCTTGCCCTTTTGATGCAGCCACTTGGCGAAACTTTGCTAATGTCCAAGTCAAGAGATCCTTGTGAGATTCAACTCTAGCACTAGAACACAGTTCCTCGATCATACGTTCCAAGAACCACTTATCAGCTCTCTCAGTGAAAACTAGAAACTGACAATATTGCTTCTCTTCTTCCAACAATGCATAGCCAATGAGGTGCAACACTTTATGAAGCTGTGCTTCGGAGAAACTACGAGCCCGTAGGTTTAAGCTTCGTTCCAAAACAGTTTGCATGATGTGGAGCATAACATCGCACTGCAACATGTTGGCCATCATCATAAAGCCTTCTGTGAGAGGAGGAAGTGGTGGGGGTGGGCAGCATTCCAGCTCACCGTTTGCTTTCCGTCGCTTCCGTTGAGCCTCTTCAGACCTGGAAAGCTCCTCGCGAGTGTAATGGTAAAAGAACACATTGTACTGGTCAAACAGGTTTGGTTTCAGCTCGTAAACACCTTTGCCCGAGCCTTGAGTAGGTTTCTTGAAACTTGCAATGTCATTGATTACCCTTTCCATACCGGTTTCGTGGTTCACATCTTCGGGGAGAGTCTTGTTAAGCTCGGAATGTGCCAATGGTTTAATGCACAGCTGCTGAATGATCTCCTTTTTAGTGCGGTCGTCTTCCGTTACCTGACCAATACCTGGTGTGTGTCTTTCACCAACCAAAGTTACCAACACACCCAGAAACTCTTCAACGAGATTCATTACCTGCCGCATGCTATCTTCTTCGGGGTTCTTTAACGTGTTTAACTCAAACTGGGGATTTGCCCAGTTGATTAAGTTAAACTTATTAAGGAGATGAATAAGGAATTCATTACTCTCAATCAACGAAGCACATACTTGTAGCAATACTACATCTTTGTCCAGCATTTCAGAGCGGCATTTCACGTTGTGATAAAAGTACAGCTGGTTGAGAAGTGAATAGCCATTTCTTCGCCACATGCCGGCATGAACCTGTGAAATCATCACTTGTGTACGAAGAACTATTTCCAGTATCTGTTCGGGTGTAGGCTTTGGTTGGTTTTGGAATTCAGAGCTCGTAAAACTTAAACCAAACTTTTCCAAATGTAAATGGAGGCCTGCAAGGAATCGAGAGAGGGGAAGATGTATGGAAACGGGTTGGGTGGAGACGTCGTACTGCAGACACGACGCACTGTGGTCGGCCAGCTCTCGAACCTCTCCGGCTTGGGCGGGGTCGAAACAGGGATTCTCGTGCAGTTTTTTCAAAGTCATTCTGTATGCTTTGATGAGGATTACTCGATCGGTACCACACCACTCTAAAGCTAGCGTGATGACATGAGCCAGTTTGATGTGAAGGTTGAATGCAGACTCCCATTCCGGTTCGTATTCCATATGCTGTCCGACTTGCCTTGTCACCAAGTCCATCCCTTGCATGTACGTTAACAGATTGAGCAGAAACTGGAGGCCATGTAAGAATCCTTTGCGAAGTGGGTCTGTCCATTCTTTGGGCTTGGAGCTCAGCAAGTAGCGTAGATCATAAAGAATATACTGTGCTCGCTTGAACGTTCCATTAGCAACGTTTCGTTCAAACTCGAGTTTGCAGTTTTTGTTCAATTTACGTGTACATTCCGACAAGAATGTGCTAATCAGGACATAGATGGCATCTTCACTGGCAATTAGGTAATGAGCCAGAGTTGGTACAGTGAAGACCTGAACAGACATCGAAGCAACAGAAAACGAATGATCGTGGTCATCTCTCATGAAGTCTTTCAACACCGAACCATAGTTCTTTGTGAAAACTTTAGCAAAAGACTTTTTACTGTCGTACTCCATAAGCATGCCCGAAATAATGAGACGGTGCCAATGGGACCGGGCTGCCTTCCACAGGTGCGAGTCCCGGAGCAGAATGCCCTCGACAATGGACGCATCAGGAGACGTGGTCTGCAGAGCCACCTCGCTGAATAGCACCCGGAACCCTTCCGAGAAGGATAATATCTTCTGCAACCAATCAAGTAACTTCATTGCATAGACTTGATGAGCAACAACGTGTGCATGTACTACCAACACTTTAAGAGCACGGTTTCCATTCCGCGACGTATACCTTTCGATCTCGGACTTCAGTTCGCTGCAATGTTGAAACGTAGAACACTTAACTACAGATCGGCCTTCTCTGTCAATGTTAGTGACATACTCTATAGCATCTTTCTGAGAACATTTGATCAACCGGGTCAGTGTAGCGATAACTTGTTCGAACGTGTGGGTCTCGTCGTTGAACATGACCGTACAGAAAGTATCTGGGGTGTCCAAGAAACCTAGAGGATCCTCGGTGGATTCTTTGACGCGTAAATCTGAAGGTAGACCAGGCGCATGCTCCAATGTCAGAAGCTGGTAGGCATACTTAAGCACTGCCGAGAAAGTAACTCGTGCACGGTCCGTTAAGTCCTTGGGCATTTCACGTTTCGTGGTTTGTTCAATCCCGACCTTGTGGATGTCACAGAACGGCTCGGTTCGCCAGGCCTCGGTGTCGCCACAATCACAACAACCTCCCCCGCTCGATGTTCCCATCTTATATTTGTGATGGCGATGAGCTGACTGTTTGAAGCAGTCCACACAGAGAACACAAGTAGAATCCATACCGCACTCTCGACAGCTGTAAGTTGGTTCGCCCATTTTGAAGACTCGGCCACAAATCGAGGGTGGGTTATCTAGTTGACTAAGATTATTCAAAACCTCCTGGGGATCTCCATTGCAAATAAACTGCTCCAAAGTATCAAATAAAACTTTCTGAGCCTTTTCATTATCAAATGTTAACTCCAAGTCACTTACGTTAGGCTCAGGGCTAAAGATTTTTGGCACCCATACTCTCCAGTGTTCCTTAAAATGTGTACATGACAATATACCCTTATTCATCTTCTCCATCCACACTTTCACGCATGGTTTGGAAGAGTCTGGAAATACTGGTAAAATGGGATCCATCTCCATGTCACCTAGTTCCACATCTCCAAGGTCTACGTCGTTGTCGATATCACTCATAGTGAATTTGCAATCTGCAAACAAGCAACAAACGTGGCCTAAGTAAGTTTTTAGTTTAAGTATAAAGTTTATAAGACAGGTTTAGGCCTAGTTCACTTGCAAGCTGCAACAGCCATTCATAATATAACGGACACTTCATGAACTCTAAAAAAAAAAACGGGACTACGGTACCGGCAATATAGCATCTAGCACTAGTTAGGTACCCCAGTATGCAGGGTGCCAATACGGAACTTAAGTACTGTGCGCGGGAAAGAATCCGGATCACACTTGATCACATGGCATAGGAAAATAACCCGTCTTCGAACTTTGCTCTACCGTATCTCCCGACTGAGACCAAAATAGGGTATTTCAACCACACTACGAGAACACTTCATATTTTCGCTACGTATTACATTCAATGTCTTTTCAACAACTTACACCTAATTTAAATGAGAGCAAGTTTAAAAAGTACTTGTAAGTGCGAGGGATGCAATATCTCGTGACTTAGAGGCACTGGCTCACTCACTCGTCTAACAACGACTTTGGCGTTTTCCTAGTCATATTGTTAAAAGGGTCTAGAATCTAGCCTTGTGACATCTTATTTAAGGCTAAGATATAATATAAGAAAAAATGAAATTCAAAAATGTCACGTTGACATGTGACATTTCTCTTAATTTATTTGTTCATTGATAAGGCAGAGAAAACTAGATTGAAGATTTATGTGATGTAGGTGTGTAACCAACGCTTGAAAATTCAGTGTTGAGTAAGAACTAGGAAAACACCAAAGTCATTGTTAGATGCATACTTGGGGAAGGAACTTTCTAAAAGATCAAGTTCCATTTTCCCAGAACTTTTTAAGGAACTTGATCCCTTTTAGTGTTGAGGAAATTTTAAGTGATAAAGTTCATATTTTCAAGGATTTTTTTAGAAAGTTCCTTAAAACGTTCCAGTTACAATTAAGTGGTCAATTCTGTACTGAGCACCACTTTCCAGTATTCGTTAGCAAACAACCTAGCCATTACGTATCATTTATAATCACAATGATTCATGACCCTACCGCTCACCGTGCTCTTTGACAGCAGTACGCATGCTTGCAAGTTGCACGTCAGTCACTCTGCAGTTGCATTAACTAAACTTAAAAATAAAAGGGACCTTTTTAAAGTAACTTTAGTTCCTTTTTATGAGGAAATTGAACTTTTAGAGGTGGGTCACTCTCAAATAAAATGACCCTTGTGCTGTCCCACCTTAATATTATTTTTTCTTTAGATCAGGATATTGATTTGCATAAATTTTGGTTGTACATTTTCAGAATACTAATAGTTTTCATTAGATCCATGAATTTTTGCACTTCTATCTTGTAAGGCCGACCTTTAATTCACTATTACGTAATGCAAAATGTGCTAAAACCTATGTCCCTATCCACAAAACCAGAAGTGTTTCAGTAAGCTGTTCGGATTTTTCACTAAATACTATTTGGGTCATTCTCAAATAAAATGACCCTTGTGCTGTCCCACCTTAATATTATTTTTTTTTTAGATCAAGATATTGATTTGCATAAATTTTGGTTGTACATTTTCAGAATACTTATAGTTTTTATTAGCTCCATGAATTTTTGCACTTCTATCTTGTAAGGTTGACCTTTAATTCAATGTCGGGTATTGCAAAATGTGTTAAAACCCATGTCCCTATCCTCAAAACCAGAAGTGTTTTTGTAAAATGTTTGACTTTAAGACTAAAATTTATTTAGTCTCTAGATTAGAATTAATGCAGAAATAACAGTTAATAACTGTGTGTTAGTGACTTTTTTTAACAATTTACATTTTCAAACAATAACTAGTGGAAAGTGTTTGTCCCTAATGTGGCAATCATAATAATGTCATGACTGTTACCATTGTAAAAGAGTTTAAATAATTTTTCAAGAAGGCAGTGGATCAATCTAGAAGAAGAAGAAGAACAGCTCCTGACATGGCATCATGGAAGTTTGGTTTGTTTTGACATGAGAACTCTTTAAAATTGAAAAGTAAACATTTTAACGGTGAGTATTTTAATTCAATGTCATGAATGTTACCAAGATAAAACAATTTAATTTGTATTTAATATTTTATTTAACAATTGAGTTAAGTTACAATCAAGTTCCAGCTCATAGCAAACATAACCCTACTTTTTCAAATGGGATTGTTAACAGCTAATGAATTAATGAAGTTGAAATGTCATGCATGTTACTTGTCAGGTATGTTACTTTCAAAAAGTAACATTACCAAGGGCATCGTGGATTACTGCATTAATTTCCTGCAACTGTAGATGTGTTTTGAAGGGAGAGGTTGTAATTCATTGCCATACTCAAAAGTAACAAAACACTTGTTTTTATTGATTTTCAGTGATCACATTGTCAAGAATGTTACTTTTTGTCAAGACCGTTACCCGTAGTGTCTCTTTACTTTAAACTCAACACAAACTTGTTGGATTAGATGGATTTTATCTTTAGGTTGACTGATTTGTACACTAACAAGCAACATGATCTTAGAAAAAAATTATTACTGTTAGAAAAGTAACTTTTTTGTCAAGACTGTTACTTTTTGTCAACACCGTTACCCGAGCTAATTATTAAATTAAGTCTTATTTAAAGTTTAAAATAACTGAATCACATTTTTAATCTTATTTATAATAATAATACTTCATTGCTATAACAGTGATCTTGATAAAATTTGATTTGCCATTTGTTCTATATTAGTAAGTTAATTACCAGGTTTTGAAATTTGAGTAACATTCTTGACATTTTGGTATTATAAAAAGTGATTAAAATAAAATGTATATTTTATTGAATGTATTAGTTTTGTGTGATAATGTAACTAAAACTATTGTGCACATGAATATAGATTTAATTAATAACTTCTTACATCAATTGTCACTTTTATGTCCGGTAACAGTCATGACATTTTCGTACACTTGGATTGATGAAAATGCTTGTATGTAAAAAATTTTTGTTTTTTTAGATAAACCCTTTTAGGGCTGTAAGAACAAATTATTGGATAATGTATTGTTAAAGGAGGCATCCAATTTTATGTTATAATTTTTTCTTGCAAGCATTTTTTTCAATATGGTCATTACGTTTGAGAATGACCCATTTAATCTCTTGGTGAAAATGAAAGCAGAAATAATAATTAAGTAATCGATGTTAAAGACATTTTAATATAATAAAATTTCCAAGAAATATCAAGTAGGGTAAGGAGTGTTCGTCCCCACTGTGGTAATAATATTGATGTCATGACCGTTACCGTGCAAAAAAAATAAAAATAAAAATTGTAGAAGGGAGTGGATCAATAAAGAAGAACAAGAACAAGAGTCCATGATATGACACCATTGAAGTTTGTTTGATTTTTCAATGATATCTGTTTAAATTGAGAAGGGAACAAATCAACGACGAGTATTTTAATTATTGGTCATGAATGTTACCAAGTTAAGATCAATAATTTTTAATTTTATCTTTGATTGAACACTATAATTACATTACAATCAAGTTCCAGATCCTAGAAAACACAACCCTACTTTTATAAACATGTCATTTGTAGGCCTACTGATATTTATTTATGAATTGAAAATGTCATGACCATTACTCGTCAGGTATGTTACTTTCAAAAAGTAACATTACCAAGGGCATCGTGGATTACTGCATTAATTTCCTGCAACTGTAGATGTGTTTTGAAGGGAGAGGTTGTAATTCATTGTCATACTCAAAAGTAACAAAACACTTGTTTTTATTGATTTTCAGTGATCAATTGTCAAGAATGTTACTTTTTGTCAAGACCGTTACCCGAGTTATTATGTTTGTGTCTCTTTACTTTAAACTCAACACAAACTAGTTGAATTAGATGGATTTTATCTTTAAGTTGACTGATTTGTACACTAACAAGCAACATGATCTTAGAAAAAAGTAGGTATTGCTGTTAGAAAAGTAACTTTTTTGTCAAGACTGTTACTTTTTGTCAACACCGTTACCCGAGCTAATTATTAAATTAAGTCTTATTTAAAGTTTAAAATGACCGAATCACATTTTTAATCTTAGTTTTTAATATTAATACTTCATTGCCAAAAGTGGTCTTGATTAAATTTGATTTACCATTTGTCTATTATTAGTAAGTTAAGTACCAGGTTTTGAAATTTGAGTAACATTCTTGACATTTTGGTATTATAAAGTGTTTAAAATAAAAATTTATATTTTTATTAAATGTCTTAGTTTTGTATGATAATGTAACTAAAACTATTGTGCACATGAATATAGATTTAATAAATAACTTCTTATCTTACATCAATTATCACTTTTATGTCCGGTAACAGTCATGACATTTTCGTACACTTGGATTGATGAAAATGCTTGTAGGGCTATGTTAAACTTTTTTTTTTTTAGATAAACCCTTTTAGGGTTGTAAGAACAAATTATTGGACAATGTATTGTTAAAGGAGGCATCCAATTTTATGTTATAATTTTTTCTTGCAAAGATTTTTCATTACGTTTGAGAATGACACAGGTAAGGGTGTAAAAACAAACTTGAACTTAATAAAAGTACTTTTTTAATTGATGAACTGAATCATTTTAAAAGTTCCTTTTCAAAAGGAACTTCCCAAAGTATGGTAGATGAGTGAGTGAGTCATGTGTTGAGTACCCGGTAACATTCCTTTTCTTACCCCTACCTAAGGGCCAAGGCCACCCTATAGCCTATCATAGGCTAGAATGGCGCATTATGGCCTTACAGTTGACGCGCCCGTATACCAACTAAACTTAAAAACCCTTTTATTTATACCAATAATTATCAAACTTAAATGCAAATGTTCCCGCGTACTCAACATGTGACTCGCTCACTCGCCTAACAACGACTTTGGCGTTTTCCTAGTCTAGTTGGCTAAGGCACCCTTATACCCGAAATGTGGGAGACACTGGTAGGGAAAGATTTTGTAATTTCTGGATTGTATTTTAAAAATTATTAAACATGTTTAAAATGCATAACGCAGTGTAGTCTATCATTTGTGACAATACTATGGAAAACATAGCCAGTACGAAATACGTTTAAATATTGCGAGGTTTACTCAATCTCCGAGCGGATTTGGGGGGGGGGGGGTACCTTGAGCATGCAAGATTTGATACACCTTGGGCACTGCATAAATTGCACAGCCAGACATTTTTTTTTTTTCAAAAACAATACCATTGTCGCCAAAATAATTGATAATTCCTACAATTCGCAGCCTATTTTTCAATTTATTATTTCTTGTAGGTTTAAATTGCAATGGATCTAGCTGATTTTGCTAGCATTTCTCAGCAAACTTGTAGCGGATGTCTGTTTAAAATTTCAGCGCCATCTGTCCAGCGATTCGGCTGATTTTCGATAGCCCCACAGACTCACAGAATAAGAGCCGTTTGAGTTGAATGGAGATACTCAGTCGCTCCCCTTCCTCGTCTAATAAGAACTTTAAAAAAAGAACGCATTCCTATTTCGTGAGCTTTGGAAGGAACACGTTTTTTTTTAGTTCTAGAGGAACTTTCAACTGCAAAGTTAGGTTACAAAGTTGTTAATTAAAACTTAAAACCTGCCCTAACTCCACATTTTGAAACAAATTTATAAATAGGGTCTTAAGGATATGAAAATTAGCTGCTCAAAATGCAGTTTGCAAATAATTTTTAGTAAGCATAGGCCTATAGGCCCTAATCTCCATTAATGAACCTGTACTTTTTCTCGCGACAACGTGGAGGGAAAATTGCGACCTAAATCCTAAGTTACCTACTACCCTGCCATAAATAATTTACCTGCTAAAAAACTTTTAACATTTCAGGAACTTAACTTTTAATTTTTAAAAGTTCCTTCTTGCGGGAACTTACTAACTGCCAAAATTCTACTCTCTAGCTCGCAAGTTGCGAGTGACTTGAATTTTGATGGTTTACAAATAAACTTTTCTTACTTCAGAAAGTAGGCCCTACTGTTTCACTCATCACTGTAAAAATAATCTACCAAAACATAAAAAGTAGCTGAACTACAGTTGGGGCTTCTAAAGCATGCCATCAGACTTAAAACACATTTAAACATGGTTTTAGAGTTAGACTGCAACTTTGGAGAGATATAGGCTATGCAACTTTCACACTTAAAAACAAATAAGTAATTACCAATTAACATATTTGACCATTATTGCTTCTTAATGGTTACCCACATAATTATGATATTTTATACAAGACGTTCAAAAATCACCAATAACAATAACAGGTAAATAATAAATAATAATAAATATATTATTATAAATTATATTATTACAAATATTGGTACTTGTTCATTAACGGGACCCCCTCCAAAAAATGTAAAAATTCAGTAAAAACATTTCATTAGACAATCATGACTACTACATCTACTCCATCTGAGTTTCAGGAGGTCAGGAAAACACAATAATCTCGAATAAAGCCTCAAAAACATCCTTTCCGGCTGCATACTTTGCGCCAGGAGTGACACGGCCTACGCCAACATACTCCACCTACAAAACCTTTAACGTCGCTATTTTAAATATAAAGGACTGTCAATGGAAAAGTACTTTCGTTTAAAATAGCGACGTTAAAGGTTTTGAAGGTTCATTTGGTGTCCGTGAACGTCAATGTCAGCTGCACGGCGACGACTGCTCTCATGTAGGCCTACACGTTCCAATGGACTGTACTCGCCTGAGTCACGTTGAACGTGTGAGTCAAGTTCACTGTTTGGGTCATATTCAACTCCTCGCAAGTTGTAATTATTTATAGTAAACATAAATAAGTAAAAACACGACGATGGGGGGCACCAATTAACAAAAAATTGAGGGGGGTCCCGTTAATGAACAAGTACCCAAATATTATTATTAGGCCTATAACACCTAGGCCCTACATTCTTTATCCGATTGTAATGAATTTTTCAAAGAACCTTAATTTCATGAATTAATATATTGTTGTGAAATTTGAGCGCGATCGAAAAATAATTTTGCGCTTTTTTAGTTTTAAAAACAATTTGTTCGACTTATAACACCTAGGCCTACATGCTTTATCCGATTGTAATGATATTTTCACAGAATCTTAATTTTATGAATTTATATATTATTGTGAAATTTGAGCGTAATCGAAAAATAATTTCTTATGAAAATCGCAGTTTTACGCTTTTTTGGTTTAAAAACTACATACGCTTATCCAACAACGCGCCTGAAAAAGCGTTTGCGAAGCTTCCTAGTTATTAAAACATAGGCCTATACGCGCTTTGCGCCCCCTCCCCCCGCTCCCCCTAACCTACTTTTCCCCTAACATCGCAGTGTTAAAAACTTGGACCTCCCCAACTGAGCTAGTACCAAAAACACAAAATTAATGACATCCGTTACTAGTGCCTAGGCATTAGGAAAACCAAGAGAGGGGTTTTGAGCCCCACAACCAAGAAGTGAAGTTTAAACAATTAGGCCTAGGCCAACAAAGTTTTCATAAAGGTTCCGTTAAGAAGGCTAAACCCCACCATGCTTTCTTTGCACATGGGGTTGTGAGCCATCCTAGGCCTACAGCCTTCTCTAGGACCTAGGCCTCTCACTATTTGCACAAGAACTTAATTTCATGTGTGTACTACGGGGCAGACTGCATCGATGATGATCTTGCCACGCACCACCTTGGGACGAGGCCTATGCAATCAAACTCATTCAAATTTTACTGTCACGTCGCACTTAGGGCCAGGCCCACCAACCTACTGTCATAGGCCCACAGTCTGTCGTAGGCCCACCTTGGTGACCATGGCCAAGGCTACTTTAATTAATGACACATCCTAATCTGGCTGTGCAGAAACATACGGACAAGCCTACCTAGGCTAGGCCTATGCTACTACGAGCACAGCTGCTTAAGACTAGGCCCTAGGCCTAGGAGGCTAACCTAGGATGCTTAGGCCCCTAGCCTAAGCCTAGTTTGTAGGTCCTAAGCCAGGGTTTAAGCAGCTGGCCTAGGCCTACTAAATGCCCAAGGCCTAGGCCCCTAGCCCTAGGGCCTAGGCCTAGCTACATGACACACAACAAAGACATCCTTGTAAAACAAGAGCCTAGGCCTAGACTCAGCCTAGGCCTAGCCTAGCCTATAATATAAAACAACGGGATCTTAATCAAATGAAGACAAACTTCAAACTAGGCAGGCCCCTACTCTATGTCTAGGCCTAGTATCTTAGCCAAGGTCTAGGCCTAGGCCTAGGCTAGCTAGGCCTAGGGCCTAGGAGCCTAGACATTTTGGAGGACCTTTTACCTTGATATTAAATGATCACAAAGGAGCTCCACATTTCCTTCTTCACACAACAGAAATCTGTTCCAAAGTCAACACGTATTTCCGTAAACACCATCAGCTCCAAGGATAACCACTTAAACTTTCTTGAGAAGTGAAAGGACAAAGAAAGATGACAAGCAAACGATGGCAGAGAAATCTGTTCACTTTCAGTTCAGCTTTCAGCTGCAGACAAAACGTCAATTTACACAGCCTTGTATAAGATCAATGTGTCACCCAAGCGGCCGTGAATACTGGTACTTGTCATTGATATTAAACCCCGGTTGTTCGATGCAGCGTTGCCAAAAGATATCTACAAAGATCAATGCGAATATGAGATAAATATTAATTGATCTTCTCATTTTATTTTACAACTTACAAGATTTATTTGCTTTCAATATTGCGTAAGTTAGTCCAGTTCTAGCAACAACCAGAATTTAGATGCGGACATGAGGCATACATGTTATAACATGGTAGACATTCATTTTAAAATTAAAAATTTAACTTTTTATTGAACTAAATGTATGCTCCACTGATGTACTAGGAAGCTTCGCAAACGCTTTTTCAGGCGCGTTGTTGGATGAGCGTAATTGTTTAAAAACGAAAAAAAGCATAAAATTGCGATTTTCATAAGAAATAATTATTTGATGACGCTAAAATTTCACGCGAATATATTAATTCATAAAATTAAGGTTCTGCTAAAAAATTATTACAATCGGATAAAGTATGTAGGCCTAGATGTTATAAGTCGAAGAAATTTTAAAAATAAAAAAAAATCGTAAAATTGCGTTTATCATGAGAAATAGTTTTTTTGATTGCGCTCTTAATTTCACACGAATATATTAATTCATAAAATTAAGGTTTTGTAAAGTTATCACTACAATCGGACAAAGCATGTAGGTCTTATAAGCCAAGGAAATTTAAAAAATTCAAACAAAAATCGTAAAATTGCGATATTAATTTTTCGATTGCGCTCAAATTTCACACGAATATATACTAGGAAAACGCTGAAGTCCCGCCGCGTTGTTGGATGAGCGTAATTGGTGCATTGAGCTGCATTGTGTTACGCGGATTTTCTGTTGTTCTGTGAAAAAATCATTACTAAGTCGAAGATTTTTTTAAAATTAAATTAAATTAAATTAAAAATTAACTTAATTTTTTTAATAAATCGTAATTTTTACGTAATTTTAAAAAAAGAAAAAAATCGTAAAATTGCAATTTTCATAAGAAATAATTATTAGATTGCGCTCAAATTTTACACGAGTATATTAATTCATGAAATTAAGGATCTATAAAAAAATCATTACAATAGGATAAAGCATGTAGGTGGATGTTATATGTCAAAGAATTGTTTTAAAAAAGAAAAAACCCGTAAAATTTCGATTTTCATGAGAAATAATTTTTCGATTACGCTCAAATTTTACACGAATATCTTAATTCATAAAATTAAGGTTCTGTTAAAAAATCATTACAATCGGATAAAGCATGTAAGTGTTATAAGTCGAAGAATTTTTTTAAAAATCGAAAAAAATCGTAAAATTGCGTTTTTTATAAGAAAAATTTTTCCGATTGCGCTCAAAAACGTGGCAGTTCTAAGTTCAGAGATTTCGAAGGCCTCCATAAAATTTCATCGCAATCGGAGTATCGGTTTAGCCGGAATCGTGTTAACAAACACACAAAAATACAAAAAAAAAGAAAGAAAGAAAAAAAAAAACATTCCGGATTTTTTTCTCCAGTGTAGTGAAATGGAATCTTCGCTTCGCTCGCTACGCTCGCTACGCTCATCCAATTAATTCATAAAATAAAGGTTCTGTGAAAAACTCATTACATTCGGATATATCATGTAGGTGTTATAAGTCGAAGAAATTTTGTAAAAATAGAAAAAAATATCGTAAAATTGCGATTTTCTTAAGAAATAATTTTTCGATTTCGTTTAAAAACGTGGCAGTTCTAAGTTCAGAGATTTCGAAGGCCTCCAGAAAACTTCATCGCAATTGGAGTATCGGTTTAGCCGGAATCGTGCTAACAGACAGACAAAAATACAAAAAGAAAAAAAAGAAAGAAAAGAAAAACATTCCGGATTTTTTTCTCCAGTGTAGTGAAATGGAATCTTCGCTTCGCTTGCTACGCTCATCCAATCAAGTGCTTGTTGAACGCATTGTAGGATATTGTTGTCAAGTTTCTATTGTTACATGTTAATTGTTATTATATACCTCAAAAACTTATATTAAAACCTTTATTTATATGGATTCTAATTCTAACTAATTTTTTCAACTTTTTCTTTCAAAAAGCAATACATCACCATTTCCTTAATGTCCATGTGAAATATGAAGGTTCTAGCCCCGCCCGTTTGGTCAGAATCGGCCCAAATGTCACGAAAATATCGCACTAAAAATCGTTAAAGTACGATATTTATGAGAAATATTTCTTCGATTGTACCCAAAAATGTGGCAGGTCTAAGTTCAGAGATTTTGAAGGTCCCCTCCAATTTTCATCAAGATTGCATATCGATAGTGAAGAATCAATACCTTCTATCTGCCAAAAAGCAAATTGTTCAGGAGAGCATTAAAACTGATTTTAAAAAAAGTAACTAGTTGGCGGTGGCAGATAGGAGATATTGATAGTCTATATGTCTCTTTTGGAGATGTTTAAGCATTGTTAGATAGATAATCCTGTCAATTCTAAGATCTGATATTGACATTTAGAGGAAAAAATTGCGATGTCGCTGAATTTTTGCAGAGACCTTCCTTAAATGATACTTATGAACATACTAAAACTCCCCTACAATCAGACTGGAGCTTATCGAATATCTCCATATTGGTTGGAAATAGACAAAATGTTTCAATGGCAAAAATATTCCCCATTCAATTCCCTACAAAAAGGTGTATTCTATAGTTTTGGTAGGGGCAAAGGTTACGTCACAAAATTGTGGTTTATATGTTGCTCATTTACCAGCTAATTTTCTAATTTTCACGCCCAGCATCAAACAATGCCCGGTAAATCCGTGAGAAATCGATTGAAATACAAAAAGACTTTTGTACGGGGTTCATGAAAGCTTCCATTAGTATTTTAAAAAATCAGGTCTGCGAAATAGGATTTTGCATTTACCCGGAATTTGGGTTTTTCCATTGTTGGCATTTCCTAAAAAATGCCATATTTGCCTGTCCATTATTAAGCACGTACTAAATAGCATTGGAGGAAAAATTCTTTCTACGCACATTGAAATGACTTAAATAATGATCCATATTGGATTTAAACTTTGGTTGTAATCGGATCATTATTTAAGTCATTTCAGTGTGCATAGGAAGAATTTTTCCTCCAAAGCTATTTAGTGCTTAATATTGGACAGTCAAATATGGCATACACCTTGGTCACTGCATGCAATTTTCAGAGCCTGACAAAATATATAACAAATAAAAATATTTTTTCAAAAACAAAACCATTGTTGTTAAAGCAGCCTATTTTTCAATTTATTATTTCTTGTAGATTTAAATTGCAATGGATCTAGCTCATTTTGTTAGCAGTTCTCAGTTAGCTCGCACCAGATGTCTGTTTATAAAATTTCAGCGCAATCTGTTCAGCGATTCGGCTGATTTTTGACATACTCACACAAAATCATTCGAAGTGCCTTATTTCTTGAATTGTAATCCTCATTCACTTCGCTCACTCGTCTTATAATGATCTAAATTTGACTATCTAAACTGTACCTACTGTCAGAGATGGACAGTATTTGAAATACATTTGTATTTTGTATTTCAAATACTGTTGAAAAGTATTTGTATTTTGCATTTCAAAATACTCAACTTTGAAGTATCTTTGTATTTTCAAAATACTCAAAATACATTACATGCATGGGACGATAAATCCAAAGAATTAGGCATTAAAAAGTAAAATGTTTCAATAACAATTTCAGCATTTTTCAATATAAAATTATAATTTCCTAAGTAGCCAAAATAGGACAGTTGGATGAGCTCGAGCCAACTTTTTTGACAATGTAAATGTCCATATAAAAATTGCTTGATCACCAAATCCAGCAAATTTCACATACATTCTGGACCATTTTTTTACCTTTTATTTTCATCCAAACAATTTGAAACCTTCCGATATTATTCAGGAAGGACATGCTATGTCTCTCTGACAACATTTCCACGTTTCAAATTCATGTTTCCTATAAAGGCACATGTATTGCCAGTTAATAAAAAAAATACAGTAATACTAATGGACCATTATATAAAATTTACTACGATAGACACAACCGCATATCCTTCCTTAACTGTCTAAATTAACCAAATATATATTTGATTTGTATTGTTAACTTATAGGCCTATGTTAAAGCAGTCTATGTAGTATTTTATTATGATAATTTAGTATTATTCTCAATAATTTTATATTTGATCTTTTCCTTTGTATTGTATAATGACTGAGTCTACAATACACTAATAACCAAAATGTCTTAGATTGCCAGTACTGATTGTCGGTGCCTTACTTGAATCATGCCATTAGCTACCTCAGTCGGTCTAGTATATGCATGACTATTTTGATTTGTTTTTAAGTTGGCAGACCTACAATCAATCTTGTATAATTATTTTAATTTTATTATGCACCTTGTAGTTATTAATTATTTTTAGACGACGAGGTAGTCTAAACAGTATGCTAGACAAGCTTAGTCGGGACTCGGGAAACCCTATAGAAGGATGAAGAAAAATTGCAAGGCTCTGTGCTATGTACAAAACTTACAAAGGAGATCAAGCTTGGGCAATGAGTAGACTTGAAAAGGCTGACTATGTAGGAAGAGGTGACCACTCACATAAAGTAAGAATTGTAGCTACTCAGAACAAACACAGCACAGATATACTCATTTCTTGCTAGGGCCATAAGGGAGTGGAATGCTCTCCCAAAAGGAGTAATAAAGAGACTATGCCTAAAAGTCAGTAGTATTTCAAAGGTTTGTTAAAGAGCGAAAACTGCCGTTAGTGAAAGATAGGGTATATTATTTGTGTGTTTTACATGATACCTACTCTATGATTACGCCATTTAAAAAAAATATATATATCGTGGGAAACCTGTTATAGGGTGCAATTAGCCCCTCTTCAGGTGAACTAGGTATGTGCGGATAGGAAATTGTGAAAAAGGGATGTCCGAGGGCTATTTAAGAGGACTATATCCCTTGCATTCGCCTTAACGACTGAGGAAAACCTCGGAAAAAACCTTCAGTCAGGATTGCCGGTCTCGACGGGATTCGAACCCGGGATCTCCCGAATCAGAGTCGAGCGCTTAGCGCTCGAGCCAACACTGTCGGTTGATTACGCCATGGTTCTGTTAATTTTAGCAACATATAGATTAGGCTATAACTAAGTAAATAGTTTTTACTACTAAGGTATAATATATTTATATTTTTACAAATTTCAAATCTTGAAAAGATAATTAATGAAACCGTGAAAGTTATGAATGATTTATTACTAATTTACTATCTTAAGTATCATATTCATAAACATTGACAAAAATATAACAATGTAAACAATAAACATGAAAATAAACAATGAAGAATTGTAATAAAAAATTACTAATAAAAATTTACTATAATTGTCCCATTACCACAAATATGATTACATCGGGACGTGCGTGCGGTTGGCAAGCTCACCAGGGATGTAACAGTTGCTACCAATTCCAGTGCGAGCAGCTGGCGGCGCTCATGGAGAATGAAAATGAGGGCAAAGATATTGTTTATCGACATATTGCCGTATTTGCGTTGAGACAGTATGACATAACAGATGTTTTGTAATGCTAATTTTCCAAAATATAACAAAATGTAATTTTTTAGTTCACAATCTATGATTAGAATAATTATTTTAATTTGTTGTAACTCAGTTTTTAAAATGATAGGATAGACGTTAAATAAATAAAACCAAATTAAATTAATAAATAATAAGATATGCCTACAGCGAGTTTATTAGCGAAGAGACTTGCTTACTATATTTGATTCATTCATTAAATGCATATAATATATTCAATTGTACAAATTCTTTGTAAATGCATTTAAGGTAATACATACATTTCAAATATTACGAAAAAGTAAATTTAATTTTTTCAGCAAACTATGTTAGATTGATTTAGTTTGTCCCTTTGTAAAGTTTAGGATATACGAATAGAAATTACCGTTAATACTATGAAAGAAGGTGTGATTAATAGGAACTGGGAGATTTTAGATACTTTACCAATACTGCCGTGATCATTTAGACATTTAACATTCACAGATAGATATGCGGAGGGACGGTTTAGCCATCCAGGGGATGGAATCAGTTGACCAACCAATGTCGCAGTGGCATAGCAGCTGGCGGCAGCTCAGTGGAGAATGAAAAGTGAGTGGCGCAACAGCGATGTTCGACATGTTGCCGTACTTGCGTGAGACAGATATGACACAACAGCATTGTTGTTGTAATGCTACTATTTCAAATATTTACAAAAATGTAGTTTATTGTTGTTTCTGCATCTATGTAATTAGATTTATTTAGTTGTCCTCCTTTGTAAATCAGTTTTTATAACTGAATAGGATAGACGTTAAATAAATAATAAATAAAATAATAAATAATAAAGATATGGCCTACAGGCGAGTTTATTATGCTGAAGAGGACTTGCTATATATATTTGATTCATTCATTAAATGCATATATAATATCATTCAATTTGTTACCAAAATTCTTGTGTTAAATGCATTGTTGTTGTAATGCTACTATTTCAAATATTTACGAAAATGTAATTTATTGTTGTTTCTGCATCTATGTAATTAGATTTATTTAGTTGTCCTCCTTTGTAAATCAGTTTTTATAACTGAATAGGATAGACGTTAAATAAATAAATAAATAAAATAATGTAGTAATTAATAGGGAACTGGCCTTGGTTTAAAGAATACATTTTGCATACCTGGCTATCATTTAAGAATTTGTATGCATGCTTTAATAAACATCCCAATTTACAAAAGTAATAAAAAACAAATTACATTTATTCTATGGCTGTAAAAAATTGTTGGGTTTTGAATTACCGCAAAAAGGATGGAGATTTGTCCCAACGTCATCGGGAGTTGAGGCATGCGCGCTGTAGGTCGCAGCCAGGCTCAAACTGTCTCCAGAGAGATATCTGGTAGCTAATGTCCTACTCCGGATGACATCACATGTTGTTTCACTTTCTGACCATAAGACAGATTCAATTTTTTCTTGTTAAATTTTGGCACTAATAAGAACCTGACAGTAGGCCTAACACTAAAAAACAATTTAAGTGTATATTTGAAGTAATTTTTAGTAAAATATTCAAATTATGGGAATTGACAGTTGGTTGGTGCTAAATTCAAATTTAAATGCACACACACACATACAAAAATTGGATGAGCGTAGCGAGCGAAGTGAAGACTTCAATTTGACTTTCTGTTTTTTGTTTGTTTTTCACTTACGTTACCCCAAGAAAAATAGCTCGGGTGTTTTGTTTTTTGTTAGTTTTTCTGTCTGTTTGTTCGCTCTCTACCGGGCAAACGGCATATGCGATGATGAATGAACCCAATACCCTTCTAATCTGCACTTTTCTGCAAAATGAATTTCTTCTATGGATACACAATTTTTCGATTTTTTTTATATTAAAGCTCCTATTTCAACAATGTTAAACATCTCCAAAGAGACAATAGTACTACCTTCATCATGCTTACATCAATACTCCTATCTGCACCGCCACTAGTTACTTTTAAAAATCAGTTTTAATGCTTCCTGAACAATTTGCTTTTGGCAGATAGAAGTTTTTATGGTTTTTCACCATCGTTGGCGATCTTGATGAAAAATTGAGGGGACCTCGAAATCTCTGAACTTAGACTGGCTACGTTTTGGTTGAAGAAATATTTCTCATGAATATCGTACTTTTACGATTTTTTTCGATTTTTAGTGCGATATTTTCGTCACATTTGGGTCGATTCTGACCAAACGGGCGGGGCTACAACGTTTATATTTCACATGGACATTAAAGTTATGGTGATGTAGTTCCTTGTGAAAGAAAAAGTTGAAAAATAGGCTAGAATCCATAGAAATAATGGTTATAATATGATTATTTTTATTTTTAGTGCGATATTTTCGTCACATTTGGGCCGATTCTGACAAAACGGGTGGGGCTAGAATGTTCATATTTCACATGGACATTACGCTTATGGTGATGTATTGCGTTTTGAAAGAAAAAGTTGAAAAAATTATCCAGAATCTATAGAATAAAGGTTTTAATATGAGTTTTTTTAGGTTTATAATAACAATTTTACAAATAACAATAGAAACTTGACAACAATCACCTACAATGCGTTCAAAAAGCACTTAATAAGTAAAGAGATCCCACGCAAACTAAAAACTTACAAAAAAGCTCATCCATCAACGCGACGGGACTTTAGCGTTTTCCTAGTAATCACAATATTCGATGCAATTAATATTCCATGATAATTGCGATACAGCAACCCACATTCATAACGCATTCAGACAAATTGAGCCTCTACAGCTAAGAAGAGAGCAGCGCGCTGTCAAACTCCTCAAAAAACTGGTGCCCTAAACCCCGACAAATGGCTCAACTACCCAACCTCAAAAGTCAAGGCGCACACTAACTTTGCTGATACAGTCCACCAACTGAAGAGTAAAAACTGTCCTATCCTCCTAGAAGCACCACGTACACCACTTGACTTACCACTTCCAGAGCTTCTGCCGGACAAAAATTGACGGCATCGAGAAGAAAGATGACCATGACCACAAAGAACTGAAAAAGCTTGCCGAGGAGCACCTGAAGAAGCACTTTCCTCTTCAAGAGTGGGTGCACATCTTCACGGACGGCTCCTACGACTCGGGTACATACAGGCATCCACTGCATCTTCTTCGAAGAAACCACTCCAATGGGAGCCAGTGAAACATACTTTGACGCTGAGGTCGCAGCCATCGCCAGGGCGGCCGAAAAAATCGCCGAGACCCCCGCCTTCCCCCTCAACAAGACAAAATTTGTCATCCTAAGCGATAGCGTCTCGGCCATCCAATTTGTCTCCCAAGCAGCGAACCTCCCATCCGAAATCCCTGCTTTTCAAAAACTCCCTTGCCAGCCTCCGTCAGCAAAACAAACACACACATAATAAATTTCAGAGTTGTTCTGAATCGACCTTGTTGATTCTGGCGTTGATTCGCGGGTGTTCACACTGTCCATACCACTGATTGCTATATTTCCTATTAAAAATATCGATCTTTGGTTTGTTATCGCTCATTCGTCGATTGCGTCGGGGCCTGCAGGGTTGGCTTGGTCACTTTGATTTAAAGTCCCCCACTGAAAATCAGTTATATAACTGAGTGGGTAGACTCTAAATAAAATTTATTTATTTATTTATTTATTTATTAGAGGCTCAATGGATCCCTAGCCACTGCAAGATCATGGGGAATGAAAAGGCAGACTTCTTGGCCACAAAAGCACCGCAACCACCAGCAGCGTACCTCTCTTTAAAAAATGTTTAAACTAAGATCAAATCGACCACAAAAAATATCTTTAGGAACACCACAGAAGAGACTTCACGACTAAAGAACTGGTGGACCGAGATCAAGAAAGGGCCAGACAAGACTGGTCGAGAAAGACGGCCACCGCCCATTTCCGGCTCGCAGCCGGTCACGACGCCTTGCAACACCACCTGCACCGCTTTAACATTACTAACGAACCGGCCACCTGTAAACTCTGTAATTTAGAAGACCAAGACAGAGTGCATCTCTTTAGATGCGCTGCCCTCAAGAGTGACATTGACTCCCTGCCCAATGAACTGAGCAGAATAGAAAAGGAGGCAGTCTTATATTGGATAGCAAGACAGAAAAATGGCTCGAGGCAAACTTTGCACAAGAAAAAAAAAATTTGATCACAGTCGATATTTCTTGTTTTAATAAATACATGCTTTGAGTAAATGTAGAAACAATAATACGCTGATCAAGTGTGACGTAACTCGATAGCAACTACATGGCAACAAAAAATCTAAAGTGGCAGCGCCCATGCGATTTGCCGATCGTCTTCAAAGGTAAATCAAGAGTAATCTTTACCGACAATTTTGACACCCATTCAGCAAATCTCGGTTTAGGCACCTTTAAAGTCACACTAAGCTAGGTAGCACTGAATACTGTACACAAAGCTAGCCCCGGCAAATGGGCAAGGTGTGAACGTTTGCCCTATTTATGTCACTACAAAAACTGGCAGCAATTGATTTCTACACCAGAAATAAATCTGCGCTACAGTTACCTATACACAAACCTTGTGTTAGTATTAACTACGCCCTGGGCCCAGTGTTTTAAAAGTCCTAATAGGCCAAATGCTACTTAAAATAGGTCCGCAATGTTTCCTCACAGCATGTAAGATGACGTTAGCGAGTGATAGCTCTTGTGAATATAGCGACGCCAGAACGAACCGAATATTCACGAGGTCGATAACTGTAGGCATCTTCCAGACCCCCCGATTTACTTGTGATTGATGGTGTATATAATATACACATGGCAGTGCTGCATGTGGGTATGCCCGCTTTAGCTTTAAACAGGCAAAACATAAATAAATAAATAAATAAATAAATAAATAAATAAATAAATAAATAAATAAATACAAAACACTTTAAAAGTCGAAGTCTTAATAAGAGTGCGGCCATTGAGGGCTGCCTTTTAAGCGAGTAAATACATTAACATATTTGCAAGAAAAATAAAATAAATATATTCTGCTCGGCAACCTCATGAGAAGCCCGTTAATGATTGGGAAATAAAGTACTCGCTAGGAATGTGAACAGTGTTTGGGGGAAAGTTACCACAAAAAAGGAGCTTTTAAAGTAAGTTTCTCGTTCTTCTAAAAATTCCTGTTTAGAAGTTCCTTTTGCTGAAAAATATGTTATATAAGTAAAAGCCGGTTTACAATCGACGGCAACCTAGGAAGACGTGAACGCGAAAGATAACGCAGCATTCACAGCTTAGCGTTTATGATCGACAGGAAGTGAACGGGAATGGAGAACAGAGCGCTCTAAGTTTGTCAAGTCCCAACTTTGGCGTCTACAGTCACGTCCCGTTTGGCGACATGATCGTCGCGGATGCGCAAATGCTTTGTACTCGCCCCAAGACAAAACAAAACAAACATAACCTACAACGTCTGCTTACATATCTAGACACTAGGGCTTCATTTGACGTCAGGTTTTATTTGACTAACAAAGTGGTCCCGATTTCCGTCAATCATAACCGCCTCGCTTTCCGTTTCCACCTCATTCACTTTTCTCATTCACGTCAATCATAAACCAGCCTTAACTGATGAGATCGCTTTATATACGTGTCATTGCGAGAAAAATACAGGTTCATTAATCGCTCCTTAAAAGTGATTGATATTATACCATCGACCCATTGTCTCTTTTAATAAATTTTTGTACTAGTTTTCATGCAGAGACAAGGCAAATTTTACCACCTCCAGTGAAAAGAACCTTTTAAAAGGGTTTTAAAGGAAAAAGATTATTTTTAAGTTCCCCCATATGCTGGAACTGGATATAAACGGGCTTTTGGTATGGGTAGTGGGTACAAGTCCAATTTTTCAATACCCATTTGGCATTTACCTGTTATCAAAGTGTGGAAAAGGTCTAGTAGTAATGGCAAGTTCAATCCTTTTGTTTAAGAAAAATTATCTACTACAATCCTTCCTCCGTTAGTGACCTTCGCAAGTAGTCGATGAAGAAGGAATAGTAATGTGGGTGCTCTGCCATTTTCTCCGTCTAATCAGGTAGGCATAATGTGAAAAGAAACTGATACAGGAGCTGCAAGACTGAGAATGTCAGCGTAAAAACAATCATTATTCTATGTACCGCACC
This sequence comes from Sweltsa coloradensis, assembly GCA_024449915.1. NCBI lineage: Eukaryota > Metazoa > Arthropoda > Insecta > Plecoptera > Chloroperlidae > Sweltsa > Sweltsa coloradensis. The sequence continues at coordinate 196,056 of JAMZAV010000544.1, forward strand.
GGTACTACCCGGGAAATGTGCAAGCGTACCAGAATACAACATTTTGCAGGTACACCCCTACCACTGGTAACTAATAAATGGACCAATGAACAGGGTTGGGGAAAAGCTACCATTAGGTAGGCTGAAATATACCACTAGACCTGGATTTTATTACGAGCATTTTATGTGGGTTGGTCGAAAACGTGGGTAATTTTTGTGATGTAAACGCACCGAGAGTTACTCGAGTAATGTTGATATGCTCGTTCATGTTAACGACAACAAGTCAAGTCCGCACGTCTTTTAGAAGGCGTGTGCCCAGCAACACTACAAGTGTGAAGGTTAGAAATGAATAGCTTACGACTGTATTTGTATGCACATTAAAACACAAGTGAGCAACTCTCGTTCAACCCAAGTTGATTTAACTCCAGTAATAAAAACCAGGTCTAATAGGAACAGTAAAGTAAAATTAAATCACAAAGGAAATTATTAGATAAAAAGTATGTTTTTATTTAATACTACAAGTAGTAGGTCAAGCCTAGTAGTATTCACTTTGAAAAATTAAATTGGGATGTGTCACAATGAACAAAAAGATATTATGTAATGCATATACCTAGTATACTATATATAATATTAAAGACCTTTCAAACTGAAAAGTATTTTTTATCTGACTTAAGTCTAGATACAAGTACTGTAGTACTAGTGATCATTGTCATCTCACTAGATTTGTTGAATGGTTAGTGAAAAGGTATATTTTGCTTGAGATGGATATTTAACAGAGCACAACATTTACATTTTAACACCAATTAATCTAAGTATACACCACAATAATTAACTAGTAATATACATGTTACTGTATATGGCTGTGAGATAAACACTTATACATGGGGTATTTTTTCCTCCATTGTTTTGTAGGTAAAACTTGCAGAGTAGAATCATCTGTAAAAGATAAAATACATATTGTTAGTAGGTAAATATAAACTTCAGAATTTGTAGTATTTGTATATTTCTTTATTTTATATTTATTTATTTGTAGTATAATAATAAAGTTTCCAGTTTAATTTAGATAAGAGGAGAGTTGTCAGGTTGGGAAAGCATAGAGAACATATAAAGCCTAGCCTGAAGGGCCGGGTCGACAAAACCTTTCAGTTTTCACCTGTTGGATGAGTAATGACAACTGCAGCTAATTTAAAGTTGTTTGTTACTAGGGGTGGGATCCTTAACCGGTTAACCGCTCGTGGCTGAAAAAACGGTTAATTACCTAACCATAAACCGTGGTTAACTGAAATGCCTAATAAAAGGGGAGGGGGGAAACGAATTAGGGGGGGGGGGATATTTTTAAAATTTATTACCGGTACAGTTGAGAACGCTGTGGTCATCAGTTGGCTCGCTGCCAACCACGGCGTCTCTCATTCCACTTCTTACGTAATGCAGCTGAGGGAGCCACGCTCTAACTGGCAACATGACCATTAACCAACCATACTACCATTGACGTGGCCCAGTTTATTTCTCCATGAACAGAACGGCGCGAAATGATTGTGTTAAAACTAGCGACTGGATTAAATAAAGATCTTGGCTGGGACAGAAGCACGTACCTAATCTTGTCTCGACAATGACAGCAGAAAATTTGGCTACAGTACCTACCATAGATAACCACAGCGGTAATCTCTAGCTGGAATAACGTCTTGGTGATAAATGTGAATCAGCGGTCATAGCTATATCCACTGGCAAGGTCACATGACATGGATAATAAATAATAATACAGCACTTGACAGTGATACCACTCATACTCGCCCGACGCTCGTGACATCCCATATAGACGCTCCCCCCCTCTCCTTTACCAAGTTGGCAAGTAGCTAGACAGAACGGTCTTCCTTATCTTTGTGTTCTTAAAAAATAAAACTTGATTTCTCATCAGTACAGTAGGCTTGCCATTAACGTCACCAATAACATATTCTGGAACCTATCTCGAATTCATTCCAGTCAAGCTCACGAACAGATGCTCTCTCCCGCGCTCTTTCTCACTGTGTCATGTGACTCAAGAGTCACGACCTTGAGTGGGTGGCTACGATAGTACAGCAACCAGCGACAGCTGCACTACATTCATAAAACATTTTTTTTTCACTTTAGGTGTTGTTTACACGGGCCATTGTTATGCTCACGGTTAACAGGCGCAGACAAATCACAAACCGGTTTTCAGCCACGGGCGGTTAACCGGTTAAGGATCCCACCCCTATTTACAACACCTTTAAAACTGACATTAGGTGAAAATCTATCACAGTTCTTCTACTTGGAATGATTGGACACATAATAGGGTCTTATAGTAGCAGAGGACATTGTTGAGTACGTAATTCAGGTGGCCTAGCAATTCCAAGAGTAAAAATATAGATAAGACATCCAGTTTTGAGTACTATTTATAATTATATTGTAGCATGCAAATTGTATAGGCTAGCCCTACATATATTATAATAGACTAGTACCAAACCATGCTGTAAAAAGTAAAAACATAAAATTACACTAGACTATTTTAGGATACTGCCAAGATGATAAATTTCACACGTACCTAGTATAGTACTACCTAACCTAACATTTTATTTTTACAGTCAAAAGTCAACAGAACAAAAGCCACTACTACGAAATAATCATTATTCCGAAAAATTTCAGTGGTCCCGCCCAAATAACATGTTTGTATGGTTAAACTAGGCCGCTTCGCAAACACCTTTTTAAGTCAAGTTGATGGATGAGCTTTTTTGTAAGTTTTTAGTATACGTGGGATCACTTTACTTTTTGAAATCCCATTGCAAAATCATTTTTTGTTAAATTTAAAGTTTAGTTAGTTGGATAAAAAAAGTTTCCTGTAATGACCTACGAATATGCACACAAAAAAGGCAATCTGTAATCCGTTTTTTAGCAATGATTTTCATACGGTGATGTCAAAAGATGAGGAACTTTTAATTAACTATAAGCAAACATCTACTAATCTAAAAAAAAGCTCCACACAAGTAAAACCAGGACCTTAGCAACAAAACGTCTAATACCGTCTGTCCCGTGAGTCGGAGCGCGACCGACGGGGGGACCGGCTGCGGGAACGCGTGCGACTGTGGGTCCTGCGACGTGGTGGCGAGCGTGACCTGCAACAACAACATTGGGTGAGCAAACTTTAAACACACAAACGACGATGAAATATGCTGCACGTTCCATGGAAGTGCTAGCTAGTGAAAGGAGGCAAACACTTTAAATGGATGATTTACTCTATTTATGCGAGTATAGGCCGTAGGATTACCCTATTTAAAATTTAAAGTTAAGAGAGGGGTGTAGCCATTATGTAATGCTATTTTGTCAGTTCAGTATTAAATATTAATTGTAACATTATCTTTCAAATTTGAGTGGGCAAAATAGGGGTGTGGCCATAACCTGATATAATAAAACAAAATTATAAAATATAAATGAAAAAACAATTTGTCAAAAGCATTGAACAAGGTAAAGAATGTGAGAAAAAATTATATATAGGTTGAAGTGTTTGTGAAGAATATATTGAAGGATAATTAATTAAGAATCTAATCGACCAATCCAAAATCATTATCCAATGACGTACAAATTATGCAATAAATTAAAAAGTTAAAACTAATGACTACGGAGTTAGGTACTCATACAAAAAATCCACTGCGCAACAACTATGACACGAGAAGTTAAATTGTGGTATTCATACAAAAAAGATCCACTGCGCAACAAAGAAAAAACTAGGCCCACCGCCAAAGAAAGATTATTAAAATTTGAATCTGTACAATTCAATAGCAATAGCTAGAGGTAATGAAAAATGGTGATATAAAAACGCAAATTCCGTTTTTAAAAACCCAAATTTCGCGTTTTTCGCGATTTCGAAAAAAATTGTCAAAAACGTTTCGAAAAAAAAAAAAAAAAAACGAAGCCCCTTAAGTTAGGGATGACATCGATTACAAAAAGTTAGAATCGATCATTGTGACCTAAGAATCGATTCAGAGTCGGTTCCCAACAAAAAATAAATATTTGTATGCACTGTTATTTTGGTGGAATATTTCCGCAGAGCCATATACGCGCCGTTATTTCCGCGGTCTATTTCCGTGAAGCCCGTGACGCGCGCGTTGCGTTGACTGTTTGATGACTGTACCGCCTACCGCACGCGTAATATTCAGTCTGGACCGGCACCTCCACCAAAACTGGACCGGCACCTCCACCATCCCTTACATTTTGCACTCTCAACAGTTCAATTTCGCGAGTTAATTCGTGTTTTGACCAGTTTCATACAATTTCGCGAGTTATTTCGCGCTATACACGAGATTTCGCGACTTTCGCGATTTCAAAATGTGTTTTTCCCATCTCTAAATGATGTAATTCGTCCACAATATTACATTTTAGGCACTAAAAAGGACATTTAAAAAAATTCGCGAATTTCGTTATCACCATTTTTCACTACCTCTAGCAATAGCTCTACTGGAACTAAAATAAAACTGACTACAAAATTTGGAAATGCAATGATGCTTTAAAAATAAAGATCTTAAAAAAAAAGTGACAACTGTGTTCATGATCTTAAAACCTGTATCTACCATTACTGTAGGCCTACTTAATACAAATTTTAAATGTGTTACCATTTCTTAGAATAAGTCACTTTCCTACTTGTTTTAACCAAACCAGGACCGCCCCCCCCCCCACAAACATTAAAAAACAGCAACAAAAATCAATCAATTGCAAACTGCAGGCCTATATCGGCTACCAGTATTTTAGCAGAGCACAAGCTGATCACATTATTTTGATCTTCTGTCAAAACAAGCAGCCAATGACAACCAGCAGCCTAGCTAGTTGGTAGTAAAAGTAAGCTATTATGCACCATACAATACCGGTCAAATTACGTACATATTTGTAACCAAGGGACCAGCAAAATCTCAAGTAAAAGGTAGATGTGCCTTTGCCCTACTTTACAAACATTAATTGCCACCGAGAATTGATTCCAATAGGCAATTACAAGAATCACCAGCGTCATCTATGTCGCGCGCATAGCATTATGGGAATCGTGAGTTTAGCATACATCCTGCTATATGATCAGGTGTGTGACAGACTGAGGCAGACTCTTAGAAAAACAGTCAGACACAAACCTGATCATATGGCAGGACGTATGTTAAACTCATGATTCCCATAATGCTTTGTGCGCGATATAGAGGGCGCTGGTGATTCTTGAAAAGGCCTATAGAGACCGGGATTCAACATTTTTAAAAGTAGCGGTATATTATGTCTAGAGATACGTATTTCCCCCCTTTTTCCTCTAGCGTGAATGTTGGAAAACACCAATTTTGACACTACAAACAAAAATGCTAATTTTACTAAAAATAATGTTTTATAATTGGCATAGGCCAACCTATTAAAAACTAGTTTAGAAATGTATTTTAGCATTTTATTTGATTGACTATATTAAATTGAAATGTTTATATAATTCACCAAATTTACAATTGGTCCATTAGAAGTGCAAGAAACTCCTCACACTTAGGATTTTGGTGGAAAGAAAAAAAAAATGCTATAAAATGCTAAATTTGACAAAATATGCAAAATATTTTAAATTTAAATGCTAAAAACATATCTGTCATATACAGTCGTATCATGTAGTAGAATAGAAGACAATGCATTTTTACTCGTAACTATGCTACTAGAGTCTTTACAAGCAACATTTGATCTTAAATTCCTTCTTGTATTGCTAACGATGTTGTCTCTAGTTTACCTACCAATCAAATTGATTTTAGGTTCATATAATGCCAATGGTGCTGGTACAGTATTTACTGTGGCCGGCACTAGAGGGTACAGGTGACCCATGGCTATGACAGGCTAATGGGAAAGAGAAGAAAAAATATCCTTGCAGCATTTCTTTCTACAATAATTTCCGAGTTGGAATTTCTTTGTCAGCATCAATCAATTCCACTTTCCAAAACAATTACACAAAATTTTAAAAGCTACACATTTCACAACCCCAAAAGCTAAATGAGTATTATATGTTATGTTTAACAAGAACCAATTCCTACTTTCAAGTTTCAACCTACATTTTGGCAGTCCAAACATAAACATTATCTATAGCATTCTGCCACTTAAAGTATGCTGTAAAACTTTAAGGTTATCAACACTCAGAAGTTAGTTTATTTTGCCAAATGAGGTCAAAGTTTGTAATTTGTTGAAACATTATTTAATAGATGGCTAGATGAAAGTGGGAACAAATAAACCTTGTTTTTAAAATAGTTTGGAAATAGACCATAAGTAGCTATCTTACATTAGCATGGGCCAATTGCAAGGGAATCCCAACGATTAGGCAAACGAGGAACATGCAGTTTGGAAGCTATACTCGACACAAACTGTTGATGGGGAATGTATGTATGTACTGTATTTGAATTTCTTAAGGTATGTTAAAATCCTGCAGACAAGTTTTGTATTTCATAAACATAGCTAACATGATACGATTTAATATTAATAAATTTATTTTATAGGCTACATGATATATCCAATAATAATAAGTTTTATAGGGCTGTGCGAGTCTCGACTTTTCGAGATTCGAGCGAGATTAAAGTGCTGCTCGAATCTCGCTCGATCTCGAGATCATACTGCTCGGAAAAACGAGTCTCGCTCGATCTCGATCTCAAATTGCTCGAAAAATCTAGTCTCAAGTTATCTCCGTCACGGACCATGGTGGTCGTAATTATGCGGGACCTTGCGTTATGCGACGTGGTAAAGTAATATTTATTCCCCGATTTTTGCGTAATAATTTCATATTGCCATGCCACATTGTCGAGAAATCTCTAGGCCTAGATGAGCTAGGCCAATGGCTATAAGCCTAGGCCTAAGTCCCGGTTCCATTCCGTGATCGGAGCTTTGATAAACCGGAAGATCGGAGGCATAGGGCCTACTAACAAATGACGCATAAAATAGGCTTCACTTTAAAACACTTTCCTCTACAGAACGAAAGCTAGGCTAGGTACTTCTAGCACTAGCATACACCCAATAAATGACAACAAGACATCCATCTACATTTTATTTTAGGCCTAGTCGAAATTTCACAAATTCGTTGCCAACGCGCATGCGTCTGTCGACGCGCACACAGATCGTGCATTTTGACTGGTCACTGGTAGCGCACTCTATCGTGCGAGCTACTGAACTGAAGCGTGATTTGTAAAGTTGGCGGTAGAGAGCAGAGAGCGCTTTATCGACTCGTTATCGACTCCAACGGAGAAACCACTTTATCGGTTTTTCTTACGACATTCCTATCTCGTTGCGACATTCATTAAAGGGGTATTACACTGAGGCCGCTGTAGGTGTTGTTACTTTTTATTTTCACTACCAAACTAATGTGATTAATAAACTAATAAAGTAAGAAACAAAAATTATATTTCGTTCAACATGTAGCCTAAGCCTAGAACCTCCGAGATAGGCTAGGGCTAGGCCTACTCCACGCCTAGCCCTAGGCCTGGGCCCCTATGCACTGAACTGAGAAATGTTTACTTTTGAAATATTATTTTTAAGTAGGCCCTATTTTTACTTTCAAAGCTGCCTAGGCGTAATTATTTTGTGTAGGTGATTCTTTCATTGGGGTCCTACAACAGGCCTAAGCCGGCTAATTTCAATGCGCTCGATCTCGTTCGACCTCTCTTGATCTCGGATCTCGCTAGACTCGAATCTCACTCGAGATTCAAGATTTTTTTCAAATTCTCGCTCGATCTCGCTAGACTTAAAAAAAAAACTGCTCGCACAGCCCTAAGTTTTAATTTATTCAATTGCCTAGTTCTTACAAAACCACATCTTGCTCACGTGATACTTTTCAGTATATTGTAAATACTAGCATAATTTATAAGATATGTCCAAGCATAATAAATTAATAACACAACAGCTACTTCTTCAATTTAGTAGTACTACTAGTAATTTCTCTCCCTGCCAAGTATATTTATTGACTGGGTCCAATTTCCTTCAGGACTTGCCAGTGCACATGATTTTAATGAAGAGTATATAAGTGCAAAACATGTCTGCAGTATTTTTTTTTAAGTTAACTAGATGGAAACGTACCATAATTCAATATAATATAATAACCATCCATTCCAGGGTGTCTGCCTTAACCGTACAAAAAACTTGGTGGTAAGCGTGTGCCCAAAATTTTGGGTCTGGCCTGATGGTCAAAAAAGGTACCCAATATTCCCGGTACTGGCATTTTTTATTTATACGGTTAGCTTATATTTAAAAAAAAAGAAACAAGAAAACGAATTGGGAGAAATTCAATAGGTAAAAGAGGCCTACCGGTACTTGAAAAGTAAAATTTAATACATTTAATTACATGCAATATTATAAGTATAACGGACGTCTTTTTCCTACCCGATCCGTATCGAAAACTAGAATCAGTTTAGTATCCGTAACCGAACTGCATAACTTCTACCCGCGCAGTCTTAATAAAACTATGAACGAAAGACTTTAGTTGTAGATTTCCCGATACTGTACTACTATTATATTAATGTCCAATTAAAATAGATACAAGGAAAAACTTAGTGTTGGCCTATACAAAGCATATAAACAAATTAGACATTGGTCAGTTCGAGGTCAGTGATCAAACTGGGAAGACTAAACTAATTTTGAAAATTTTACATTATTTTATGTAATGTGGACATTTTTTGTTAGTCTGTTAACGGTAGACAGACACCCTGTTATTGTACCATGATAGTGAAGTATCTTTTAAGAATATGGAAAAGGGAAATTAAATGTAGGCTTATGATTACTATGGATAGTAGGGCCTATATAAATAGAGTTTTTAAAAATATTACTGCGTTTCTGTTAATAAAGACACTGGCTAAAGCAATGTTTTAACTTTTAAGTTGAAACATTCCCAAGCATTTAATTTACTGGTTGGTGTTCATAGACGATACACCCTACAAAAAAGCCCTCATGATTGTTGCAGTGAGTTTACTTAGATGGCTCTGGCTGTTCACAACTTCCAACTAAAATTTCTCACAAAAACGTTTAACTAGATTTATTGAAGTTATGATTAGAATACCAGACTGTACTGTAGCCGGTGCGTGCGGGCGTTGATATGAAGTCAGAAGAGAGGTGGATGAGAAGTTGCTATTGTTGTGCTGATGGCAACACGTCAAGTGATGGTGGAATGTTGTGTCGAGGGTTGAAATCAACCCCGCAGTCAGATGCCAGGGCAGGTATGGTGTATGCGTGGTCATGGTGAAAGGTTGATTTTTTGGATACCGGTGTCTACAGCTGATCGTTTATTTTTGGCCTAAAACGGTTGTGCAGTTTTGCGGACGCGATGCGTTGAGTAGAGCGTAGTTTCTTATGGGGAAGCTGATAGGCGTTCCAATCATGTTGATAGCAAAAACACGAAGTTCAGGTAGCCTGGAGCCAGAGGCAAGAGGAGCTCGGCAAGAGTTGAGAAGATATTCCTGTAAATTGTGTCACATCATGAAATATTCGCAGAACACCTGTTGGCCAGATATATCGTTCTCTCCGACTACAATAAGTGAACACCAAAATAACAATTTAGAATAAGGCAAACATTATCTATACTATAGAGTACAAAATAAAGGTATGCACAAAGGGCTGGGAAATGGTAAGTCAAGTTGAATTGCTATTTTAAGAACCATATTCAACACAACAGAGAAACGAATAAGAATATAATATGCAAATCAAGTTGTGAGGGCCTAGTAAAGGTGCCTATGTAAGTACATTGGAAAACATGAATTCAGGCTAGGGAACACGTCAAAAAAGATGCCTGCTCTACATATATTTGGGCACAGAAAAACTTTTATCAAATTAGCTATTTTTTAATACATACCTGGAATAGCGAGCAGGAGCAGAACCCCTTCTGCCCCCACCACCCCCACCGCCTCCTCCACCCCCACCGCCTCCTCGGCGGCTACGTCCAGAAGACATTTCAACTCGCACGCGAGTACCGGTCATGCGGCTGCAAGCCAAAAATAATGTAAGTGCACATGGCTTCTTTAACAATGCTACCGTTGGTTGGAGGGGGGGGGCTATGTATCCATTTACTGGTAGGTTAAAGATTTTCATAGCCGGTAGCAGTAGATATTACTAATGTATCAATTAATGTGAATATGGGCCACCAGCATGCCTTCATTTTAAAATAAGTTAAAAATGATGGGTGCAGGCACAGATTAATGTATTAATTAATAATTTGTTACAATTAAGAGTGTTGCTATTACTTGCAGTGTTGAGTAGTAACTTAAGTTTACAAGTAACACTACTTTTTAGTAACTTCAGTGGTAACTTAGTTACTTTTATTTAACCAGTAACTTTTAACTGAAAATGTTCCTTCTCATGTAACTTTTGCTTCACATTATATTATTTGTGAATTTCCTTTTCCTTATTTGTAGGCTATAGGCTAGACTGTTTATTTTAAAATACAAGTAATCGCGATTACGACCGTACGATGTATATTTCCTGCTCTTGAAAAATAGATATAGAGCTCAATAAGTTCTTTGCATACCCTTTTATTGGTGTAAAAGATTTCAGTGAATCTTCATATCTCACCGTCACCATGCGGAAGCTATGAAGTACAATACCTCAATAATACCCTCCACTTGGATAATATTCAGTGTCAGAGTAGACTTATCTAATAGTAATCAATCTAATCATTGCCGAGGCAAAATTAGTGATGCAAACTTTAAATATGCCTTGCAAACCAGGCAATAATTAATAAATTACCACCGTAATATGGAATATTATGTTGTTTGATGGATAAATGCAAGTCACAAAATCACACTGCATGTGTGATGTTCTTGTAGGCCTTTCACTAAAAAAAAAAATCAAAATTTTCAAGTAACTCTGGGAGGTAAGTTAACATGTAAGTAACATATATGATACTTTTTGATAAAGTAACTTAACATTAACTAGGTACTAGTAGTTATTTCTTTTAAACCGTATTAGTAACTTGCTCAACACTGATTACGTACTTGATGGCGGACTATTGCTTAAATACAGTATTAACATTAGGCCAGTTAAGAAAAAAGTGTTAAATTGACTTTCCTGGAAAACAAAACCCAGGTCACTATTTAATTTACCACAAAGTTCTAGCTAAATGGCATTATTGATTTCTGGTGTGTAGGACTTAGGAATGGGACAGTGTATATGTGTATGTTTAATGTTTCTCTAAAAACAATAATCATGTGTAGTATTATGCTGTGTACGACCAACCACTGGCTGTCCAAAAGTTTGCGGCTGAGGTATATCTCTACCCCTTGTTTTTACTGTGATTGCTGTTCCATACTAGACAATCTTCCTAGGTTGGACACTACCTAAACATACCGGTAGCGGTAATACTGTAGGCCCTATACAAATATTTTTAAGCTATCCAAAAACATACATGATTGTGTAAAGTGAACACACTGATAGCCAAGGGTGTACACATTTAGGAAAGTACACAGTACACACATTTGCCCATCCCTAGGACTAGACAGTGTTTATAAATAATGCGTGAAGAATGTTGATAGGCGTATGAATTGACATAAAAAATTACCATTTCAGATTAAAAAATCTTGCCTATGAATATGATGAATAATATCTTGTCAAGAATTTGGTTTACCTAAAGCAGTAAGATCTTGCTATATATAATAGTTAATGGATAATAACATGATCTTGTCAATAAGTTTGGATGAAAACAGGATCTTATGAAGATCTTGGCCACATTGTGTAGGCCTAACAATTTTATTATCATGCAATTTGCATGAACGTTGGCGTTCATGCCGTCGCTTATTCTCAGCAAGTGCAATCTAAAATAGTCCATGTATTAGACTTGTTGGCTGTTTCCTTTGACTACAGTACATTACATTTGTTACTGCAAATGTGGTGGGTACACTGTTTATTAGGCGTACATGATTTGAAGAGGCAAGTGGTTAGAAAAAATAGTTTTACTTTTAAGCTTAGCCGGCCCATAGAAGAACAAGTGTGGTCTGCCTGCTATCAGATTACCAACCCACTGTCTTATCACCAAATCAACGTAGTATTAATTTTATAAGTCGAAGTTAGGCATACTCAAGCTGTTTGAAACAAAAGCACATTAATACCATATTGTCCCGAATATAAGCCTACCATTTTTTCATTATTTTAAGTCTCAAAGTTCCTAACCAGCTTATATGCATACCAGTAGGCCTATGCTTATGCACGTTTTCAAAATATTTATACAAGAAAAGTAAGGGGTTCGGCTTATATTCTGCACAACACGGTATGAAGGCCTACATTAAGTATGGTAGGCCTCAGGAGTCAAGAAGACAGATTTCTAGCATGTTAAATATAATTTACATGATAGAGTAACACCATACAATTATGCTAAGTTTGTTTAAAGCAATGCCCAAAGCTACACATTATTCAACAGAATTTTGCTATTTAAAAAAAGGCTGTAAAAAATGCTTGTTACTGTTAGTTAAAAAATAGACCATATTTCAGTAGTAATTAATCAGTACTTTTATTACAATAACCAGTTGCCGGCCAATCACAAAGCCTTGGTATTTCATCAAGTCCACCAAATATACTCAAATGTAGGCCACACTAGAACCTAAATTGTTAATACCTTATCAATAAACTTAGGCCTAATAGTGAATAAATTAATACCGGTACTGCAATACCCGCAAAAATAAATAAATTAAAACCCTCCCTCAAGTAAGCTACTAGGTCGCAATGTACTTAACTGTGTTGTTTGGAACTAAGCCACAGATGCAAGAGGCGCAAAGAGTTTATGTGGTTTAAGAGAGTATAGGACATGCGTTTTAGGCAAATTGCTGTTCGCTTGGCCGTCTGACACTGTCTGAAATTTTAAACATATGTCATGTATGTGGAAATATAGGGCGCTGCAGTAACACATTTCCAAATCTTGTTTTAAAATAATTTATAAAAAATAAATAAGTTTTTACAAATTTTGATTTTGTTAAAATCTCTAAAATTGACTTTATTCGTGATTTTTTTCTGGCTGATTAAGGGAAAATTTTGAAAATCTATGACCACAGGGCCGTCCATGTATGCTTCATTGGAATCTTTGCAAAGTTTTATATACGCCGGATGCATCTTGGCCGAGCGAATAGCTATTTGCTAACTGCCAAATGTGTCCCATTCCCTCTTAAATAAATAAGGCAACATGAGTAAAATAAGTTGGTAGAAACTAAGGCATTTGGTAAGTAGTTATGTCAAACTGAATGCAGTCCAGTTTCTAAAGGAAAGATTTATCAAACCATGGGGATTCTTTAATTAGCATTTAGCACAAATTGTCATGATCATTTTATTTCATCTGCTGGGTCTGTGCAGTTAACCAAAATGTTGTACCAGCCAGCCAAACCTACAAAGACCAATCACATGTTGTTTATGAAGTTATTTGAGGCAGTTGCTCACTGTACATGTTTTACATAATTTATGTCCCCTTGTGGCAAGATCTAAGGAAGATGCACCTATACCACTGTGCACCACCGCCCCTCACCAATCACTTGCAGCCAACTCAATCAACTGCATAAGTTAACTTGACTCATCTGTTTTGGCCAGAGCTTTTGTAGTTTTGTTTGTATGTGTTGTTTGTAGTACCATAAAAATCAGCACGTAACTACTTGCTCATTTGATTTGTTCTTATAAATTACGTTAGATTATAATGTTGTAAAACTCAGGTCTACGTATTTACAATGTGACACTACATCACTATATAGTAGGCCTATATCACTAAACTCAATGGTCGTCTGCAGACGAACGGAGAGGCTAGCTCTCTCAGAGAGCAAGAACAGCAAACCAGAGTGTACAAGTGAGACGAGGTTACGGGAGTGATTAAAATTCAATTTAAATGTAAAAAAAGATAATTTTTATTTCAAGTTAGAATTTGCTGCCTAGGTCTATATTGTCTGTTTTTTACACTGTTTTCCCCACTTTTATAATGGTTAGGTAATAAGCCAAACCATAAACCGAAATGAATGCGATTTTTTCATAGGCCTATTCACAACAGAGGTTATCACGGTCCTACTCCCATGAGTCCTATGGATTTCAATTGAAAAGGTATTAGGGCCACCAGTACTAGTACTTCAATTAACAAATTATGTTAACTGTATGTGCACTGTAGGTAGCCTAATTCATAACAGGCTAGGCCTACATACTTCATTTTGCTAGCAGCCCTGTACTATGCTTGGTAGGGCTTACTGTCAATAACATTAACAGGTAGGCTAGTTTTTAGAACAATCACTACTTTCCAGTTTAGGACATAACATTTGTCTTTCTTACTAGTTGGTATGACATTAAGGGTGCGTCTGAAATAAGACTTAGCACGGGTCTGCTTGCCTAGTCAACTCATTAAGCCGGAAGTGACGGTCACGTAGTTGGTGTCCAAATGTCGCAAGGCATAATATGTCACCTGCTAGGCCAGCACCCGAGCGTGGTTGCCGAAAGTATTTGCTTGTAAGCCTACTTTGCCTGCTTACAAATGGCGTAAGCTAAGGAAATAAAGTGTAAAACTGATTCAAAATTCAGTGCTATTTCATGTTTGTATTTCACAACACATTATTTATTTGTTATTAGCAGCAGGAATTTAGTGGTGGACAAGCTAATTAAGATTTCACAACACTTTTTACTTCATAACCTCACTGTTACGAGACGGTTGTTGTAAATGTAAGCAATTTGGTTGCCACCAAGTAATTGATGTCCAAACCTGCTACGTAATGGGCAAGCTGTAAGCAGGCCCTGGTTGTTAACAGTTGAAAATACATTTCAGATACACCCTTACAGTTTGTTTACCATGTTCTAGTTAGCAGGTTATACATATACATTATACATACAGAGTTCAATAGGGATACTTATATCATAATCATAAGTATCTTTCCTGTAATTTTACACATTAATGACACATTATGTACGAAACTAAATTGAGTACAGTAGGCTAATTAACACATTATAAACTGTGAGGTAAATACATGAAGGTAATATGGTACCAGTACGTACCTACTGTGGCTTGATTTTTGTCCGACATCTGCAGCTAAGGCATGCCTACAAAATGCACAATTCTAAAGTATTATTTATTAAACAGAATTCTTAAAATTACAAAATCAGAACTGCAATGCACAAAAAGGTAAGTGGGATACCGTAGGTTAACTTCAGTATAGGTCGCAGCCCCCCATTGAATGAAAATTGTGAAATACTATGCAAACTATTTGCGAGAAAACACAGTACAATAGCGCTGGCTTTTGTTTTTTGTTAATTGAAGCTAAAAATGTATAATTAATATTTTGAAACATTTGCTACCAAGTAGGTCTACTAGGCTAGTCATGTAAGTTATTTCCAAAGCACTCCTGAAAATCTAGGATAATTTAACTAGAAATTACAAATACTAAACATTTTAGATAATAAGCCTAGGCCTATTCAATAAGACACAAGACATTTAAAAAAATACAACTTGACCTAGTATAGTCTCGATACAAATAACCTAAAATGTTTGGTTGGTCAGTTAAATTAAAAGGCAGCACACTAAATGCATTTAAGGGTGTACAGTTTCATCTAGGGGTCATTCCATGTCAAATCAACCAAGCCAAGCCTGAAATAATACTTGACCAACTCCGATTTTGATGAAACTTGGCAAATCTACTCTTACTAACATGTAGATTGATCGTGGAAAATTTTATATTCCTAACGCGCTTAGTTTTCGAGAAACGCCCCGCTCAAAAACTCAAATTTGGCGACGCCGAGCGGCGTACCTGAATTGGAAAGTTTTAAACCGTTGGACGTAAAAGGCAATTTTTTTTTAAATTAAAGAGCTTTTTACTGGCAATTTAATTTATATGTATTTGAATGCATTCCTAATAGTGGAACCATGTAAAAAATCGAAAATTGGTTTTTAAACCTACCCTACGAGAAAAAGTATCTATGAAATTAAAAAAATACGTGTTTTTGTTTAGATGTTTTTTACATGCACAAAAAAACTTGGGATGGGATGGCATTGAGATCATGATATATCACAGGGTCATGCACCAAATGTGTATAATGTGTCAGTTTTTACATTCCATTTGTAGTGAAATTCAAATTTGCCGCAATTAATTTAATTGAAAAATAAAAACGGAAGGTAAAAACTGACACATAACACACATTTTGGTGCATGACCCTGTGATATATCATGATCCCAATGCCATCCCATCCCAAATTTGTGTGTGCATGTAAAAAACATCTAAACAAAAACTTTTTTTTTTAAATTTCAAGATAGGCTACTTTTTCTCGTAGGGTAGGTTTGAAAACAAATTTCGATTTTTTACATGGTTTCACAATTAGGAATGCATTCAAATACATATAAATTAAATTGCCAATAAAAAGCTCTTTAATTTAAAAAAAAATTAGCC
Organism: Sweltsa coloradensis; assembly: GCA_024449915.1. NCBI lineage: Eukaryota > Metazoa > Arthropoda > Insecta > Plecoptera > Chloroperlidae > Sweltsa > Sweltsa coloradensis. The sequence continues at coordinate 212,393 of JAMZAV010000544.1, forward strand.
TTTTATGTCCAACGGTTTAAAACTTACGAATTCAGGTATGCCGCTCGGCGTCGCTAAATTTGAGTTTTTGAGCGGGGCGTTACTCGAAAACTAAACGCGTAAGAAATACAAAATTTTCCACGATCAATATACATGTTAGTAAGAGTAAATTTGCCAAGTTTCATCAAAATCGGAGATGGTCATGGAAATGGCCTGGTTGATTTGACATGGAAATTACCCCTAGCTAGATATATAATGCACCAAACGATCCAGAAATTATCAAGTTCCTGGTTTGGTCGTGTAGTGGCTACGACATCCGCCCGCCAAAAAACCCATGTTCAATCCCCATATAGGCCTAGTAGGAATTTGTTTATTTCTGTAGGCCTATTGTAATACAGTATTGTATACATTGCACATATGGGAATGTTTCCCGACCAACCAAATCAAGAAACAAATGAACATGTACCAGTGAATAGAAAAGTACAGAAGGATGACAGCTTACATTATATAAATGTTTGGTAGAAGAAATAAGCTGTCATGTTTTGTTGGCCTACATTTCACCACAATGGAACGTGTTTAGGCCTACTTATTTTCTAATTCAATTATTTTTCACCTAAAAAATATCTAAGCACAGGAAACTTTGAACAGCACCTAGCATGCCTATATTGAAGGGAGAAGCCTAGTCTAAAATAAGTTTATTTATTATTCAGTACTAATTATTTGCTGGCTGCATAGGGGAAGTTCAAGGTGATTCAAGGTCTTATGATATTTTTAGGGTGAGATAAGGTACAATTAGGCAGGACTACATATTATGAAACAGGTGCAGTGCAGGTAACAAAGTCATTTTCTACTCTCAATTAGTAGTCGATAGTAATGTACAATACAGTTAGTTAGGTAAGTAGCAGTAGGGGACCATACAGGATATTTTATTTTTTGTGAATTGTATTTAAAAAAATTCCAAATTGTGTTTCATTGTGTTTATTTTAATTTGTATGCCATACTAATTTATGGCAAACCCGTTATCAATGCATCAATCAATTCAACTAGGCCTAATGTTTTAGAAATGCTGTGCGCACCACTCAATTAAGTAGAAAATTCTGTATGTAAAAATGTCTGTACATCTGGGAATGCCTCTTGCAAAATGTAGATACTATGACAATAAACCATTTTTTTTTATTATTATTATTATTATTATTATTATTATTATTAATGATGTGGGAGCTATTAGATTGTAGGCCCTGACATGTATTCAAAAGCTAACATAGTTAAGTTTTATTGTATTTTGAGGCCTACGTCAAATGATAGCATCTTTAATTCTCTCGCGTCATTTGAATTTTGAGTATGTTTTTGTAAGCGGACATCAAAACTGCGCAATTTATTAACTAAAATTACAGAAAGTTGTTTGTTTTGAAAAAATAATTTTATTGGAAATTACAGAATTGTGTTGCATAGCTCAATGCAAAATTAATGTATACCTATTACCTAGTTATGAGATAGGAGAACTGAAGCCTGAAGGGGTAGATAAAATTGTTCTAGATAGGTCAGCCTGCAAGAACAGTAAATCATGGGCATTCTTAACTAAGTTACATAGTCTGAACTGGCTCGGACGCCAAATAGCCAGTGTGTGACCTAGACAAAAGAATGCACACAAACCTGATTTAGACTACTACCAATGCAGGCGACACCACCACCAACTACCAAGTACGTCTTGCCTGTCAAGAGTTTGTGGGGCAACAGCAGTAGCTACAATAATAATTGAATGAAATTACAATTTTAGTCTTCATTAATATGGTGAGATAGGCCTTCATGGACTTGAATTTGACACACTTTCAGTCGTGTTGTCAAAAAAACAAAAAGCATTGCATACAAATGTGACTGAAGTCTAAGGATTTCCGCTTTAGATGCCAAATTACGATTGTGTGTTCACAACTTTCTTCAACACTTACAATTTGGAGTCAAGTAAAGTAACAAGTGAAACTAAATTCATTCAATTAAAATACCAAGACGGAATTTAGGTACGCCTAGGCTAGATAGGCTATACCTGCTTGTGACTCATGTAGATAGCAGTAGGGCTACGGGTAGGTGATTCGTCATTAATAAGCGCTTGAATTTTGTCTGTGTGGAGCTCAAGTGAGTGACGTCATCAACACTGACAAGAGCCAAACATTACGCGGAGAACGGGGAAGGCCCTTGCAGCGTGCGCATCACTATTCATTGTAATCGGCCGATAAGTGACTGGCGGAGATATTTATGCATTCCGGCAATATGAGATCAAATCTCCGCCTTAGTCTAAACTCAACTCAAGTCCATGATTTATGTAGGCCTACCTTCTACATAAGGCCACCTATCATCTAGTGAAAGCAGGTGAGCTTCATTGGAAGGTTATTTTATATAGGCTATTGTAAGTAGAAATTTGCCTATTACTGTAGAATGCCTAGGTGCCACATTTTAAAGTGTCATGCTGCCTAAACACATTGTTGGTATTGAATGATGAGCGGACAAATCAAATTATTATCATCAAAATTCGTTTTAGGGTGCTTTAATAGAAGATTATTTGCACCTCAAGACATTTATAAGTAAGACCATTTAAAATTTAAAAAAATAACATCTAAAGCATAAGGTCATCATCATGTAAAACATTGCCAAGGTCGACATAATATGTTTACAAAGCAATCACACAGTAGACACTTACAGAACAAAGGGGGCCAACATTGTGGTGAAGAGTGTAGAGATTAAATAGAAATCCAAGACCATATATCTTTTTATTTTAGGGGAGGGGAGGCTAGGTAGGCTCTACCATTTTCAGAAAGTCATGTTATCCTAATTTGAACTTGCTGGTCCTAGTTTTAATATTCATGAGTAGGTATTGGTAGGTATGTACTAGTTGAATATTTTAGCCAGATCTAAGAAGGTCGGGTATAAGAAGGCCTAGCTTGTCTTCGACCAAGCTGGGTAAGGCCTACTTTCCAAGGGATTTGAAGGTCAAGGTGTGTTTGTTGTCAAGTTGTCAGTGAATTAAGTAGGCCTATACAATGGCAATAAGGAGCTCTGCACTCAAAGGGACTAGCCCAAAAGAAATTGCAGGCTTACGAGGTTGGCACAAACTACAAAGTAGGTAAAGATGTAGGCCTATTATGTTTACTATCTACGCAAGCCTAGACCAAGGGCATACATATTATGATGGGAGTGGGTCTTTAAGACAGTTTAGATTGTGTTTGGGTCAGGGTGCTTTTGATTGAAATCAAATGCACTTTTTCTTCATTTTGAGCAACAAACACAAGAGTCCTAGGCCTAACTAATTTAGACAGAAGTTATCCTTTAAAAAAATTAATTAGATTTTTATCGAACTGATTTAAAATGAAAAAAATCAAAAAGTTGATTTGAATAAAAAAAAAAGATTTAGGCCTTAGCCTAAATAAAATAGTGACTTGATTTTTAAAATAATAATAATATCAGAACCCTATTCCAACATGTGCCGGTTTGGGCACTTGTTCGGCTAGGGGGGTCCAACTTTTATACACCTTGTTAACACTGCTATATTGCCTTGTTACTACTTATGTTAAAGGTGTACTTTCGTTAGGGGTAAGTGGGGTAAATAGGAACACTTTTAGAACTTTTCATCTTTGACTTTCTGTAAAAAGTTGTACAATTGACTTTTTTATGATTTTTTTGTTGTACATTATTCTTTGCACTGTTGTAAGTGTAAGGAATAACTTGTGTGTCATTTTGCTAAAATCATGTACTAGGAAAAAACTAAAATGTCCATTTACCCCGTAAAGTGGCATTGTTCCTATTTACCCCGTCATTTTGGGGTAAATGGGAACAGACAACACTGTAGCTTATTGGTGCGAGGTAAAACAAAATGGGGTAAATAGGAACAGACATATCTGATGTATGATTTCAATAAAAAAAAAATTAAGTCAAAATGTTAAAAACTGTGGATGCTATGTAAGAAAACAATATCAGATTATATATTAAAACCGGAGCGGAGCGAAGCGCTACATTTGTGTCAAAAAATATTCTTAGTTGTTTTTGTGACAATAGGATTAGTTTAGTGTTTATTATCAACCTTGCAAATAAGTAAGTGGAAAAATTGGGAAGGGGGGATGAATTTAACTTTTCTAATCAAATTTTATCAACGGTGGGAATATGGGGTAATTAGGAACGCACATAAATCTTATGGGAATCTTGTGAATATAATGCACTGAGGTGATATTTTCCCAAGTGTCAGAAGAAATTGAGGGAAAAGCAGAAAAATGGCCTAAATGGCAATTTTCACAACACCTGGTCAACCACAATGGTCAAATAGAGATGGCTGTGAAGATCAAGAAATGTTCCCATTTACCCCATAAATATAACCCATAGGTTAACTGTGTTGTTCCTTTTTACCCCACTTGTTCCTAATTACCCCGAACCAGTGTTCCTAATTACCCCAAATGGAGGTGGTATGGGGTAAATGGGAACAGGGGCTTAACAGCCATGATGGACTAAGATAAGCAAATGCAAACAAATTGTAAAATCATGTTCATGGTTAGGGGGAACTTTTTATATGTCAAAATATTTTTTTAGGGTACTCTTTGGACATAATTTTTTTTTCTAAAGTTTTTTTGACTGAAACTTACATCAACTTTTAAGTGTAGGGTAGTTTTAAAAAAATCAGAAAACTATTAAATTAACATCAGAATGAGCTGATTTTTTGATATGTTGTTGAGAAAATAAAAAGGTCACACGGAATATTTTTTGTATTTTTTTAAATAGGTCATATGGGGTAGATTTAAGGGCTGTTCCTATTTACCCCATGTTCCCATTTACCCCACTTACCCCTAGGTTAGCCGAACTTTCCGCTGGCTACTAGTGATGACATCGGGTAGTAAATATTGGAGTCGACTCCGGAGCCTTGGGAACCGGGTAGAAGTCAACTCCCCAATCCGCAATTAAAAACAAAAAAAAATAAATAAAAAAAAATAAAAAATGAATTTTTTTATGCAAAAGTTATTTTTAGCCCACTACTCTAGATAAATAAATAATAATAAATTGTATGAGTCTACCCACTCAGTTATATAACTGATTTTCAGTGGGGTTGCACAACACTGTCCGGCCATTTCCCACCCGCTATGTATCACTAGCTTGCTTGTCTCTTGGCCTGGCCAAGACTCTCGCTGATTTGTTATGTTTACGTTTTGAGATAAGATACCACTAACGAGACAACAAGTGCAATCTCATACAATTTATCATCAAAAAAATAAATATATTATATATTTTTTTTTTTACCCGACTCCTTGACAACAGGAGTCGGGTAGGAGTCAGGTACCCGAGTACCCGATGTCATCCCTACTGGCTACAATGCGCCGCGTTAGTATCCTTTCCGTAACAGTGTATATAAAAGTTGGACCCCCCCTAGCCGAATAAGTACCCCGGTTTGGGGGGTGACGAGTCACCATTTTCTCGGGCTACAGTTTATACATAGGCCTACATGCTTGCTAGCCAAAATTAAAAAAAAATCACACCCTGGGAGAGGGCAGTGTAGTACGTATATAATAGGTCTGGGGGAAGTGGGTGGTTGCCACTGGACGAATGGGCCCATTTGCAACTGGAAGCAATACTATGTTATGTCCTTCAGGAAGTTACAAAATGAAAATGACATAGATTTTGTAAACATGATTAATTAGCCACAGGGTTTTTAATAGGCCAAGGTCCCATGTAAACCTGTTTCTTAAGTCAAAGCAAAAGTTAAGCTACACTTACGTTCCGTCAAGACCCCGCACAGCATCCTCAGCATCGCGAGGGTCCTCAAACTCAACAAATGCAAAACCAGGAGGGTTCCTTGCTACCCATACATTGCGTAGCGGTCCATATTTGCTGAACGCAGATTCAATTTCATGTTTCGACGCACTACTTCCAAGGTTGCCGACATATACTTTGCAGGATAAATCCCATTCTCTGTAGCGTGACATACCGGTACTGAAAGAAATTAAGGGTTAGGACTAATATTATTTTGTGGCACAAATAGCCAGTTTAATTAAATGTTCATAACTTCATATTAAGGCCTATTAGTATATTGTAATTGATTAGCCTAGAAGGTACCGGTACTCTAATTAAATTAAAATTTACTGAACTCAATAACAAACATTTAACAAAACTTTAATCTTTTATCCACTTACGCCCCAGCCCATTTTGATTGAAGACATCCTAAAGGCGGATCCACACAAAAACATGGATTTTTTTACGAGGTACCCGAGTGTACAGCACCCTATAGCGGGCACCTACCTAAGTAGGCCTAAAACGTTTTGTGAAATAAAATCTTCCCGTAGACAAATTCAATGCCTACTACTTATAGGGTCGGAATTTAGTTGAAATAACAAATCCAAGGCCTAGTATTATGGGGCTTAGTCTGAGATTTTGTCGAATATAGGCCTATTGAAGGAAATCCAAGGGGAATACCTTTAGTAAGGATTTTAAAGTGTGGGTTTTGATTCAAGTACCTACGTCCCAAAATATAGGCCTAGTCTCGATACGTAGCACGGACGAGAAAACTTTAACGGTGAATTATATAAGACCTATAACATAACATGATTTTTGTAGATTTTTGACTACAAACTCGTAGGTTCATGGTTCTACAGATTGTAATAACAACCTTTTTCTGCCATGACTATTAAATTGGTTCATGCCGGTCCTACAGATTGTAATATTAACCTTTTTCTGCCATGACTATTAAACCATTTGAGTACTATTTTCCTACAAAAAAACTACTCTAGATATTCCATTTAATTTGCAGACATTTTTCTGTAGCATAGTGTCCCAGGTAAAACGTAATTATAAAGCCATTTGAAGAGCAAATTCAAAAATTTTGCGCGCAGCGCGGGGGGGGGGGGGGATACGCCCCCCCAACCTAAGCTTTTCGGTACTTTTTCGGTTGATATGGACCAGAGGGGAAAAGTAGGATAGGGGGAGTGGGGGGGGGGGCACTAAGCGCGTATGATTTACAATATTATCATTATTATTGTTAAAACATAGCCTAGGCTACGCGCTCCGCGCCCCCCCCTCTCCCCCTAATCTAGGCTTTTTCCCTAATATCAGTGTTAAAAACTGGTCCATACCAACCGAAGAAGTGCCGCTTTTTGTGGAATATCAGTGTTTTAAAATTGTCCCGTCCCAACCGAAGGAGTTCCGAGTGTAGAGCCTGACTGACCGAAATTGATTTATTTTATTATGTGATTGAAAGCATAGGTAGGCGCACAGCTAGGCTTACGCGGTAAGGGTAATTTGACGGAAATGTTATTTTGTATTAAATTTATGATTTTCCTTTTTCTAACTGAATATTATTATGTATATACTTGGTTTGTGGCCGCGGAAAGTAGTTTCTGCACTTTTTTAATCACTTTTAGTTTACTTGAATCGGTCGTTTAATGGTACTAGTTCAGTTGGTGCAGTCCAACTTTTCAACACTGTTTTTTTACAAAGAAAACAATAAAAACAACTTCAAATGAGAAATAAATGAAGAACTCATTATTTACGATTTATTTTTACTAATCACTCTGAAAATATACCAATTAGGCCTATATAGAATAATGAACACAGATTGAATACATGATTAATTAATATTTTAATTTTTTTAATTAATGATTAACCACTGAGCTCATAGACATCCCATATAATTGGCTAGACTAGCAGTCAGTGGTCCACTTCCGGGACAATTGGAAGCCATCTTGAATGGGTGAGTTTTAGGGAAGACGACGGGTACCCGGGTATCGGGTACCCGCCCGACGAAGTCGGGTACAGGTACGTGTTTCCACTACCCGTTTACCCGTAAAACCCGGTTCCTGAATTGAGGTGTCACATTGTAGGCAGAAGGCTAACGTAAACATGCACTTTCTCATATCTTTTGTGCTTGGCGGCGTTTTTGTTTTGAATTATAATGTCCTTTGTTCATGCCGCCGACTTGTGCAGTGTGATGAGTATGCCCCCCCCCTGCCTAAACACTCGTGCGATCTAAGTAAATTGTAAAATTATATGGGTCATTCTCAAACGTAATGACCATATTGAAAAAAGTGCTTGCAAGAAAAAATTATAACATAAAATTAGATGCCTCCTTTAACAATACATTATCCAATAATTTGTTCTTACAGTACAGCCCTAAAAGGGTTTATCTAAAAAAACAAAAATGTTTTACATACAAGCATTTTCATCAATCCAAGTGTACGAAAATGTCATGACTGTTACCGGACATAAAAGTGACAATTGATGTAAGAAGTTATTTATTAAATCTATATTCATGTGCACAATAGTTATAGTTACATTATCACACAAAACTAACATTCAATAAAATATACATTACAAAAATGTCAAGAATGTTACTCAAATTTCAAAACCTGGTAATTAACTTACTAATAATGGACAAATGGCAAATCAAATTTTATCAAGATCACTGTTAGCAATGAAGTATTAATATTATAAATAAGATTAAAAATGTGATTCAGTTATTTTAAACTTTAAATAAGACTTAATTTAATAATTAGCTCGGGTAACGGTGTTGACAAAAAGTAACAGTCTTGACAAAAAAGTTACTTTTCTAACAGTAGGTACCGGTAATAATTTTTTTCTAAGATCATGTTGCTTGTTAGTGTACAAATCAGTCAACCTAAAGATAAAATCCATCTAATCCAACAAGTTTGTGTTGAGTTTAAAGTAAAGAGACACTACGGGTAACGGTCTTGACAAAAAGTAACATTCTTGACAATGTGATCACTGAAAATCAATAAAAACAAGTGTTTTGTTACTTTTGAGTATGGCAATGAATTACAACCTCTCCCTTCAAAACACATCTACAGTTGCAGGAAATTAATGCAGTAATCCACGATGCCCTTGGTAATGTTACTTTTTGAAAGTAACATACCTGACAAGTAACGGTCATGACATTTTTATATTCATAAATAAATATCAGTACAAATGCCATGTGCATAAAAGTAGGGTTGTGTTTTCTAGGATTTGGAACTTGATTGTAATGTAATTATAGGGCTAGTGTTTAATCAAAGATAAAATTAAAAATTAAATTAATGATCTTAACTTGGTAACATTCATGACCAATAATTAAAATACTCGCCGTTTATTTGTTCCCTTCTCAATTTTAACAGATATCATTGAAAAATCAAACAAACTTCAATGGTGTCATATCATGGACTCTTGTTCTTGTTCTTCTTCATTGATCCACTGCCTTCTACACTTTATTTTTATTTATTTTTTGCACGGTAATGGTCATGACATCAATATTATTACCACAGTGGGGACGAACACTCCTTACTTGATATTTCTTGGAAAATGTTAATATATAAAAATGTCTTAAACATCGATTACTTAATCATTATTTCTGCTTTCATTTTCACGAAGGGATTAAAATAGTATTAAGTGAAAAATCCAAACAGCTTACTGAAACACTTCTGGTTTTGTGGATAGGGACATAGGTTTTAGCACATTTTGCATTACGTAATAGTGAATTAAAGATCGGCCTTACAAGATAGAAGTGCAAAAATTCATGGAGCTAATAAAAACTATAAGTATTCTGAAAATGTACAACCAAAATTTATGCAAATCAATATCTTGATCTAAAAAAAAAAAAATATTAAGGTGGGACAGCACAAGGGTCATTTTATTTGAGAATGACCCATATGCTTGTGTACGCTTGTGTATGTGTATGTAAAAATAGCAAAATGCTAAATAAAGATTTCTACTACTATCTTCCAGAGATTATACTGCGTAAATAATTACCACAACATCACTTATGTTTTCAATCTGCTAGAAGTCAAAACTTAAAAGCTATCACCCATGGTGATAAACCTTTCCTTATCTTGTTTACTCTAAGGGCGCATTCCGATATTCGCTCCAGTCGCTACGGCTGTAGCGTCTCTGTAGAGCAGTGGAGCGTATGATTATGCTCCAACATTCGGAACGGGTGTAGCGTTTAAAACATGGCTGACCGTGAAATTATCAGATTGCTTAATTAGAAGAATGCTTAATTGATGGTTATTTCATTGATTCTTTCATCAACAATTATTTCCAAACCTTAAACTTGGAGAACTAATGGACTACGCGGACATCCTTACAGTTTACGTGCTATTTTCAGCAGTCCTGTCGTAAATCTTCAGTTGCCGCCATCTTGATTTACCCCCACTCCACGGAATGCTCCTAGTGCCGGGCTGAAAACCCTCAGCGTTAGGAGCGCGCTGAGAATGCTCCAGTAGCGAATTTCGGAACACAAGGCGGGGCGTTTGGAGCTAATTTTTGGAATGGGTGGAGCGCGGCTACTGCGCTACGTAGCGAGTATCGGAATGCGCCCTAATTCGGGCTCCAGTCCCCCCCCCCCCGCCACCACCCACGCCCCGCGCCAACGCATCTTGAGTCGTGACCTTGACTTGACTATGTCAAGATATAAAGCAGATGCGCGAGTGTTATCTTAATGGCCCGCTGCTGTTCCTCTTTCGTGATTATGAAATACTACTTCATCGGCACGTCATTGTTTATAGAACAGCATTACGTCGTCCGAGATATTACGATAATTGATGAGCGCGTTTCTTCACAGTTCATTAGACACCCCACACGATTTTTTGTGTTACTACCCGGGTAACCCGCGGGTAATGTGGACGGGTACCCGGGTCGTAAAAAAGTCGGGTTTCGTCATCCCTAGTGAGTTTGCATGTTAATTAGATGGGAGCGATTAATCGAAAAAATATTTTTAAAGATGGCCGCCAGTTTGGCAGGTGAGCATATCAGACTTTGACACCAAATGATTACGAAATTCCCGTATGCAATAACTTTGCATTGTTTCCGTTTGTTCAATTGAAAAAAAAAAGATTGAATACAAACATTTGCTCATTTCCAGTGGCGTAGCAACAATCTTTTTAGTGGGGGGGTCACACATAAGTTGACTACGAGGTTGGGTGGGCAAACCGGGGTCTGGGACGAAGCCCCAGCCGCCGGAGACTTTTTCGCTGTACCGTAGTTAAAATTTTTTTTAGAGGTGCCCTTGATAGGTGGCCTGGAACACGTTTTCAGGCGAATTTTTATTATGAATAAGGGTAAGCCTACATTTTGAAGCTAATATTGCATTGAAGATTGATTACCTGACTGTAATCGGTCGACAGTCTACTTGGGAGTGAAAACACTGCACACAAAATATAATGAATATTAGTCTAAAATCAGATGGCTAGTCTAGTCTCGCAAATCACGTCTCTTACTGAATCTTTCTAAAAAATGTTAACAAAAACCTTCCTTTTTGGGCACTCTTGCCTTTGAGCGGGTCCAACTTTCAACCACACTTTTTTCCCAATAAAATCAATGAAACACAACTACAAATTAGAAATAAGTTAATATTAAGTAAGTAGGCCCTATAGTGAGTAATTAATAGTAACTAGTAAGCACTCTCGAATTACACGAATAATGTGAAATAATTTACATTATTGAACATGAACGTCGTCTCACTCTGATCAACGGACGCGCCATTTTGGATTTTGGCTATGTCATTGTCATTTACTTTGTAGGTGTACCAACCTTTTTGCGATATTGTGGTTATTGTAATAAGTAATTTATAAATAATATGTTATTGTTTTGTTAAGTAAACAATTAAATAGTCGAATAGCACGGGGGTTTGGGGGCGGAGCCCCCGACAGGGTCCGGGGCGGAGCCCCGGCGGGGGCCGGGGGCTGGCCCCCCAGAACAGAATGAGGTACAGGACAAACAGAAACGGACCGAATTAAACGTAGGCCTAAGTTTGGTGTGTTTTGGTTGGTACGTCGGAGAATGGAGAGACTTTGCTAAAATGGCCGCCGTGATCAACTAATCACAGTGAAATTAGTCTGTGAGTAATATTGTGTTCACCTATGTAATTGTTAATTTTGCAAAGTGGTAATTAATAATAAATTGTTAATATTGAATTTTTACACATTTATTTCTAATTTGTAGTTGTTTTCCATTGATTTTATGGGGGAAAAAGTGTGGTTGAAAGTTGGACCCGCTCAACGGCAAGAGTTCCCCTTTTTGTTTGCAAGCCCGACTGTAGTAAAAATCCTAAAAATCACCCAACAAGCTATAAGTTAGCAAATGAATGACACTCATACCTGGCTTGACCCCCCACTGGGGGGGGGGGTCAAGCCAACAAGTGGGGGAGAGTTTCCCCCCCATCCCCTCCCCCGTTCCTACGCCCCTGCTCATTTCACTGTCATTAAATGGTCACCATGTTTGCTATTTACGTTCTGATTTTACTTACTAGCCCTACCAACCTTTTTCACTAAAATATTCCACCTACAAAGCCTTCAACGACACTACTTTAAAAATAAATGACTTTCACCACAAAAGGACTTTCGTTTAAAATAGCGACGTTAAAGGTTTTAAAGTTTTTTTTGTTACTATAGCCTAACAGCACAAACGTGATGGTTCTATTTTGGATTTTTTTATTATGTTCTTGTAAGGTTATTTGCAGTGAGCACAACATCTCAGCAGGTAGGCCTAGGCCTAGGCAGAGTCACTCCTCGCTACGTTTTTTCGGAACTCTACTAGTTTGACGGAATTGCTATTTTTTATCAATTTTTTTTTTTTTTCCAAAACATCAATATTTTATAGGAAACACAAACTAAATGCGCGGAAACAAATTTCAAAGAATATTTACAATTAAAAAATTAAGTTTTCTCTAGGCCTACGTAACAACTCACAACAGACCAGGGCCACGCCCCGCCCACACTGTGTGAAGTTGACTCCGGTTAGCGAGGAGCGACGCGGCCTAGGCCTATTCCTACCGTGCTGAGATGTTTACTCACTGCGAGTAACCTTACAAGAACATAATAAAAAAATCCAAAATAGAATCATCACGTTTTTACTGTTATAGTAACAAAAAAACTTCAAAACCTTTAACGTCGCTATTTTAAACGAAAATCCTATTGTAATAAAAGTCCTTTTTTTTAAATAACGACGTTAAAGGTTTTGTAGGTGGAGTATTTTTGCGAAAAGGGATGGTAGGCCTCAACATAACATGGCTGACCGACAAGTGACTAGTGAAATGTGCGAGTGTTTGAGTACAATCTGTGAGCAATTCAAGCAAACTAAAGTGATCAAATAAACTCAAAAGGTACTTTCCGCGCCAAATAAATACATTATTATATTCATTTACAAAAACGATAATAAATTTAATGTAACAAACAACATAACATAGCGTACCATGAAGTGACAGTGACATGTGCGAGTGTTGTGTATGGGCTCAGGGGTAGGGATTGCGTGTGTTATTCAATCAAACTAAAAGTGATTAAATAAGTCCAGAAACTACTTTCCGCGCCCAAAAACCAAGTAAACACATAATAATATTCAATTAGAAAAAGGAAAATCATAAATTTAATGTAAAATAACATTCCCGTCAAATTGAGATTATACCCGTTTTTTCATTTTTTTTTGGGGGAGGGGGGGAATTGTCGGTAAAAGTGAGTTTCCGCGTGTTTATTTTTAATTTACTAGTGATTTTGCATGGTTTTAAACAACAACAACAAAAATTGGTACTCTTTCGGATGGTATGCCCCAACTTTACAACACTACGCCAACATGGCGGTCAGTACTAACCTTTTTCACTAAAATACTCCACCTACAAAACCTTTAACGTTGCTAATTTAAATATAATAACACAATCAGAGGAAAAATACTTCGTTTGAAATAGCGACGTTAAAGGTTGAATTGTTTTTAATGGAAAAAAACAGTGTTGAAAAGTTGGGGCATACCATCCGAAAGAGTAGGTACACAAAAATTGGTGCAAAATTAGCCATTCCGAGGCTAGGCCTACCCTTGTTCTGGCTTACGCACTAGGCCAGGCAGGCCGGTACTTCTTCGGTTGGTATGAACCGGTTTTTTAACACTATTTTTTTTTTTCAATAAAAACACTGAAAAACAACTGTAGGCCTACAGGTAAGTAGTTTTGTAACGAAAAGGATTTCGGGTGCGCTCTTATCGATTATATCCTAGAACTAGAACGGCGCAGGGTAACCAGCTGAAAGTTTGGCTAACCTAACGCAAGTAATTTTGTGAAACCGGTCCATACCAACCGAAGAAGTTCCGGCAGGCCTAGGCCCCTAGGTAGGGGCTCAATCAAGGAGGCCTACCTTAAAAAAAAAAAAAAACTAGGCTAGGGCTGGGCTAGGGCCTAGTCCTATAATAGATCTCTCGATAGGCCTCTGCATAATACAACAATATACGGAAATAAAAAACAGACAACATCCCATAGCACTAGGCCTATATGTAAATAGGCCTCGGCATAACATTATTTGGCCTGGACCCCTAGGCGAAAACAGGCAGCCATTACTGCAGCTCTCATGGGAGAAAATCGAAGAAGCTGACGCTTGGGTGTGTCAGTTAATCGAGACTGCAAATGAAGCAGTCCAATAAACGCTAAATGCCCTATCACCAATATTTCAAGGAAATATAAAAGCGATTACTTTTACTTACGTGTAAGAAATGAATGCCGTTCGTCAAGAATATTATAAAAACGACAAATCACCTTCAAAAATGGACAACGCAACAACCGAACTAACAAAAGATGAGCGTTCTTGCGTTGTTGGTTGGTAGAGAATGGTGGAGAAGAGAAGGTACGTACACCGTTGCCAAAGTGGTCTAACAGTGATGACGTAAATGGGCGCGGGTTTCATTTGGAAGGGCCCAAATTGGGACGGAAAAAAAAAGGGGGCCAAAAAAAAACAAAAAGGGAAAACCAAAAAGTAAAAAAATAATTACGGGAAAAAAAATTTTAAAAAAAAAATTAAAAAATCGTGACTTTTTTGGGAAGTTCCCAATGTTTTTTCCTTGTCCCGCCTTTATGTTTTACTATCAAAATTTACTTTTTTACCATTGGGCAACCTATGTAAGGGCCCAGTATGGATTTAAAAAAGGGGGGGGGGGGGTGTACCCCAAGGAGTGAGCGAGTGGGGCAAAAGCTATCTTTTAGAAGGGGGGGGGGAGAATTTTAAAGGGGGGGCGTAAAAGGGGGCCGCCGTTTTGCGGGGGTTTTTTCGGGGGCAGTGTCGGGACCCTTGGGGGACCCGTGGGAGTACGTACACAAAAAACAAAAAAAGGGGTTTAGAAAAGAATTTTGGGGGTGTTTTCAATTTTGGTTTATGCTTGGCCCAGTGCCATTTTTTAATTGTTTTTGGGGTACTTGCCCCTGGGGCCCAATCAGCTTCCCGGGCTAGTTTTATTTTTCGTTTTCCAGCTGTTTTCTTTAAATCTTTTTTGATTTTTTGGTTTGGTTTGTTTGGGGGGGGGGGGCCCAATTTGGTAACTAAAAAAACTTTTTTTAAAAAATTTAAAGGTTTAAGTTACTGGTTTAAAGCTATTTTTTGGGTTTTACTAGCTCTATGGTGTCGTATTTTCCCTCTTTTAAAAAAAAAAATTTTATAGCAAAAAAGTTGCAAAGGGCCCCAGGCCTAGGGGGCCTGGCGCAGGCCAGGGGGCCTAGGTGCCTAGCCTGGGAATTTTTAGCCTAAAAAATAGAGTTGGAAAAATAAAATTTTAAATTAAAACCACGGAGCAATATGGAAATTGGAAAGGGTAAATTAGGCATGGGCCGCGGTAAAAGTAAGACACCTCAATACCCTAGCGACTTGTTCGCACTTGGGAAATCTCGCAGTACAGAATCAAACAATGATGGTAAACGAAGCGTTAGCTCTGTGTCAAGTCACACAAAAGTGGGACCCACAAGTGGCAGCCTTGGTAAACGAGAGGGTCCGACAATACCGTCAATGGTTCCCAGCAAAAAGACTAAAGTTGTGGCAGTAGAACCTCGTGTTGGAACCACCAGCAGTGGTGGCGCTGAAACATGGGAAATCGTTGCGATAGAATGTGATCCTCCTGATCTTGTGCCATCTGTTCTTGAGGCTTGTGATTTGGACCAAGCAGACAAAGTTGTGGGACTTCTGTGTGGGGCTATTCGTTCCCTGCGTAACCAGAGGTGGAAGCCCGACCCTATTCTATACCTTGGCCTGCAATATCTTTGTCAAGTTCGCACCTCTCTCTTTCACGGAGAATGTGTAACGCTTGCTCTATGTTCGTTGCTGCGCCGTGATCCTCAACATAGTTTTAAAAGTAAAGGTATGTATATTTAATGGGATTGTATATTTGTACGTTGGATCCACGGTTAGGTTAGGGTATCGCATGGGGTTAGGTGAGTTGCAGGCGTGAAGTACTAGGGTATTGTTTGAGGTAGGCCTAGGTGAGACCCAATGTACAAATATACCAGTACTCTGGGATATTTAATACTAGTTGATGATTGATGAGTGATGACACATTATTCATTTTGGCATCCACATACTCATTTTAGGGACTTTTCAGTGAGTTGTACCTACAACACCTGTTGTAGGCGTACACTCCGAACGTAATTGGAACCACACTGTGTCATGTTCAGTGTTCATTCTCTTTAGGCTACTATGGAAAATACATTTTTTAATCAAGTTTAATTAAAAACATGAATTAAACCCTCTATAAAGACTTTGCTGTTTAATTGTTGTTTGTTTGTTTTGTTTGATTTTAATAATGTAGGCCTAAAGTGCGGCGCACAATTGGCATAGCATAAGCGTAGCGCAACATTAGCGCAACACAAGGAAAAATGCGAGCACAATTGTCATAAGGGAAGCGAGGCGTAAAGAAACTACAAGGCTGTGCCAAGTTTTAGAAGGCTCGTAATCAGATGACTGCACATCAACTTTGCGTTTGACATTTCGTCTTTGCATTTGCAGTAGCCTCATAGAGATGCGGATATTGCCTAATGTACATAATTAAGTTGTGAATTTGATTTAACTGAAAATGGGCATTTGTGTTGAGTCCTGTTGTTTCTGGATTCCTATTGGTCAATCATAACTGAACGCAAGCGCAAGCGTAAGAAATATAAAATATAACCATCTCTTGTGCTGCGCTTCCGCGCCTATGCTATGCTTACGTGAATTGGGTGTTCAAGCAGCCTGGTGCACTTGTTTATAGTCCTATTTCTTATATGCTACGCTTGCGTTGCGCTGTGCTTATGCTATGCCAATTGTGCGCAGCACTTTAGTTCTTTTATGCCTGGTGGCCTGGTGGTACCCACTACCAGTACCGATAATTGCGGGTTTTCGGAAAGAATGTCAATGAATAGTTTCAAAATTGTTATTTAGACAATGACACAACAAGCCGAAGGGTTGGACTTGGACCTGCATGACACATGCCACACTTGGCGACCATTGCATACAAGAAGGTTGCCAAGATTAAAAATAATATTGTTTAAGCCTCATTTGAGGGGGGGGGGGGGGGATAAATAGGGTTCAGTCTGAAAACCAAATTGGCAACTATGGCAGGGGCTCTGGCCATGTCAAGCAATGATAGCACAAAAGAGGACGGTATGTACACCACTTTGTGATTGCTTGCCAATCACTGCATCGATCCCAAAATCATTTAATTCAAAACACTGGCTATAAATTCTTCAATGCATAAGCTTTACCTAGGTCATAGGCCTACTTTAAACTGCAATTAACTGATATTTTCGCTAGGCTGCCGCTTATTTGGCCTGGGAACATAGGACTAAGAATGCCTATATCTGTCATTGCAATGCCATTGATTCATTTTGTTCTTGAATAAAAATGTTCAATAAACGAATTTACAAATTTAACATTCCCATTAATTTCACACTAGGTTCGTTTTTTTGTCCTGCAATGCCATCGCTGGTGCACGGTGTAGAGCACCAGCACGTTATTCTGCCTCCGTGCAACATACACTGCAGTGTTCTTTTGTCCAGTATAAACTTACACTAATACTGCGGTGTAACACCCGCTCCAGAGGTGGGTGTACCTAGGTATAGTGCAGTGAAAAGATGGTGGCAACTTAAATTAAACTTTGTTAAATTCAAAATTGTAGCCTACAGAATTACAAATGATACTACACGTTGCGTGTAGTGTGTAGTGTACCCCTAACCATAACTAATTCCCTACACTATCGACATTTCCCGGTCTATAATCTACACCGGTACCACAGAAAAGTTCAAGACAAAAAATGAACCTATTGTCTTTTCTAGGTAATGCCCTGGTTCCAGTACTTGGAGCAACTCTTCTCCTCAATGCGTTTATGGATAAGAAGCACTGGCCTGAAGCATTTTTGAAACTTTACGTAGAAGATGCAATCAATGAGCGTGTGTGGGTGGACCAAGATCTGTGCTCAGGGTTTGTCACCAATATCCTGAAGAGTATTAACACTCGCATTCCCCCCAAATCCTTGCTGGAGCCTCTGACAAGTGGGATACTTGGAAGGGCATCTCCTAGCGAGATTATAACTCCCCAGGTGACAGATGATGAAGGACCCATCTTGGACATACCTATCAGGTCAAGGTAAGTCTAGTCATTATAGGCCCTAATGCATTTTATATGATGGAAGTGGATTATTGGTCCAGGTCCACATTGAGCCAAAAACATGCCGGAGTTTGCTGCCAATTAGCACAAGAAGGTGCATAGGCCTAAGACACTTAATTTACTTATTTATTGTAAACCTTTTAAGTTTCAATGATATCCAAAGCCTAAGCTATTATCTTAAGACCCAGACGAATCGTAAATTTTAAATAAGAGTAATGGACGCTTTACTTTGCCTTCAGGTATTCTGCTTGTCCCGAGTCCGTGGAACAGATCGTAACAGAAGCTGTGAAGGAGCAGCTTAATCGCCGCCAACCTCCAGAAAACATCACTCGCAACTTTCTGAAACTGTTGGCTTCCACGTGCGGATTGGTTGAGATCCGGGCAATGATAGCTCCTCGGTAAGTTTTGATTACCCCTCCTGCACCGGATAATATTTCTTACGACCCAAACTAATCATAAATCTTTTATCCAGGCTGGAACTGTGGCTTCAAAACCCAAAGTTGAATCGTCCCGCACAAGACTTGTTGATGTCTGTTTGTGTAAACTGCACAACGCACAACGTAAGAGATGTCGAAGCCATCATCCAACTTATCAAAATACGATTAAAAACGAAAGCGCTTGTCCAGCTCTACATAGCTGGAATTAGAGAACTAATCACTGCAAACCCTAGCAACTTGGAAACGATAATGAGGCATACAGTTTACAATGAACTGTCTACAACTTCACGTAATCCTAATAACATGGCCATGCTGACAGTCATGTTTCAGTCAGCACCCGATGAGGCTGCAACCCTTCTAGCAGAAATATTCCAGGTAGGCATCATACCCCATCTTGTGTTGGACTATCTATCCCACATGGGTATGATTGAAAAGTGAAAACACAAGACTCACAATAAATGTAGGCTATTGAAATGCCCAACACCCCAATTTGTTGTAATTGTCATTCTTATGGTCACTGCTTGTAATTAGTAGTTTGTCAAACTCAAAACAGCAGGTGCATGAGTGGTAGACCTTATTGTTAAAACTAAATGTGTTAATGATGAGGACAAGAATCTATTAATTTTAATGCTATATTTGTGTACATGTCTTTTGCACCTTAAGAAATCTGGAGACAAATGAAGCTAGTGGTACTGGTGGACAAAGAGAGGAGGGGTTATTTTGTTGCCACATTATAATTGGGGAAATAGAATCATAAAGACTTCTACATGGAAACAGAGATAACAGACCTTAACCAAACACAAAAATTTGTATGCCTTGTTTAGGTACCGGTAGTCATTTGTTAGATTGTTAGAATAGTAGATATTTTTTTTTTTTACTTTACCATACATGGGATGAACTGTCAAAGTAAAGAATCCTCTTTAAAAAAAAAAGTTTATTGCACGTTCTTTTCTTTGCCACAGGATTTGCTGCTGAACCGCGAAGATTATCTGCGACCACTGCGTGCATTGCTGCGCGAGATTGCCAGGGTTGTGCGTCACGACATGAACCTGCCAGTGCTGTGTCAAGGCCTCATGGCAGACCGCAAGGACGTTCCTCAATTCAGGGACTTTGAGTACAAGGAGAGAATGTTTACGTCAGTGACCGACCTCGTGGCTTTGTGTGTCTTCCTCACTATCTCGCCGGCTGTCCGAGAGGCTTCTAGCTTGCTCGCTAGAGGTGATAAGAGAGATATACAGGTCAGTGAACAACATTTTTGGGGGTAAATTATTAAAATGTTACTTTAGACCTGTAAATATACAAAGAAAGTTAATATTCCATCTGTGTTCCCCGACAACAAAAATGGAAAAAATAGTTAGGGCTACATTAATTAAATTAGCTGGGCTGAGGATACTGTCAGCTGCACTGATATATAGTGGTTAGTGGATAGTACACTAATCTGATTTTGTAAAATGAGAGACATACAAAAACAAAAATTTTACTGTATATGTACTATGTAGGGCCTAAAGTAAATTTACAAGGTTCATTATTTCAAACACCGAGACAATTCTCGTAAAGAATATGATTGTTACAAAAATATATATTGGGTCTCTACGTATATTTCACAGGACATGTTTTGTTATTTTACAGGTGCTGCGGAGTTTCCAGACACAAGTGGCCAACATCCAGAGAGATACTGTGTGGTGGCTCCATGAAATTGTGCCTCGCATGTACCGACCTGGCTCTGTCGAGTATGTTCACGCACTTCACAAGATTCTCTTCCTTGAGTCACCCGAGCAATATTATAAGGTACGTAATAGTCACGTGTGCATGTTCCGCGATTTGTTTGTGTAAGAGTAAGAGATCAGGTCTAGCCCTTGACATGGCTTAGGTATAGATGACTAGGATACTTAAACTGGGAACATGAATAAACATGTTTCAGGGGGGGAAAAGTACAAAAAGACGACAGCTTACCTTAAAAATGTTAGGTAGGTCGCACAGACACAAATAGATGAGTAGACAAGTTGCTGATACGTTTCGACCAACTAGTAGTCTTTATCACTCATCTTTGATCAGGTGGACAACTGGCCATCGGAATCAGATCGAGCCCTCATGATGCGCCTGGCTTCGGAAGTGCCAGTCTTACAACACACACTCATCAGGATGTTCGTGATAAGTTTATCAAAGGAGCATCCACTGTCTCCAGCCGACACCTTGGAGCTAGCCGACCAACTACTAAAGCGAGCTGCCTTGTTACCCACCGATGGAGTAAGCATGCTGGAAGCAGACAATCCTACTATCATCGACCTTCTGTTCAACATGACTGCCTACCATCACCCGGACACGATAGACTTGCCGGAAGACTACGAACCCCCTCAAATGGCGATATCTCCCCTGTATTGGAAGGCGTGGACAATGTTGTTGATTCTCTCCGCCCACAATCCCTCGACGTTTGGCTACACCATGTGGAAGAAGTATCCCACTCTGAGGATGTTCATGGAAATGTGCATCACAAACCACTTTACCTATCCACCGCCCTCCAGTGCTGACGAGGATCATCGAATCAAGGAAGTACAGACTGCGGCAAGAGAGAAGAGCCAGATTCTAGAGTTTGAGTCGCTGCTTGCTGCGGGATCCACAAAGAAGACCATCACTGAGCAGACTAGTCTCTTACTGACAACACTAATTACAATGGATCCGACAGGTATGAGAGAGGTGTCATTCATCAAATATGTAGGCACTTTGAGCTTATTCCCAAAATTAAAGGGCTATCCCCATCCATGGTCTAGTTCTCTAGTTGGATATTTATTTTACTCAGGTAAATTTTAATATAAAATCTGTCAAATAAAAAAATTAGCTTTTTGGTCCCACTCTCACAGTGTACTCCTGTTGTTTTGTAAAGAGTCACATTCATGGTACCCTTGAGTATTATATTGTTTCCTTTGAAAGCCTTCACAAAGTCCTTCCTTACCTTCCACAACTCCTGTCTATTTAATTGTAAGTAATAGGTTTATGGTACAGTATGTTTCATTTTGTTGAATAAAGGTCCATGCCGCAAGCCTCCACAGACTGTATTGGACCAGCTGCAAGCTTTGAATGCATCTCATCGTTTGGGTCACTTGCTGTGCCGTTCCAGGCAGCCAGATTTCTTGCTAGATATAATACAAGTAAGGGGAGAAGCTGTAGAATAGTCTTTGATCATTTTTTCTTCCAATTCGATGTAGGCTAGGCCTACGTATTAGATCGAGGTATGTAGAAACAATCTTAGTAAAAATATAAAATAAATCTCTATTGCAGCGTCAGGGGTCGGTGCAATCGATGCCGTGGCTGGCAGACTTGGTGGACAGTTCGGAAGGTGCGCTGGGACATTTACCAGTTCAGTGTCTCTGTGAGTTCTTGCTCAGTTCGAGTTCCATGACACAGCCAGAGAGGCAGACCAAACACGAGCAGCTGTTGCTCCATCTCCAACAAGTGCTGACATCTGATGCCGAACAGGATTCACAGGTACCTAGTGTAATGTTATTGACAACATTACAATTAACTTCTTAAGTATCTGTCCTCGTCATCATTATCCATTAGAATTATAATGGAGGACAATATACCACACACATAGCGTCTAGAAAAGATTGCAAACACTATGTTAGGCCTAATTGCTAACAAAATTTAAAATAATAATATAAACTAGCTTTAAGGTTTCGTTGATAGAATGCCAATTGGCTGGAGTATTGAGTGTTGAGATAGGATTTAACAGCTAACCTTTGTGGTGTGATGGAATCTGCCAAATTTGATAGTTGCATTTTTGTGTAGAAAAATATTATTTCATATTGTTTTTATAATTAGTATTTTACTATCCCAACACTCAATATCAACTTCATACTCAGCTATTAAGTACTAACAAAATATTTTCAATTTAAAGCTAATACACTACTGTAGTATTTAAATAATGCCCTACAAAATTGTTAGTATCTGTACTGTGACCGTACGACACTCCTCGAGTGGACTTAGGTCCTTATGGTCACAGGTGTTGGAACAAGTCTACCAGTGGTCAAACTCATTTTTTTCGGAGAAATTAATATATAAAATACTTGTTTTTATGGATTGGGCTATAAATTATTCAGAATCACACAAAAATGTCATACTAAAATACAATTCAATTCACAATTCAGTTTTACCTCTGTTACATAAAAATCTAGTTTCATAGATTTATTAGTTTATATTCTAGCATTTAAAGTCATTGTGTGTGTTTTGACTGATGTTTGAGCATTTTGCACTGGCGCCATGATAAATTGCGCACAGTTGCCACAAGGTTCAAGTTTACTGATCTGTGATTGGTTGAAGAGCTTTTGGGGGTCACTAGTGTGCTTGGTTATCCTCCATCTTGGAAGGTAAGGGCAGTTGTAAGAGAGACTTCTTGCCAGACGGAAGTGTTTTTGTGTGAGCGGTAGGACTGCCACACAAGTTGAGTTTACGAGATAATTATGTCTCTCAAGTGAGGTGAGAGTGACGCGGAGTGTGTTTATTAATTAAATCATCACCAGGGGTAATTATAAACCCAAAAGTTTAAGAAATATAGAAGAAAAGGACCAAGTTATGAGCGGTCCAAGTTTTGCGTTAGATCGAAGTGAACTACCGAAAGTTCCGAGAACGTACGGCGATATCTATACTCAAATCACTTTCAGCATAGGAAATACGGGTTAAATTTGTCTCGAACATGAAATCAAAAGCGAGTTGTGTTATTAGAGCCGAGAGCGATAAAGTTACGAATTGTTCGCCGACAGAAAGTTACGCAAGGATAGGCGAATTCCTTCGAATCCAAAGTCGGAGTGGACTAGGTGAGTCGAGTAGTTTTTTATCAGTGAATTTGCAAGAATAAGCCAAGTGCCGGGAATAGAATAACATTGAAGTTAATTCTATCGTTTCTTAGAAAGTTGGGGCGACATTTACAATTCAATTTGCGAGTGAATTAACAAAGCTACGGAAAGGAAAGTGATCAGGCGAATCTGAAGAACTATTTTTGACGAACGGCGCTACCAAAATAAAGTTTGAGACGATCATATCTTATGATACAAAATTCAGGGATACGGGTCATAGTGATATGTTGCGCAGAATTGATTGAGGAACATTATTCAAGATAATAAATACATAAAAAGTCCCCGTTGGAATATTAAATGAATCGTTTTGGCTTATCGGAAATATAAATTGCAATATTCTATAAATGGCGGACAGTTGAGATTTTGTGGCATTGTTAGGCGTGATTTCGTGACGTCAGAGTAGGACCTTTGACCTGAGCTGTGATTGGGTACTGATATAAATCGAAACTAAATCGAATGGATTGTTATAAAAAGAAAGATGGCAATGTTTACCGATTGTTATGATATCTATCAAAGTGTTATCTGACTGTGTGTAGAACTTATTGAGTATTTTTACGATTTATTGAGACGATTTATACTCACGGATAACTAATTAAGTGAGCTACAGAATTACTACAATAAAATCATGGTAATTAAATATCGGTGATTTACGAACTTCAAGACTAGGATTTCTACGGAAGGATAACATCGTAGTAGGACAAGACCGGATTACAAGAGATAACTACATGACTGGATCTTCATTGCGTGTTGGTGGGATAAAGCAAGACTGTTCTTCCACGGCATACGAGCGTGATGCGATTTCCTTGAGCTGACGAGTGATGAGTATTTTACCCCATTATTAAATGCCGCTTTGTTTAGGCCTTATATAACAACATTAATCTTCAAAATCACTTTTAAAATCTGTCCATCTGACATTATTATCATTTATAAAACATGTATTCGCTATACAAAATTCAGTGCTGAATAGGTAGGACACATGTTATGTATTCTCCAATTGAGAAAAGCAACTATTAACAGGAGAATACAGCCCAATCTATGAATCCGAGACTGCATTGCTTCTTCCTAATTACTATATCACGCGGATCTGTTTTACGTTATAAGTTCCTTTCAGTGGTGTCCAGTCCCTGTTTCGGTGGAGGTCTCAATTTTGGAGGGTTTGGTGAGTCGATGTTTGTGTGTATGGTTGATAGGAATTCCCCGGTTAAGTTGAGCAATTCAGTATACACATTAGGTAGAGACAAGTGTTTAGAAAGGGAGCGTAGTGGAAGGTCGGTTCCGTTATAATGACACCCAATGTGGGGCTTTTAAAAGCGAGCGTAGCTGTCCGGTTCCGTTACAGTACGTAATTGGAAATAAAAAAATTTACTTGGTAGAATGGGGTTAAATTAGATAAAATAAAATCAAAATTAATTTATAAACAAATAAAAATAAAATTACTTAGAACTATTTTATAATTTCTATCCTGGCAGAGATCTACTAGTTATGCTATTTAGATTGGTTATGTTTTGTTGCACACATTGTTTGTTTATTACTACCATAGAGGTGGTACTACATACTGTAATTCTCTCAGGCGGCATGCGAGGTGGTGGAATACTTCTTACGCCGGCTGAGCGCGCCCCTCTCTGGTAGCCGCAGCCAAGCCATCAAGGGGCTCCAGCTGGTGCTACGAGATGAGGGGGACAACAGATGGCTACTCAAACAACTGCCGCAACTGCCCCACTTTGCCGCCGTGCGCCCGCAGGTTGGTTGCTCACACTTTCATGAAGAATCTATGAGATGCGTATCATATTGGTTCAGTAACATAGATATACTATATTAGTATTATTATGAGTTCTGGATAATCCAGAACAGCCAGAGTATATTTTTGAATTGCTGTGCATCTTCAATGGTGCAGATTGTAAGTAGGCCTACACAGGATTGGATGGCTAGTTTCTTCACAAAAGCAGTAGGCCTACTACTAGTATGGTACTAAAGTGGATGGTATAATAATTTATTGGCTAAATAGAAATAGTACCATTGGCTTATGTACAGTTCAGTAGTCTTTTCTCTTAAAAATTTGTTTCAGTTGATTATTTGTACAGGTTTTCATTTTATGTGTTCTGTCTTTGACCATTGACTACAAAATTTTCTCTTCAGGTGGTGGCAGCCTTGCGACAGGCATGCCAAGTAGAGAACGAGGTGCCTCTTGTAGCGGCTTACATCGTGTTCCTGGCACAACACACAGTTGACGATTCTCTGGCAGACCTTATAGAACTGGTTGGTATTATTTACTTGAATACCACAGCTCTCAGTTTGATGTCACAACAAACCATGTTTCAATGGATATTGGATACTATACTATATTATTCATGAGGTAAAACCCTTCTTACTTTCCGAGGAGTCTTGCCCATGGAGTCTCACACCAACTTGAATAGAGAGAAAGTTGAGCTATACTAGGGACAATTACTAAAATGTTTCGTTAAAATTATTTGTAGGCCTATGGTAATTCTTGTTTTTGGTTTTGCACATTGTAGTGATAATGTCAGTAAATACTAACTAGGCGGCTTCGCAAACACTTTTTTAAGTCGCGTTGATGGATGAGCTATTTTGTAAGTTTTTACTTTTTGGTAGGCCTATGCGTGGGATCTCTTTACTTTTTCAAGTTCCATTGCAAAATCATTTACCGGTATGTTAAATTAGGATAATTTTTATAAAGTAGTATAACTATTAATTGCTATATGGTAATACCAATTAATTGAATGTAAAATATATTTGGAGGCCCAAAGACTTGCTTTTTATACGCATTGTATGTGATTGTTGTCAAGTTTCTATAGTTACTTGTTAATTGTTATACACCTCAAAAAAATTATATTAGAACCTTTATTTCTATGGATTCTGGCTAACTTTTTCAACTTTTTCTTTCAAAAGGTAAACTACATCACCATCCATGTAAAATATGAACGTTGTAGACGCACCCGTTTGGTTAGAATTGGCCGAAATATCACGAAAATATCGCATTCAAAATCGCGGGAAAAATCAAAAAATTACTATATTTATGATAAATATTTCTTCAATTGTACCCAAAAACGTGGCAGGTCTAAGTTTAGAGATTTCGAGGGTCCCCTCCAATTTTCATTAAGATTGCATATCGTCGGTGAAGTGGCAATACTGCGTAAGTGACGTTTGAGGCATTGTTGAGGAGACGCAAAAAACGTAACAATTCAGCCTATACTGCCAATAGAAGAACTTCTTCTAATTGTATTCTTCTTCTAAATATGCATTGTTGATGGGATTGTGATTATGTTTACTATTTGTAACAATGCACAACAATTAAATATATACGCGGTTTATGCCTGCCGTTTTCCGCGTACTTCCGCGGTTTTGCGGCCATAAGTTACATGTTAAAATATGATGAGCAGCCTAGGCTTGCTAGGCTTCCTTCACGGAAACTTTGCTGTTTGCTGGATTGATATGCATACACATCCACTATTCCATGACTAGCCTGGTCATGCATGCTATCTATGGGGATTCTTGTGAACTTCTAGGCCTTGTTTGTAACACTGGCTCTGTGAGGAAATTGCATGAAAACGATCCCAAAACATCGGAATTCCCAGCTGTTACTTCTCATTTTATAAAAGTCAATCCATTGATTAAACGTCAACGGAACAGCATTTTCTATCTGGTCTAGGGCAAATAACTAATCAAGCCCTAACTAGGGCTGTGCAAATAAGTAAAAATGCCTCCCCGGGTACCCGTCGATCTTACGGTCGGGTACCCGAAATTACGAAATTTGAAGTTTTTTTTTATGATGACCAAAAAAAAGTGAATTTAGTCAATTTCTAATTACCTATCTACACCTACTTTATATTGACAGATCATCACTTTTAACACGCACGTGCTCATGAACGTGAACATGTCGACGGTTTCGGACGCCAGAGATGCTCATTTCTAATGTCCAGCTGTTGAAAACGCACTTTCAGAAGGAACTGATGTTGCCGGAATGTATAAATATCTCCGCCAGTCACTTATCGGTCGATTACGATGAATAGGGGTGCGTGCGCAGCGTGTTGGTGACGTCACTCACTAGTGCTCGACAGACGAAATACGAGCGCGTATTAATGACAAATCACTTACTGCCGGCACTGCGCGCTGACGAGTGAAAGCCTGACCGGCGTCGGCGTCAATTGAGCGGAATTTGAGACGAAAAATGGTCAAGCGAGTACCCGACGACTTATTTCATTACCCGGGCTATTATCAACGGGTGGGTGCCCGGGTACCCGTTCACAGCCCTAGCCCTAACCAATATTTATTTATAAGTAGGCCTAACCAGTGATTGTCTTTGTTGAATAGCTACTAAACCACAATAAAATATATAGTATCTAGGCTTAATATTTATTAATGGTTAATTCGATACAAATAAGAAATTCAATAGGAAATGTTGGTGAGAAAAAAGAAGAATTGGGCCAGTTTGTATTTTGTTTTTGTACAAAGAACTACTCAATAACTGAGTGAAGCCTAGACATTTAATCATTTCACAATAATACACATTCACAAATCACATTAACACCAACTGTAATTGGTACAACGATCTACTAGTACAAGATTTGTGATTGCTTGTTGTTACCAGTCTAGCCTAGCACTTTGACAGCTGGGTTATGACTGGATAGCATGGCTGGGATGGAAGATACGCAGTATTTCCACAGCCTTCTCAAGCCTCTTTTTCATACGCGGTTGTAATATAAGCTCTTTTAAACCTTACTATTGGTCCATTTCAAACGAATACGAATTTAAACGGCACCAAATGAATTCACGATGAGTATGTCGAAACAACAACAAAGTGAATTTGGTGAAAAAAGTCACTTACCATTATTATTATTGCCACTTCACCGACGATATGCCGTTTGACCGGTAGAGCGCGAACAAACAGAAGAAAAAAAATAATTATTTTAATTAGGCCTAATTACAAATTTTTTGGGGGATCAGTGAAATTGAAGTCTGCTTCACTCATCCAAATATCAATAAACAGCCAGCCTATGGGGAATGGAATAAATGTATTTTATAAACCTTGACTCTTGTAGGCCTATGTTGCCTTTTTATTAAGGATGCCCATCGACATCGATTAATCGATTAATAATCGATGTCGAAGCAAATTTTCGACATCGATTTTTTATTTAAAACATCAAATCGATTTTTATGATATAGATATTTTGTATTTTTTGCCAAATCCAAAAATCGCCAATTTCAAGTATAAATATTAAAATAATATAAAGCGCATAAAAAAATAAAATCCCCCCAAAAACGGTCTCTTAATTTTGTCCCCATCATTTTTCACAACTTTTTCATCGCGAGTTTTCAATGACAGCGCGCGCACACTGACGTGTCTTTTGTCGCCTCGCCTGCACTGGCCGGCCGGCTACGCCCCGCCCCCTCCCCGCATCGAGCTCTCACTGCCTGCACTCGGGGTCAGCGACCTTGCCGCCAAGATTGAGGTTGTCAAGGGATGTGCGACTGCGAGGGTGGTACATCCAGTCATCGACGTTGTTTCACTTGTGTTTTAGTCGGAGATTAAGTTGACGTGTTCTCTTCAGTCGGTTGTAATATCTATTGCAATCTGCACTTTTAACAAATTCTTATTATAATGTTGGATATTTTTCGTTTTTTGTGTGGTGATTTTTAATACAGACTTTTGTTACAGAACAGTTATTTATTGTTCGTTTTATTTTATAATATTTATTTTTATATTTTCGTAATAAAAACAAGTCTTATGTAAAATAAATTGAAATGATTTTGTTCCTAACATCATTGATTAAAGAAGGCTATAACATGTAGGCCTACTTCACTTGTTATCTTGTCGACCTTGAGTGCCTCTGAATTTCCGTCTGTCAGTACTAATAGCCTGCTACACAGTACACACCATATCAGCTGTTGCCTGCACGCACGTGTGAGAGGTGCTGATAAAACTTGTCTGCAGCAAGGGAGAGAGAGATAGTCGCGTAGTATTTGCCTCACTCCATGCAGCCCAGCGGCCGAGTTGTGCCAGATCAGCTATTGCGTAGGAGCGGGCGGGGTGAGGGGGGGGCGGGGAGAACTCGCCGGCCGGCCTGCATCACGGACTAGTGTTGACACTACTTGGCGTTCTCGGGAAACATGATACATACCTACTGCTCCGTTTTTTATGTAATTTCTCACGCGTATTATTTCGTACTGAACGAACCCAGGACTAATATTTCAGCTACAAAGGCGAATTTTGGAATTTCGATGTCGATTTTTTTGGTTTCGATGTCGATGTCGGAAAAATTTCGACATCGCGATTTGACATCGATTTTTTTGATTCGATGTCGATGTTGGCATTTAACATCAATGGGCAACCTTACTTTTTATGTAGGCCCCTAACTCGCAATATGCCCCAAGCCAATTGAGTGGGGGTCAACATGAAAATTAACCATCGTTATTATCCATCGAATCACCGTTTCCCGCTTCTGGCAGTTGGCTTTGGTTTTGCAACCAAATTTTGTCCTTCTATCCTCCCACAATCATATCTCTTCTCAGCTCTCTCCTCTTGCCCCAAAGTCTCCTGCTACAGTATCCTTGATCATCTCTTTCTTGGCCTCACTCAACATCTACTTCCTTATTCAATCCTTTTTTTTCATATAATGAAAGAAAATACAAAGCATTAATCAGTAATGTCTTCTGATTTCTAGTTTCAATCGAAAAATTTTTTTTGTTTATGACAAATGGACCAGTCCTCTTTTTTTCTATTAACTCTTACACTCTTGAGAATTTGGTGTACTCTATGTGTTCGTATTTCAGGTTCAAGACATGGCTCAACTAATTGTGGAGCGGAGTTGTATTGTGGCCGCTCTTCTGCCGGTCATTCATAACAGAGCTGCTTTGGAGACCCACCACTCACTCATGAGCATGTTCCACGTTTACCTTCAGAAGGCTCGCTCACCGCAGAGAGAGGTAAAAGTGATCATTTCTTTCCATTATATTGCCTGCGTCGCATCCTTCTTTCGACTTGAATGGTCTGCAACAATTCAGAGTTATTAGTAGAGGTAATGAGAAATGGTGATATAAAAATCCAAATTTCGTTTTATAAAACCCAAATTTTGCGTTTTTCGCGATTTCATTTAAATGGTCAAAAACATAGGCCTGTATCTAAAAAAAAAATTAAATGAAAAAAAAAATCCCTTTAAGCCTTTTAAGTAGGGATGACATTTATTCCAATTCGTTAGAATCGATCATTGTGACCCACAAATCTATTCAGAATCGATTCCCAAGCAAAAATTAATATTTGTACGCACCATTATTTTGGTGGACTATTGGCGTGGAGTCCGTGATATGCGTCGTTATTTTGGCGGTCTATTTCCGTGGAGCCCGTGACATCACGAAACGATGTACCGCCCGCTGCGCGCGTGATGTTCGGTCTGGACCGGCACCTCCACCAAAATTCACAAAAATTCTGGACCGGCACCTCCACCATCCCCCCACATTTTGAGCTCTAAAATGCTTAATTTTGCGAGTTAATTCGCGTTTTGACCAGTTTTATACAATTTCGTTCGTTATTTCGCGATATACACGAGATTTCGCGAAATTCGCGTTTTCAAAATGTGTTTTTACCATCTCTAAATGATGTAATTCGTTGACAATATTACATTTTAGGCAATAAACTGGATATTTTTAAAAATTGCGAATTTTGTTATCACCATTTTTCACTACCTCTAGTTATTAGACACAAATTTCTTATTAAGTTTCTTAAGGCCTAACCTAACGTTACAAACCATTCCTGTTGAACCTAAAATCTTAGTTATATAAGCCTAATGTAAGTGTAACAGGTACTCAAATACCCTGCAGGACTTCATTACTAGCCTTGTTTGCATTATACTACCTAAGTTTAAATTAAATGGAGATTACTGCATTGTATTGAATTGTGTGTTGACATTCCAGGGAATAGTGTGGTCTGAGAGCATGGACCAGATCCGCATTACGTGGTCCACGGGAGAAGAGTGCACGATGCACATACTCGTAGTACACGCAGTAGTCATCCTTCTCAACCATGGCCCTGGGCTAGATTCCAAACTCTTTGACAAGATGTTAGAGATCTGGTATGTTAACAGACTTCTCACATAAAAGAGTTTCCTAGTAGCCTATGCCAGTCTTGGGCTCGTTCCCCCAAAAAAGGAACTTTGAAAAGTTAAATTACTTTTGCCTAAAAAGGAACTGAGACGTTCCTCGTTCCTCAAAAGGAACTTAGTTCCTTTCACTTTCCTTATACCATCACTGATTTAAGCAATAATAAATGTGAAATGAGTTTATTAATCATTACTCTTATTTTATCAAAGTGAGTCCCAGGCCATCTGTCGAGGGTGGCGCCATTTTCGAAAAAACAAGATGTCACATTCATATTTTCATACTGCAGTTTACGATATCAGCTACTGGAATTCGACGGTATTACGACGATGAAATGAACTTATAAAGGAACGTTAAATTCGTTCCAAGTTCCCACGAAATAATAACTTTGACGTTACAAGTTCCTGATCTAAGAAAAAGGAACGCGTTCCCACAAAAGTTGGAACGCGTTACTAGGATCGCGTTCCTCCCCAAAACTGGCCTATGCACACCATTGATCATAAGTTAATCAAGGGATCTGGAAGATACCTACCGTTATCGACCTTGCTCGTGAATATTCAGTTGGTATTGGCGTCGCTAGGCCTATATTTACAGCGCTATCACTGGATGACGTCATTCTAACAGGCCATGGAAAAACATGGCGGCCCTATTTTACCTAGCATTTTGCCTATTAGGACTTTAAAATACTGAGCTCAGAGCATAGTTAATACTATTACTAACACAAGGTTTGTCTTTAAGACCTCAATTATCCGAGGTGGATGGGACTGAGCTATGCTTGGTTAACGAAAAACTTGGATAAGGACTTTCTTGTTTAACACCTCCCAGCAGGGCCATAGTATATGAAAGTGATATCTCATGTGTAAAACTTGTGAAATACCATTAAAAGAACATAAATATAAACAGCCTCTTAGTGATGGCATTGGCTGCCGACTGCTTTGCTGATAGAATGAATGTGTGGTCTCGTTATCTTATCTCATAACATAACATATAAACGACTGCTTTGCTGATAAAATGAATGAGTGGTCTCATTATCTTATCTCATCATAACGTAAACAAAACAACTCCGTGAGAGTCTTGGCCCGAAGCCAATTGACTGACTAGTGAGGCGATACGTAGTTCATGGCTTGGGAGGAGGAGGGGGGGGGGGTGACGGTTATCTCCGCATCTGTCATTGACTGGATGTCTCGATGCAATGTTTATTTATTTATAATCATAGCCAGCCTCTATCATGTCGTCTACAAGGCCATATTTTGTCTCTTTCTCTCTCTTCTCTCTCGTCCGCCGTCTTCGAGCAAGGTCGCGGCGGCGGCAAGCACTCACAGAGACTCGGGCTCAACTTTCTCTGGCACCCTACCCTTAACCCCCGTCGCAACCCCCCTTACAACTCACTCCCTGTACAATTCTTACGTGACACGTCATTGTAGTAGACAGCATACTGCATGACATTCAGATGGGAAGAACATAACATTTCGGCCTAATTAAAAAAAGAGAAGGGCGCCTGAAACCATCTTGGATAACACGGAATCTCGGTTAATCGGAGCTCGGATGAACGCGAGGTCTTACTGTATTATTATATTCACCAAACACTGCATAACCTTAGCGCAGGCTTATTTCTGGTGTAGAAATCAATTAGGGCCAACTTTTCTAGTGACATAAATAGGGCAAGACGTCCACACTTTGACAGTTTGCTGGAGCTAGCTTTGCGCATTTAGTGCTAGCTTAGTGTGACTTTTAAAGGTGCCTAATCTGAGAAAGTGTCGGTGGTGTCGGTAAAAGATTACCCTTGATTACTTCTGACGCCGACCATACTATCTAGGGGTGTGTGGGTAATTATACTTACACCACTTACAAATACTACCTATATAACACATCAAATCAACTACCAGTTTTCAAAACCTCCTGAAATTTGTATACATATTTACTTCTATCTCTATCTATATTCTTCTTGTGAATGTAGCGTGCTGACTCCGACATAGGCCTACATCAGAAATTTGTCACCTCATCATCACATAGCGCTCATAATCCCGTACATATACTGGCATTGTTGTAGAACTAACAAGTAATGTTTCTTAATAAATATAAAGATGAGGAGTTGGTTAATGGTTTTTTGTACAGAATGTTAATCCGTCTGTTTCTACGCAGGTTCCCCCTTGGGCAGGAGCTGCCTCATGCTTACTTGGTAGACACGTCGGAGGAGGCCCTTCTGCTCCCCGATTGGTTAAAGCTGCGCATGATTCGCTCCGAGGTGGACCGACTAGTGGATGCTGCGCTAGTTGATCTAGAACCTTCTTCACTGGTTCTCTTCATACAGTCGTTTGGGATCCCAGTGCCGTCAATGAACAAACTACTCGCTAAGCTGGACCAGGCCGTGGTGACTGACAAGGAACAAGTCAGCGAGGCCGTGCTCGATAAGACGTACATGGCTCAGCTGGTGGAGGTACTAGTCCTCACGCATTTGGATTTTGGAACAAGCAGTTCTAATTTAGATTTAATAATAAATTAAAAAAATTGAATTCATATATATATATAATGTTAAAATGAGGCCATATGCACTAAGATTCTGTAATGCAGGGCTGCCGTTTTAACGGATTTTATCCATTTTTCTTTTTACGGATATTTAGGGTGCAAAACGGATCAACGGATTTTTAGTCTTATTTACTGATATTTTGTAAATTACATTTTCTATGCTTATTTTAATATATTTGCATCTGCACGGGCTAATTTTGATTGAAAACATTGAAGATAATAATAATCGATTCGACTTGCGATAGGAGGCGGAGCAAGCCGTGTCCCAGACATTGTAGGAACTGCTACTGAGGAGTTACTCTCAGAGTACAATAGAGAGTGGAGCCTAGGAAATTGTTTTCTTTTGTTTGTGTTTAAATAAAGTTTAGATTATGTGATCTTAAACGTGAAAAATAGAATTAGTATAGTATGATTAAAATGTTAATTAACAAGTTCTGCAATGTTATTATTGTACACAATACATGGGCCTAGGCCAAAATCATGATGCAACATTCATAGGGCCTAGGCCAAGACCTACATCTTTTAACCAGGTCAGAAAATATGATTTTAATGTTTAAAACTGATTTTCTGTAAAAAAAAATAACATTTTAAATTTTTATGGAATCTTAATTAACCCCTTAGCTTAGCCTACCATTAAAAAAAAACTGTTTTGCCATAAAATACTAGGCCTATATAAAATCGAAAAAATAAAAAAAGTTTTTCCCCTTTCCATAAAATTTGTTGGATTATATCCCACATTGTCATTTTAGCACCCACACTATTTTTTCGCTCTCCCCCCCCCATCCCCCCCCATAGTATTTTGTGAATTTTTTAGAATTCTCAAAAACTAGGCAAAAAGTTCAATATTTTATTTCCCAAAATGGCAATTTTGTCACGTTTCATATGACATCGACAAAAGCCTCCAAAACCGCCACACACCCCACTCCCTTCCTAAATTCGCTCTTTTTGGAACTTCCCCTCCCCCCCCCACCGCATATTTTCATTCTTTAAAAAAAAGTAAAATGAAAAATGATTTCCCCCACTGGTAATTTTGACAGATCCTTTCCAACCTTGACATCACCAACTGCTTACAGATTACACCCCCTTGCAAAATAAATTATCCCCTCCCCCCGTTTTGCCCCACTCCCCCCCCCCCCCCCAAAAGTCTACCTTTTAGGTCATTTGTTTGGATTTGATTTGAATTGACATTTAGCCACCTGCAACCCCTACTAAAGTCATTCCTCCACTCACCCCATTCCTACCCCCACCCTCACCTTATTCCCACCCCCTCCCTCCCCCCATTTTTTGGTTGAAATTCTCAAAGAATAAAAATACTTATTTTTCTTGGCCTTTTAGGTAATTTAATCGGTTCTCATACGATCTTGAAATTTTTGTTCCCTCACACCCGCCCCCCAACCCCCTGGCCAATTTTCCCCAGGATCACTTCCCCCCAAATGTTTTCTGAAAAAAAAAATCCCCCAACATTTTTAATATCCCAAAAACACAATATATTCAAAATTTGATTTCCCTCCCAAGTCATTGTTTCACATGCCATCCACTTTTGACGTAGCGTAGCCCTTGACGCCTGTCTGTCAGACGTGGTAGTATGGCGATGCAAGGGCGGCGTGCCCATCTGGCAGACGTGGTAGTATGGCAAGTGGTTAAAGCAACCACGGGCATTTCTGTCTCATTTATTCTTGTCTGTGCATAGGTCTAGGTCCTAGGCAACTTTTAGGTTATGATGGTCACAAATATAAGCATCACATTTAGCCATTTTCATAGTTTGATCAATGAAATTAACGTTTTTAGTAGGGTTGCCGTTCGATACGAATTTCAGTATCGATAATCGGACCAGTTAAATCGATTATCGATCGCGATAATCGTTAAAAAAAAATATCGATCGATAATCGATAATCGAATCAAAATTAGGCCTAAACTTGCTAGTATGTCGACGCGGACCGTGGACCTTTTGCGTGTGCATCCTTTTGTTCCTTCTATTTGCTCAGAACAGGGTTTTTCCACGCTATAATAGTCTTTCACGAGCTCCCCCCCCCCCCCACCCACGCGTCTGGCCGGCGCGACGAGAGCGAGATAAGTGGAGTAGACAGACCGCGCTATGCTACCCGGCTTGAGTGTTGTCTTTGTGAAGGTCGTTCTTCTTGGAAATCGTGGTTCTGTGAAGTTTCATTTCAGCTTTTGTTGAGATTGTCGTTCATTCATTTACGAGATATTACCAGTTTAACCGATGCTCCGATATTTATTACGTGACGAGATGAATATTGTTAGACATTAGTTTGGAAGACGACGTAATATTGGTGTGAGAGAACTGATAAGATAATATTATCGTAGCACTACGGAAAGAAGAAAAGCGATTACGAGTTAGCGTGGACTGGGGAGGAATGCATCTCGATAAAATACTTGTTGACCTTGCTTGGCCGTGACGCGCCGAGGTTGTGCAATCAGCGCCTGATCGGCGCGGGAATGCAGCCGCCTAGCGCCTGCCGCCCGAGCCGAGCCGGCCCGTAACACACACGCGTCATGCTGGTGGCCTATACTGCACAGTGCAGGCGCTTCGTTCCTCACGCCTTACGCGTGTTGTAGATCTCGCAGTGGACGCATTTTTCACGGAATAAAGCGATTAATGTCTTGACTGGTACTATTTTATGAAGTTCTGCAGAGCGGGCGGTAAATTACGAAATTTCGGGCGGGCGAGCTATTCGATTATCGAAATATCGATAATCGATTCTGGAAGACTGAATCGATTATGGATCGTTTCGGGAAATAATCGTATCGATCGATACATCGATTATCAAACGGCAAACCTAGTTTTTAGACTTTTCATGGATATTTGCGGATATTTAACGTCCTCCCAACAGGATTTGAAAAAAATTATTTGGCAGCCCTGCTGTGATGACTTGGTCACTAGTTTCAATTTCAGATTTGAATTAATCCATTATGAACTTGAGAGGTTTTTAGTTTTTAATGTAAATTTTTTTTATAAAATATTAAGGCTGGACATCGATGTTAAATAGCAACATCGACATCGAAGTCAAATAATCGATGTCGAATCGCGATGTCGAAAAACATCGAAATTGAAAAAAATCGATTTAAAAAAAAAAAAAAATCATATCGATAATTGCGCCGAAATGAGAATAAAATCGCGTAAAAAAAATCCCAACGAAAAAAGTATCACTTTTTAATCATATTACGATATATACTATCGACATAAACGCCCTTTTCTCGCATTTGCGTCAATTTGAATTGCGCGCTGTCTCGGCGCTGGTCACGGATTGGCCGCGCCTGTGATGGGCCCCTCGATGCCCCTCCCACGAGGGAGTGAGAGAGAGGGAGCGGTGATGCGAGAGAGAGAGAGAGTCTAGTGCCTTGCCTCGATCGGCCTGGTGAGGGGCGGGGAGAGGGGAGTGGTCCTTCCGTTGCTAGGCAACAGATACAAGACCGCTCTAGCGCTCAGCGGCGGGACATTCAAACTTACGCGAGCGAAGTGTTTACGTAACTGTTGAGAGTAGGCCTACCTCAAATTGCGACGTAACAATTGTAATATGAAATTATCGCGAAAAAATGAATTTTCAGACGTTTTAGGCGGGAATAGAAAATTTTAAAAAAAAAAAATTACAAAATTAATTTTAAAAAACATCGATTTACACACAAAAAATCGATGTCGAAAAATACTCCCGACATCGATAAAACATCGATTAATCGATGTCGATGCCCAGCCTTATAAAATATCCACACATGGTTAATCTTGGGTAGCACCGTAAACTTTTTTAAATGTTGCCAATTTATTAATTGCAAAGGGGAGTTTGACATTTGGATGTACTAATAACTAATAATAAGCATCTGCAATATGTAGCCTACATTAGTCTGGTTGGGATTGTATATCCCTAGGCTAGGGTTAAACATGTTGTGGCTCCGGTTCGGTTCAACTTTGGTTCAACGTTTAATTAAACCTGTTTAGGTTACAATGCTTTGTTGGAATAAATTAATGAATTTGGGCTTTACCACTAATATTATGCAAACTAGTGCTAAACAACGATATTGATTGGATACCGCATATGTCCAATGTTCACACGTTTCCAGGTTCAACACCACAGAGGGGCTATGGGCGGAGAGAGACTTGTACTCGAGTTACAGCTTGAGCAACCGAGGCTGCCCGCGTCTTCTCAACAGGGGCCTCTGATTGGCCGACCGCCGCTGCCAAGTCCGATGGACGTTGAGGGTGGCAAACCACAAAACCTAACACCGCAGCAGATTACAACAGCAATCCACAAACTGTTTGGAGAGTGGGAAGAGTCCATGCCTCCGGCTGAGAAGAAAGCCATTTTCCGAGACCTACAGAGAAGGTTAGTAATCTAATCCATGTTTAGTAGATATAGGACATTCAATGTTTTCCAATAATAATTTTCACGGAAATTAATTTGGGAACTTGTATTTTTTGTGTTTTAATAATAAGCACACTTTTAAGAATGATAAAATCAAATATCAATATTCAATAAAATTTAGTTTTAATGGTTACATTTACGGTATATTGAGTAGTATTGAGATTGATTGTGAGCAGCTTATCTGATACTATTTTGCACCCAGTGTCTACCTGAAGAGTTCCAAATTTGTGGAATTGGTAGCTTAAAACTACATGTGACATCAACGTGTAAACAGTATGTTATTATTACTAATATAAGTTATGTTACTTGATAATCTCTCCAAGCTCTCTTGGTTTTTTTATCTTGGTTTATTCTAACATATCAAATGTCTTACCCCAATGAATTATCTTTACCCTCATATTTCTACAAAATTCAACTACAAGGTACTTTGAGTTGCAGGTAACCATTCATCCATTCTTTTGCTTTACAGGTTATCTGTCGACATACAAAAATCCACAGATAAACTTTTGTCCACTACCCAGCCAGTTCAGCTTTCAATCATCGAAACGTTGGTATACCTCCTTGAACAAGCAAAAAGTTTGTTTATTACAGCTCTCCTTAGATCCCCTCAGTTTTCGTGTCCATTTCTGCGACTGCTGGCCGCGGGATCCAAAATCTATGAAAATAGAGTTCAAGATCTCGTACGCAGAATTCTTGAGGTTCTTCCATCAGGTTAGTACTATTAATTTTGAATACAATATGCATCATCTACAATCTACATATTCATTCATCTTTAGTGACACGTGAAGATGTAACCAAACGACATTAATAAAAGTAAAACATAGCCTTAGTCATCATCATCATCATCATCATCATCATTTTTCATTGCCATTTCCTGCTTCTGGCAGTGTTTTGCAACCAAATTTTCCACTTCTTTCTAGCCTCTTGCATCTTAAGTCTCCTGCTGGTCATGGTATCCTTCATGTCTTCATTGGCCTCCCTTGCTTATTCTTCCTTCTTCAATCCTTCTTTCATACATTCTCTTGGGCATCCTGTCTTCCATTATTTGTTTCATATGACCAAAACATCTCAACTGTGTCCTACCCATTCTGTCACTTAACTTTTCTAATTTCTACACACTTTGTGAACTTTCAAAATAAAAATAAGACTATTTGGTGGGGAAAGATAGATTGGAACTAACAGCTTACCCAGCTTTATGAAGTATTGGGCAGCCATTTGAAGATTGAAAAAAAACAGCACATTATGTAATTTTAAATCTCTATCAGTAATCAATAGTCAATACCTGTGGTCCGGTCCTATGACAAAGAATCAATGATTCATTTTGTAACTAATGATTAATGAACAAATGAGTAATAGAATACACCTAACATTGATTTGGAGATATGTAGTACACCCACGTTCATATTTAAATCAAAGGGTCTGGAAGATACCTACCTACCGTTATCGACCTCGCTCGTGATTATTCGGTTTGTTCTGGTGTCGCTCGATGCACTATATTCACAGAGCTATCACTCACTGACGTCATCTAACAGGCCGTGGGAAAACATGGCGGCCCTATTTTACTTAAGCATTTGGCCCGTTGGAACTTTTAAACATTGGGCCCTGGGCATAGTTAATATTAGAACAATGTTTGTATACATAAATGATTAATGGATTCACCAAACACTGCATAACCTTAGCGCAGGCTTATTTCTAGTGTAAAAATCAATTAGGGCCAGTTTTTCTAGGGACATAAATGAGGCAAGCCATTGTCTAGCTTTGTGTATTTAGTGCTAGCTTGGTGTGACTTTAAAAGATGCATTTTAAAACAAATTCGAGATTTGCTGATGTCGGTGGTGTTGGTGAAAGATTACCCTTGATTTACTTCTGAACAATGTTGTACATACTATGTTATGTTCATTTAAAATCAGGTTCCAGGAATAGAATACAATCGCTTGGTTTCCCTAAACTACTGTTGTTAATAATTAAACTCTACAAATATATTCCTTCTGTTCTTGTTCTCCCACAGCATTTTATCATCAATCTTTTCCCATGATTTCCCCCTTTCTTCTACACTTTTTAACAATACTTATAATTAGAATTTGTCAGACTGATTTGAGTTTGCGCTTTAGATTCCAAATCACCGCTGGTGGGTCTACTAAAACAGTTAACAAAGAAAGTCAGAAAGCGGGCTATTAGCAGGACTGGAGTGGGGCCTACGTCATCCCTCGCTATGGAGCGCTTACGTAGCAGTCCATTAGCCACGCTCGAGAGGACGGGCCGACAGCTTATAGACCAGGTGAGTGTACCGGACTGTACCCATAACTAAAGTAGTGCTGTAGTATTAGTGTAATAATGATCCACCATAGGAATTATGTGAGCCTTGTAGTCTAGTGTTGACATCTCATCAACTTTGTCCCAAAATCTATTTCGGAACTACCGGTATTATTAGAATAACGGGCTTGGCAAGTGGTCTCTGTGATTTGTGTTGAGGCGGATATTTCCTCTTTTCAGTTATTTTTTTGCTACAGAACTTATTTTTTGGCAGCTTTCAACAAAATGCTTTGGACAGATATTTCTTCCAAATGTATTATGTACGATGTACCCAACACTTTACTAGTGTGTCCTTGGAAATTTTGGTTTAGTCCACTCCATTGAGTCAAGACAGTCATCAGTAGTATCACCACAATTATTGAGATACATAGCTGGATAGGCTTTTCCATATGTACATGTTTGTTACAACCTCGTGGAGAATGGTCAAGACCTGTGTAAGAGGAAAATCATTTTAATTATCTTATTTCTATTTTGAAGAAATGCTACTATGGTATGCCTAGAGTTACTTACCATTTTATCAACTCCCATTCCCATTCCCATCCATTGCTATGGAAGGCAATACATAATGGGCAGGATATAAATATTTTTCTTGAGTTGATATTTCTGCGCAAATTAGTTCATTTTGATAACAGCTCATGCCAAATTTTAAGCTGCTCAACTATCATCAATCATCAGTATTAGTTCTGATGTGGCTTGACTTCCCCATCTCTACTTGGCTAGCTTTCGGGTACCAGAAACCTGTTGGAAATACTAAAACAGATTTAGTGGAGTCTTATAAGCTAAATTAAGGTTACCTGTAGGTCTATTTAGCCTGTGCTTTGAACAAAAGATACTAGAATGTAGAGTAAATCTCAAATTCTTACCCACCCTTTTGTGATAAAAGCATGATGGAACATGATACTTGGACATGAACCAGTCCGAGAGCCGTCGAGAAATTGATTTGCATTTGCAATTCATTTACCGATTATTGCCAATTGAAAATTGTAACTACTATTTAATATTTATAATTTATATTATTAGGAGCATACTATAGTAAACCCATCTTTGATTGCAGGATCGAACCGAGGAGCTAGTGGAAGCAATGGCTAATCTTCTCGTTCAGAATGACACAACGTTAACGCCGGCACGTACCGGATTATTAATTGACTGGCTGGCAGAACTAGAACCGGAGCTAATCGGCTCGAATCCCCAACTGCAGATGAAACTGCTGTTCTCGAAACGATCTGATAGTGTGGCTGTGTCTGGCCAATCAAGTCGGCCATATCTCCTCACCCTACTGACACATCGTGCCTCGTGGCGGACCTTGAACCAAGTCACGCAGAAGTTGCTAGCGGATGTGGATTCGAATTACGATCCCAAGGCAGTGCTCGATTTTCTGTGGGCTCTCACTTCTAACCCTCGCCTTTGGCAGGGACGGGAGAAGAAAACACCCAAGCATCACATACAAGAGGATGTTCTCTGTCTTACCACTGCACAACTACAGGTCAGTTGTAGTTTTATATAATAAGAATAAATAGTACCATTTGGTGGTGAGTCACAAGATTTAACAGCTTTAAAAGTTTTGACAGCCATTTTATGATTTGAAGACTTGATTTGAAAGTCAACAAGGTTAGATAATCTTCTCAGGCTACATCTCAGACAGGCAAGCTAATACTGGTAAATGGTAATAGATAGTAAATGTTCAATTGACTTGTTCACTGCGACTTTTACTCACCACGCTGCGCTATTGTACTAACCCCCCACCGCCGTCTGGATGCCTGTAAAGGCGGATGTAGAGTGTAGACGGCGGTGATAGCCCAACTTGCGGGTGTCATGGCTGCTCATAGCTGTCAGTAGCCTACTGTTTTTACTGTCAGTTTGCATAGTTTTATGTTGAAAGCAAAATGCCCAATTGCTGTGTGTATTCGTGTAAGGAGAGAGGAGGGCATACTGTCGTGTTTATTACTACAAATAAATACAATCACACATAATATACTGACAATTGTGTCTTTATTCGGCCTCCTGTCTACGTAACCTCTCTCATGTCAACAAATCAATACTGGGTAGGCCTAAGCCCTTAGTCTTTGCTGAGGGTATGCAAGTAGGGCCTAGGCCTATACTTGCTATTTATAATACCATGATATTGATATGCCTAGGTCTACATCTAATGCTGAAGAAAAGCCTAGGCCCTAGTCCTTAGTAGCCTTATTCCAAGTAGGCCTAGGTCTAATCTCAATAACAGTGCTAGGCCCCAGGTTTAGACTTCAACGGCGCCATGTGCTTTCAGATCTTATTTTAATTTTCCTATCGTTCACGTTTTCATTGTTTAAAAGTTTAAACAAACAAAATATGCTATTGAATAAAATTACTTGAAATAGGCCGTGCGACTACTTACGTAAAACCATTGATTAAAGAAGGAATGGTAAAACAATACGTAAACAAACAATCGAGGAAGCATACAGATTTGACA
The DNA here is from genome assembly GCA_024449915.1 of Sweltsa coloradensis. NCBI lineage: Eukaryota > Metazoa > Arthropoda > Insecta > Plecoptera > Chloroperlidae > Sweltsa > Sweltsa coloradensis. Next base: position 255,821 of record JAMZAV010000544.1, read on the forward strand.
ATGCAGAGCCTGCTATACATAGTTTATTTCAAACGCCGCCACGGTCTAGGGCAGGGTCCACTAGATACCTAACAAGCAGCTCGGAATAAGTATCTAGTGGACCCTGGTTTTGGGGGTTAGTGCAGTGGCGCGATCTGCGTGGAGCTTTGCGTGAACAAGCCAATTGACTTGTCCAATATTGTCACATTAGTAGTTTGCACAGACTACCTAATCATTCAATGCAGTATTAGGCCCTACACATCTCCAATGTTTCTAGAACTTGGTGATGTACATGGTTCAAGAAGCAGCCAACAGTCTTGACACCAGCGACGAAAAACTTCAGGCTCGTCTACCACTTCTGTGTCGCTGCATCGTTTCCAAGCAGCAAATGTTGACAGTATCGAAACACGTGTCATCGCTTGTTGAGAAGCAGGAGGGATTACAATCGGACATCGCCTATCAACTATTGATTCAACTCTACCTCCGCAGCCCTGGGATCATTTTCACCGTCCCCCAATTAAAACAGGACGAGAAACTGGTGAAAGCTTCCACTACCGACAGTAGTAGCTGTGCAATAGACTATGTTTCACATTCAATTATCACTGCGTTAACGGCAATCAGTCCCACAAAGGACTGGGCAAAGAGAAGTCAGGATTACGAACTGGCAACTCGAAAGTTGGCGTCTGTTCATCCGGTTATGGTACTGAGACAACTTCCAATGCTGGCAGCATCACTCAGGTAGGTCGGCAAGGGTTTGGATATGTTACCACATAAGAGAACCTATCAACTGGATAGCTAGCCTAACAATTATAGTATACTAAATAGCCATTTATTTTTTAACCTGTAAATGAAAACCTTTTGGAAGAGGTGAGTGTATAACAAAGATGCCCCTTTGTAAATCAGTTTTTATAAATGAATAGGACACAATATGTAAATAAATAAAATCTAGAAACCGAATATAACTAATTTGTTAATATCAGTCTCTCTCTTCACTCACTGAAGAAGGTCATGTGACCAAAACCTTTTAAAATTTAGTTTTAGTTGTTTCAATGTTGGGTCTCCTATTATCGCGTGCCTACTCCACTTCAGGTAAGCTGTTGGTAATTGGTATACAGTACCTTTCTGTCACTCTCTACTAATTTAGATTTTCCAGTGCACTTTAATTTGAGCCATACCGGTATATAGTAGTAAGATCTTGTACCATTGTTCTTCAGGGGGAGAGTCCATCTAGACTGGTTCATACTACGATCAAGGCATCATCTCATCCTCCTACACCAAGTGTTGGGTATTCTTGACCTCTTAAAGCCTCATGTATTCCGTGAAGAGTATTCTCAGAGCCTCGAAGAATCGCTCGACGTCTACTTTGCGTTATTCAACTTACATCTCGTTGAAGAGAAGGGAATTCAAATCCTAAAGAAACAAAGCGGGCAGAAGGAAGCGTTTACCCTGTTGAATCAGGTGGCAGATATCTTGAAAGAGTTTGTCCAGTACGACGCCAGTCGAGCTCTCAAGTACATTCAGGGTCATACGACTGTGTTACAGGTCAGTAATAATAATTTGGGCCCCGTATCAATAGTACTAGGAAAACGCTAAAGTCCCGTCGCGTTGTTGAGCGAGCATCGGTACGTGCAACACGACCCGAGTACGACATTCCCATAATGTTACATACCAATAAGTCTTTAAGGTCTTGACCGATTTAGCTGAAAATGTGTAAAATAGGGGAGAATGGATAAAATCCACCGCCATCTAGAGGACCTTGACATCATTTCTTTGGGAAAACTATTTCAACTCTTTGATAACAAATAATACACTGCTTCCTCGATAGTATTTTGATTACTTGTAGGTGGCAGTGCATAGTGAGACTTTTTGTTGCCATGGCAACGTTACTGTTGTTAAATTGTAATTACTATCTACACTACTTAAGGTCTTGGCCAATTTAGCTGAAAATTTGTAAAATAGGAGAGAATGTTGTACTTTTTGACCCTGCAAAATTTCATAACGATCGAAACTTTTTTTTTTTTTATATATATCCAACGATCGGATTGTGTTCAAAAACTATACAGCAACCCGCCTAGGTGGTATGTACATGTGTGCAAAATTTCAGGTCGATCAGAGAAATGGTGCGACCTGTATCGAAGCAGTAACAAAAAAAAACAAAAAAACAGACATTCGAGCCATAAGAGTCAAGTGGAGATGCTCGCTCAATAAACTTTCTAGTTTTGTAAACAAGATGTTTTAATATTATTAGATTAGATTGTTTAACAAATCTTTACAAGCCTCTTCTTACATTGACTTAATTCTTTAAAACAAACCAAGTTTTTGTTTTGTCTATAGGAAGTTACACGCCTGCACCCTCATGCCAGCAGCGGTGTACGATCCCTCCTGATCGGACTTCCGCTCCCCTTGACTCTGGCGCCCGCACCCCTGCCCCCCGAGCCTCCCCATCTCGCCCCCATGCTACAAACCCTTAATAAACTCTATGGCGAAGAGGTTTATTCTGTCTTACAAGAACTGGATCACCTGACTTTAAGAAAGCCAGCGATACTCGACCAATTCGCCGAACATTTATGCCAATTGCTTCTCTCCCCTTGGGCACAGATAAGAACTCTCTCACACACATTACTAGCAAGGCATCTTAGATATAATCCAGCGAATAACGTGATAGGGGTGGACGCATTCCTGCGCTGTTTCAACTCCGATCAACCCGATGTGATAAACTCCGCACTCGAGAGGTTACCCGAGATGGTCTCAATAGCGGAGGAACGAGCATTACCTCTTATGCAGAAGGTAGAGTAAATGTTATTAATAATTTGCAGTTTAGTTGGACTAAAGATGTGCTAGGATACCACAATACTCTCTAGTTTTAGGGTTTGACTTTCTGTTAGGAATACCCTTGTATGATAATGATTTTATAATTTTATTGCCTATTGCTATTAGACAAACCACAGTTATATAGTTATTAAATATACAAATAAAAAATAAGTCAATGACATTTTGATATTGCCATTATTAGTGGTGACGTCAGAGCTGACTCCAAACAAATTTGACCAATCCAAGCCCGTCCCTTGCCGGTCTCGACCAATCACATAGCCATATCGACAATTGTTTGGAGTTAGGCAGTGGTTTATAAGGGGGCCGGTAGTATAGGCCAATTGAAAAAGTGTAATTTTAGGTATGGTAAATATATGTACTGTATGTTGTGTGAGATAGGATCCAACAGCTTACCTTCGAAAAGTGATGGTGGCTGCTGAATTTCTTGAAGAATAGTAACATAAATATATACAAAATCACTTTTTGAAGGTAAGCTGTTGGATCCTATCTCACACCAATATTCTCTAGCCAATTGGCATTCTTTCTACATACCCAATGTACTTTATGTGCTATTTATGCTGCAGGTGTTTCAACTTGGCGTTTATAATCACATGAACACAGTGCCACATATTTGCAAGTCTGTCGGACTACTCAATGCTCAAAAGGGCTGCTGAAATTGAATAGGTGAGTGATAAAATAAAGTAAGTTTTAAGTCAATTCCATTCATACACAATAGAAATTCTATAAAACATCACGCTCTACTATCTATCTTTTCATTCTTGCTAGCATGAAACTCAAATTTAAATTCCAATTGAATAGTACAGTAAGATCTCTCTTATCCGAGTTGGATGAGACCGGGGGCACCTCGGATTTGCGAAAAACTCGGATGGCGCGGAACAATTGTTTATTTGCTCTCGTAGCATAGCCTGATGTGGTAAAATGATATATGACACATGTAATGGATAAAGGAACATAAAATACACACGATACACTTCATACAGGGTATACTAAATGATTTAATAGCTTGTAATTCAAGCTCACGAACACACGTACACAATTAGGCCTACATGTCGTAATAAAAACGTATGTCTAGGCCTAGGCCTAGGCCTAAACTCGACGCAGTAGGCCTAGGCCTACAATGCAAACATAGGCCTAGGCCTAGCTCTCTTTCTCATGTGGGAAAACCTCTCACTACTATGCCCGCGCTGAAGCTCACGACGCAAGATAAGTCTGGGAAAGAAATAAGATAAGCCCAGGAATAACAATTCAATGCGTCGTGATTACGAATTTCGTGAATCGGTTGAAACATGATTGCATCTAGTTCCACAACGACCATCTTTGAACAGCTGTGTGTGAGATGGCTGGATCGTATGCGCACGCGCAGGCGCGCGACGCACAACTGACCTCTATATGCTCAGTGGGTGGCACTGACGCTTACCGGCGATGCGCCCGACGCACACTGACCACTGAACTCTATACGCTCAGTACACTGATGCACACTGCTCGAAAGTCGAGATATATCGCCGATCTATCTTCTTTGCACTCACTCGTAAGGCATGCCTACAAATGTATGCGAGTACATTTAAAAAAGTGCGGCGCGGCGTCTGTAATTATTTTTTATGTTTATTTACGTATTTAAAACTTTAATTTTTTTTTTTTTTTTTTTTTTTTTTTTGCGGCTCGGTTAACACGGAACATCGGATAAGAGGAGATCGGATAAGAGAGATCTTACTGTACTATTATAGTAAGGGAATAGTACAATTAATCTACAAAGTAAAACTTGAGTTTTGAAAAGCAAGGAGCTGTAAGAAAATAACAGATCTAACACAAATGGTATGGAAGGCAGAGGATGCAGATTATGAAAAACATTTCCTAAAGTGGATCGTTTTAATATCCAGTATACATCTTCCAAAATGTCAAGTCCATTCCATTGTAATAGAATATTATGTAGAATAGGGTGTCCATTATTCAAAAACAAAAAACCGGGACATCTCGAGATTTTGACCACTACGGAGTTACGTTGGCTCTATAAGGGGTCTGGGGCAGAACCGCCGAGAAACTGGAGGCGAATGTTTTGGGGAGGTAGCTTTTTGAGCGATCTGAGCACGGAAGGCACAAAATATTGCAATAATTGCCAAGGAACTTAACGTATTTTTAGACTATGGAACTGAAATGGTTGTTTTGACTTATGCAATAATTGCTAAGGAACTTAACGTATTTTTAGACTATGGAACTGAAATGGTTGTTTTGACTTATGAAAACGCGTAGGGTGCGTAACTACATATTAATAGTAATACAAGTATTACTAGTAGTATTATTACAAGGTAAAACAAGATAGTAATTGAAAATCCAAAAAATGACAGTAAAATTAATAAAATCGTCCTATGAGGGAAAACCGGGGCAGTAACCCATCCCGGGTGGTGTCTCTCGGGACACCGGGACAGGTACCTGAAAAAAAGGACGTCTGGTCAGTGGTCACCCCAATGTAGAGCAATCTGGTATGTTTACAAGTCCCATCCCAATCAATCTCAAAGACAAGCACAAGTGCAACATTGCAACAGAATAAGAAATATGAATTCATTATCAACACTTTTGCACTAGCCTTGGTTTCAAATTTACGTATTACATTTTTTTATTATTTAGTTAATTGAAGAGATAATTGATCTCATGAAAGAACAGAAACTGTGTGTAATGAGACTCAGTGAGACAAAGTGGAAAGGGTGTGGAAACAAGAATCTCAGAGAAGGATACAAGCTGTGGTGGTCTGGAAGAGTGGAGGGAAGAAATGGGGTAGCATTTGTGGTAAGCCCTGAATGGAAATACAGTATTGTAAATGTGAAAAGCCATAGTGAAGAATGATACAGATGTACATCTTGTGCGATGACATCATGACAATCGAATTCATTCAAGTGTATGCGCCTCAAACAGAAAGACCAGTGGTTGAGAAGGATGAGTTTGTGGCAGTTATGAACTTATGACATCCAATACAATTGTAGTAATGGGGGATTTTAATGCAAGAATAGGAATAGATAGAACAGGATTTGAAGAGGTTATGGGCAGACATGGGATAGATATAAGAAACAGAGATGGAGAGAAATTGTTAAAAATGTGTGCCGGGAACGCGTTAGTTCTTATAGGAAATAGTTGGTTCAAGAAACGTAGAACCCAACAAATAATGAGATATGGCTATGGTGAAGACAGGTCAGCGACAGTAATTGACTATTTATGCATAGAAAAGGAAGTAATTAGATACCTTGAGGATGTGAGGGTAATGCCATCAATATCATTGGATGGAGACCACAGGCTGGTGTTGGGGAAGTTTAGAATGATGGTACAGACCCAAAAGAGAATAAAGAACAGGCACAAACGACTAAAAGTGTGGAAACTGCAATCTCCGATAGTGCAAAAGGAGTTTATGACAAGAATTGGTGACCAAATACCTACAAATGAAGTGGGAGAAATAGAAGACGAATGGCAAAACTTTAAGAAGGTTTTTGTGTCAAGTGCAGAGGAGCTGTGTGGAAGAGTCAGTGGAAGGAGGAAAGAGAAAGAAACGCAATGGTGGAACAAGAGGGTACAAAATGCAGTTCTGGAGAAGAAACTTGCTTGGAAAAAGAATTAAAATTGCAAGTCTGTAGAAAATGAATACGAGTACCGTAGGCGAAAAACCGACGTGAAACAAATTGTGAGGGAGGAGAAAGACAAAGCAATGGAAGAATTTGCTGGTAAATTATAAGATGACTTGCAGGAAAATAAGAAAATTATGTATGGACTAGTAAAGACAAAAAGACAAGAAAGGGAGGAACAAAAGCTCATGGTATATGAGAATGGACAAGTTACAAACAACCCACAGGAAATACAAGAAATGTGGGGGAAATATTTCAAAGATCTGCTAAATGTACAAGTTAGTGGAAATTTAAATGTAGAGGAAGAGGCAAGTGGAGAAGATGAAGAAGACGAGGTAACGGAATAAGAGGTGGCACGGGCGTTAGGAGTCATGAAGAATGGTAGAGCTCCGGGAGTGGATGACATTTCTGTGGAAATGATAAAGGCATCAGGGGCGGAAAGAAAAAGATGGTTATTCCGAGTAATAAGTGCTGCGTGGAAACAAAAGAAGGTACCGGAAGATTGGAAAACAGGTATAATTGTACCGTTGTTTAAGAAAGGTGACCGGAAGAAATGTGAAAATTACAGTGGGGTGACATTAATTTCACAATGTGTTAAGTGTGCAAAAGTTTATGAGAAAGTTATAGAACTAAGACTGAAGGAGGTATATGACACAGATCTAAGAGAAGAACAATATGGGTTCAGAAGTGGACATTCTTCTATTGATCCAATATTTGTTATAAGACAGACAATGGAGGGGAGATGGCAAAATGGGAAAGAAATGCACATTGTGTTTTTGGATCTGGAGAAGGCATACGATCGCCTGCCTAGAGAGAAAGTATGGGAGTGTCTAGAGATACAAATAGTGGGAAGAGGTTTAATAGACACGAATACAAAGTTCGTATCAAAGGAGTGAAAGTTGCGTACAGACAGATATGGGTAGGTCAGAATGGTTCCAAGTAAATGAGGGCTTGCGACAAGGTAGTTATCGCCAACACTCTTTACTGTTGTAATGGACAAAATTATAAGAAGAGTGGAACCAAATACAGATGGAAGGGACACAAGAACATTAGTGTTTGCGGACGATGTGTTGATTTGGGGTGAGAGTGCCAGAGAAGTGCAGGAGAAGGTGGACAGATTTTTTTTTCTTTCTTTTTTCCTTTTTTCTTTTCTTTTCATTCTCCACCCTTTTTTATATTTGATTCGTTCATTAAATGCATATATCATTTTTATTTGTTACCAAAATTGTTGTGTTTAATGCATTGTTGTTGTAATGCTACTATTTCAAATATTTACGAAAATGTAGTTTATTGTTGTTTCTGCATCTATGTAAGGTAAATTTATTTAGTTGTCCTCCTTTGTAAATCAGTTTTTATAACTGAATAGGATAGACGTTAAATAAATAATAAATAAATGAAGTTTCTACAGAGTTTGGTCTGAAAATCAATCAGAAAAAGAGTGAATGTTTGCATATACAAAAGAAAACAAAGGGCAGACCTAGAGATCGGGAAAATATTATAGGCCTACTCTGTGAAGAAGTCTTAGAATAAAAAGAATAATTTTAATATTTGGGAAGTATATTGACAAACGATGCAAAAGTGGGTTGGGAAGTGTCATCTAGAGTGCAAAAAGCAGGAGGGTTTTACCAATTGGTGAGAAAGCTACTCTGGAATGAGTTGTTCTCACAAAAATGTAAAATTTTGCTGTACAAGGCATATTTTGTACCTTTACTAACATATGGATATGGATATGGAGCAGTAACATGGGCAGTGGGAACAAAGGAAGAGAGTCAGCAGGAAGCAGCAAAAATAAGGTTTTTAAGAAGTGTCAAGGGAGTTTTAAGATGGACAAGATAAGAAGTAATGTATGTAATAAGAAAAGAACTGGGACTGGAGAGATTGAGGTTTAAGCTAGAAAGAGAACGTCTAAGATGGTTTGGACATATGAAAAGGATGGGCAGAGATCGGATTCCAAGACGAGAATTTGAAGCGGCAGAGGAGGGGAAAGAATAGTAGGAAGGCCAAGAGAGAAATGGGAAAGATTAATGCAAGACGTTGGAAAAAAGGATGAAGTGTGGGAGCATTGCATGTGGCAAGAGTAAAGCTGTGGGAGGACAGAAGAGAGTGGAGTAAATTGGTGGAGAGGAAGGAGTTAGATGATGAGGAAGAAACACTGAGTCTGGCAAGCTTAGTATCTACAGTTTCATGCCCTAGATAATAGTGGTAAACCACCACTCAACCCGACATAGTTGGAACTGAGTTATGATGATTATTATTATTTATAGAACACAGTTAAATAATCTTCACAATAATAATTGAAAGAATTTGTTTTTTTTAATCGTAACTACGGGGTACAAAGTTATAGGGTTTTGAATTCCCTCGCCACCGCTCGCTGATGGGCTGTGACATCAATGCAATGCCGCGCAGTTTGCAAAATGATCACCGTAAGACCCTTCAAAATGGTTGCCTTGTTGCTAATAATTTATCTCAACAGTGCTACAAAAATGACTGAAGAGGGTTTTGACAAGGCTGACTCCTTTAACCGTAAACGCGGCATTTATTTTAATCTAGAAATCTCAACGATAACACAACTGACAGGAGCACGGGGAACGGTCTGCTAGCTTCCCTTGAGTGTGCGCCCAACTGCGCCGCGACGTCATGGGGATGATCAAGTCACACTACTTTTCGTGTTGTCTCTTGGCGGGAAGCCAGATTCAAATTTTCTTTGTTAAATATTGACCATAATACAAACCCGAAACAAAGAAAATTATTTAATTGTTATTGTTAACATATTTGATTTCTGGAATGAAGGCTAGTTCCCTATTGGATTATTGAAGTTAAAAGAAGAATAGTAGTTTTTTAGTCTTTCGAACTAATCATATTGTACCAATATAATATTACGCAAATAATCATCAATCGATGCTACTTGCCTCCATCACCAGTTTCTTTCTTCACTTTCTCTCAGTGTCTTCTCCCTTAATGTGTCCACTTGTTTTTCAAGTTCTGCAGGCCTCTCCCTGCTGAGTATTTCTGAGATCACTTTGTTTGATTATTTATAAGACAATGCACTGGTCAATATATTTGCATACGGGTGTTCAGATCCTCTATGCTTCCTGGTTAAATTTTTCATGAATGAATGTTCATTTCTTATTGATCTAAATCTGTTTCAGGTTCCAGAAATGCTGCGTAAAGTAAACAACCCAAGGAAGTGGAATGTTTTGTTTATTGGGGCTTAAGATTATTCGCAACTAAGTACCAAACTGGCAAACTTTTTAAACACGTTTATGTGGGTGGACCGTACTGGTAAGAATAACATAAAACCGTGTGTAATTTTGCGAATTTGTAATTAAAATTAATAGACTTCTCCATTTTGTACCTACTGCTGCAGCGCTAAGTACTATGTGCGGTAAACAGAAGAAATTAAATTAATTTAGTCGAAGCTCATGCCTACAACAGTGATTTGGATGCAAGTTGCAAGGTAATTCATCTCTTGTACTCGGTGGACTCTGTCAAAATGGTACCCACCTTACCGTCAAGTCTGCAAAGACTAGCATCATAAGTGAAAACTGATAAATACTTGTATTACGTACTTCTAGCATACCGGCTAGACCAGCCTGCCTTTTTAGAGTGCAACCATATATTGGGTATTGCTTTACAAATAAACATTATAAATTATTATTTGCAATTTTGTATTACGGTACTATTGCATTTCATAAACCATGTAGAAAATAAAAAACCTTGTAAGCAACATATTATTTAATAGGGCATCAACTAGTTTGAACCGTAAAACATTACTTATTGAATTAGTGATCTGCCAGAACTCAAACAAAATATCTATTTAATATTTCTTTTAATTCAAGTTCAGAAAAAAAAATCGATTCCTATTATGAATTAATGTCTTGATTGTCTACCTACATTACTACAATAATTATATAATGCAGTACCGCATCATTTTAGATTATACTCGCCAAGAATAGCGATGACATGTTCGCCAACATTTCAGAATAATTAATAAGACAAATATAGGCCAAGCAACGAAGGAGAATTTGAGACGATTTAGAACAATAATTCCGGGCAAGCATAATATTTGCAGTTTGCACAGACCTTCCAGAAAGTGTCCTTAATAAAGGGAAAAAAGTCCTCAAAAATCGGTGTGGAGCGTTGACCGCCATCTTGGAAAATGTCTGCACCAAAGTGGTTGTTTTCGCAATTCTTCTAAATTGCGGAAGATAAATATTCCCCTTATAATTTGACACAAAAATAGTGTCAACCATATTTTCGGTAGAGACAACGGTTACGTCACAAAATCATGGTTTATACTTTATATGTTGCTTATTGGAGTACCAGCTGATTTGCTCATTTTTGCACCCAGTATAAAACAATTCACTGTAAATCAGTGAGAAATCGATTTAAACACTTACGGACTTTTGTACAGTTTTCATGAAGGCTTTTTTTAGTATTTTAAATAATCAGGACTGTGAAATCAAAATTTACATTTGCCCAGAATTTTTGTTTTCCATTGTTGGTATTTCCTCAAAATTGCCATATTTTACTGTCCATTATTAAGCACTAAATTGCATTTGAGGAAAAATTATTTCTGTGCACATTAAAGTGACTTAAATAACGATCCGATTACAACCAAAGTTTAAATCCGATATGGATGCTAATTCCTAATATTCACAATATGAATACGGTTGGTTGGAAATAGCTTAACGTCTCATATTTATGCACTTTGGCTAATCGAGACGAAGGGAGGAACGTAAGGGGAGACGCGGGGGGACAAGGGCTCGGACAGGCCTGTGCTGGTCAGAACCAGCCACAAGCATATGGGGAGGGCAGGGGTTCCCCCACGTCGTGGTCGTCTCCGTCTGTGTCAACATCCGTCCGTGTTGTCATTGTCGTCGCCGTCGGGGAGGTAGTCAAAGGGAAGGGGAAAGTTCCCCGACGACGACCCAGAGCTCGCCATTAGTTTCAGGGAGTAAAACTCCCCTAATCACGGGCCAAACCACGAGAAGGTTGCGAGTTGGAATTTGATTGCCCAATAATATGAATACGGTTTTCGGGCTGTTTTTACACTCTTTACGCCTATGGTACATTATTCACTTTGGTGTTGTGGATATTAGGAATTAGCGGCCATATTGGAAAAACTTTTAACTGTAATCGGATCGTTAATTTAAGTCATTACAATGTGTGTAGAAGGAATTTTTCCTCAAATGCAATTTAGTGCTTAAAAATGGACAGTCAAATGTGGCATTTTTTAGGAAATACCAACAATGGAAAACCAAAATTCCGGGTAAATGCAAATGTTCATTTCGCAGACCAGATTATTTAAAATACTAATATAAGCTTCCATGAACACCGTACAAAAGTCCACAAGTGTTTAAATCGATTTCTCACTGATTTACCGGGAATTGTTTGATACTGGGCACAAAAATGAGTAACTCAGCTTGTACTTCAATAAGCAACATATACACCATGATTTCGTGACAGTCACTGTTGTCTCTACCGAAAATATGGTAGACACCATTTTTGTAGAAAATCATAATGGAAATATTTTTGCCGTTTAAAACATTTTGTCTATCTTCCACCATTTTGAAGATATCCAAAAACAACCACTTTTGTGCAGACATTATCCAAACCAAGATGGCGGTCAACACTCCAGCCCGATATTTTTAAGGGCTTTTTTCCCTTTATTGAAGACACTTTCGGGAAGGTCTGTGCCAAAAATCAGCTTGCCCGGAATTTTTGCAGTAAAAAATCCTTTGTTGCTGGCCTTAATATTACTAATAACTTATTTGGTCATGTTATTGTGATATTATTACACGATAGGACATGTAATAATCAGCATTTTATTTGTATCAAATTATTTTATTTATTATTTATTTTCTCACAGAGTTAGAATTTTAAGTGCTAGGCTGAACAATGATTTTAAGATAATATAAAATTACGAAAGTTTTTTCTGCTTTGTAATTATATTTTAAAACTTACTGCATTTCCTCGGCCAACCTTGCCAAATGTTATGTCAATAAGGAGCAAGTTATTCCCAATTTGCAAGATGTACGTATTATTAAAAAAGGGCAGTTTAAGAGTGCGTTTGTATATTACTTTTCGTTGATTCAATAGCCATAGTACAAGGGTGACAGTGCTGTGATCCCTCAGCTGGAATTGCCTAGGCTATTATGCATCTTGCTGGGTGCACCGACAGCGGTGGCTCGGGCGCTAAACGCTCGACTCTGATTCGGGAGGTCCCGGGTTTCGGATACCGTTGAGACCGGCAATCCTGACTGAAAGTTTTTTCCGAGGCTTTCCTCAGTCATTAATGCGAATGCAAGGGATTGAGCCACTTAAAACAGCCCTCGAATATCCCTTCACAATTGTCATATCCACAACATACCTAGTTCACCTGAAGAGGGGCATATTGCACCCTGTAACAGGTTTAATTCCCACGATAAAAATTTTAATTTTTGCGGGGTGCAACGATGAGCAATGTAGGTCTAAAACTATCCTGATTGTGGTAAAAGATCATTTGCCAATCTTTTCTACCAACTTGTAGAGTATTGATAAAATCTTTACAACTGATCACAATTGTATACATTTAATATTTATGTTGCTAGATTTTTTGTTGTTGTTATAACATAGCCTTTACTTGAAACTTTAAAGATCAGCGTCAACTTGGGCTTCAACGCCAACCTGGAAGTTGAAAGGCGTTAAAACTTAAAACATTGAAGTTGATGATTGCGGAAATGCGTCGACCATCAACTTGTTCAACACGCCCAAGTTTACGTTGATAGGGCAATGCCAAGCTGGTTCGCCTCGATTCTCCGCCAGGATCGCATGATTGGGGATTGACCACAGGACTCTTTACAATTTTGGTTCCAGTGGAACTTACACATGGCGGTGACCAAACGTTGATCGTCCTGCACTCAGGTGGGAAATCTGTCACCCTCTACAACAATAATACACTGCCCTCAAAATGTTGTAAAAATTCCTATTTTATCAACGTAAAGACAACCTGTGGTCAAACCCCGATTGTTTTTACCATTGCCCTATCGCCTTAATGCTTGAATTTCTTTAGGTAGACATGGTAGTGCCCTTGGAATCCATAGCTTAATTGAAAAAATCAGGTTTGATGCCCTGTTATTTAAAACCAACAATGAAACAGAAAATAGAATGCATTTTTTAGAGTGACTGGAAGATAAATTTAGCTTGTGGTATTATTGTTGTTACATATTATTATTCAGTATGTAAGTGCAATAAAGAATAAATGGTGTTCATCGTAACTGGTACCTCTGTCCGTTTTAACATTAAATGTTTTGGCAGTTTTAGAAAATGTGACTGTGTATATATTGTATGTACTATAATATGCGAGTGTTTTTTTACCTAACTACAAAAATTGAATGTCAGCAGCTAATAAGAAGGCCGTAACTGCGTGTCTGAGTGCAACCACAATTCACAAGCTCATTTTATTGTGCAGTGTTTGTAGGATTTGCTTATCATTTCAGACTGCAAGAATAATCGAGTATTTGTACAACAATGTCCCAAGTATAGTAATGAGTAATGTAATACCATGGTTATTGTAAGAAAATGAAGCACAAGGCTGCATTAGAGATAAAATATTTTATTTTCATATTTGAAATAAGTAAAACATTTGCTAATACAAGAACCAATCAAATACAGTTGGAAGAGCGTATGCCTCTGGAAATTCTGTTTAATGCATTCTTTACAGCTGTATCTGTAGGCCTATTTATTATAGAGTGGAACTGTATAAATTTCCTGCTTATGTTAAAATCTCCTGTCACACATTTTGTATATATGGAGCTACTTTTATAATTATATTACTGTAGAACTTGGTTATGTTTGTTTTTCAAACAGCACCTTTATTACTTAGTTACAATAAACTTTCTTTGTAAATGTAATAATTTATTGCTTATAAAACTTAAAAGCTACATTCCACATGTCTTATGTCATTTTAATACTTCTGTACTCTGAACAACACATAGTCAACAAACTATGCATTAATGAAATGTATTAAAGATCATTTTGCAATACGTACATGTTTATTTACCAAATCAAGTTATTGCCTTCTCTTGTCATACAGGATAAATTCAATTAAATGCAATTTTAGTGATTTGTCTTAGTTTCTAGCTTCCTTATGTCATGGTGCCAAAAACGGGGTTGTGTCGACATATGCTTGGCCCATACTCTTCATACGCTGCCTTTGTGTGGCATACTTGGTAGAACTCGGGCTGCAAACAGAATTAAGTGCATGAGAAGAAATGAGAGAGAGGTACGTATGTGTAGTTACTACTTTTCATGCAGCAATGGTTATTTAAAGGAATATTGTCACATGAAACGAAGTAACTATTATATTCAAGAAGACCCATAAAAAATAAGAATTCCGTCATGTTTGGCATCCATGGGTGATGCCCGCTCCCTCTACAATGGGTTGTTTTGACGCGAGCCCGGGGGCATGTGACGTTCGTGGTGGTCGACGGATCGAGCGGCATGGCAAGGCTCGAGTTACGGGTTGACAGTGCCTGCATGGAGTGTTTTTGCATTTTTGTCACTAAAACTATAGTTTTGCTTGCTGCTTTTGTTTTTCAGTGTTGTTTGTTAAATATAATATTAGTGGTTCCATTCATCAATGTATAGATATTGGATAATGAGAGTGACTGCAAGCTAGAAGTTCAAAGTCAAAACTATGTAAGGGCGCGGCTATTGAGTATTGATATATTTTCCTAAGCAGGAGTGTGTGTAAATCATGTGTAAATATTGTTGTAGAGTCAGTCTCAGTATCGCACAAGAAAATAAACATGGTGTATATACAATGTGAATACGGATGCAGTAAAAGATTTACAAGTACGGACAATATATATTTTCATCATTTTCCAAACAGGGACACATCTTCTGCGAGATACAAATCCTGGCTAGCGAAAATTAAACGGGATAAAATTGTTCCTACCGAACATACCCGGGTATGTTTCGAACATTTCGTGGAATACGATTATGAAATAGCCAACAGTGGGAAATGTAAGATCAAAACATGAATTGAAGAACTGTGCAGTTCCTTCTGTCAAATTAAGAGGAAAATGAGATGAGTCCGTAAAGAAGAAAATAATATCAACTTATACTCTGGCTAGAAACAAACGTGAACTTATTGAAATCGTAAAAGTTTGTCAAAAGTATGCCAAACAACAAAAAGTAGAAAATTGGAAGCAATGTGATCACAGTGGCTATTCGGTCTTGACTGCGTGCCCATAGTAGCGCTCACGCGCAGTCTTCTCTTGGAGCGAGGCGCGGTAGACCACTATCTACGTCACGCCACGTGACGTCACCAACTAACAAAATTACTCACCAGTCGAGTAAATTGGGACCAATTTCTTTCATTTTTGTTTCTAAATTTTTTGAATAATTTAGAAAGATCTAACATATGTATCCAACAAATCTATCTGATAATATGCCTTTAATTAAATGTAACTAGAAAGAGAAAAAAACATCAAAAGTCGTTGCTACTTGCTTGACGAGGGATAGAGCCGTATATCACTTTGCATCGAACTTGATTGATATTATTTAATGACTAATTAAACAATACGTATTTTGCATAATTCTAAATACTCGTACACAAACAAAACATGATAACAATAACGCACAACAGTAATAAAAGGAAAGAAATACATAGTGAACTAAAAACGCTTGTCCATCAATAGACTGGGAAATACGTTCGCGAAACAACAAAGTTGGTACTTATGGCAAGTGGCATGTTGCGGTGTGCTCAACAGTGTCCCATTACAGAATCATGTATACACATGGCACATTCTCAATCCCTTATGTCAATTCATATTAAAAAACTATCAAGAACCATTTTTATTACATTTTAAAGAGTAAAGCACCAAAAAAACATGGTAGTTCTTGGGGCAGCGGGGGGGGAGGGGACAAGGAAACCATATTGTTTTGAACTTACTGTAGAAGCAAGCATGCTACCACCAAACCATACAGCATATCTTTGCATGTGATGGGAAATCACTTGAACATCAATTGGTTTTGGCTGAAACAAAAACATGTTTTAAGCTAGGTATTCACAATACCTTCTAACGATTAAAGTAGGCCTATGTAGACATAATGGTTTATACACATGTATGTATTTGGATTGGCAATGGTATGGAACATACAAACAGGTAGGCCTACCATGTTTTACGAAAAATTAGTCATCGTTCATCGACTGATACCCGCTGAACATCAACATTTGGGTATGCAGAAATTTCAACAATTGCTCTCGGCACACCGCACACTGCCAAAATAACGTCTTCGTCAACCTTTTACAGATACTGTACTTCTATAAGATAACAATGATACTAGGAAGCTTCGCAAACGCTTTTTCAGGCGCGTTGTTGGATGAACGTAATTTTTTGTAACGAAAAAAAGCATAAAATTAAAATTACAATTTTCATGAGAAATTATTTTTCGATTGCGCTCAAATTTCACATGAATATATTAATTCATAAAATTAAGGTTCTGTGAAAAAATAATACCAATCGAATAAAGCATGTAGGTGTTTATAAGTCGAAGAAATGTTTTAAGATTTTTTTTTAAATCGAAAAAAATTGTAAAATTGAGATTTTCATGAGAAATAATTTTTAGATTGCGCTCAAAAACGTGGCAGTTCCAAGTTCAGAGATTTCGAAGGCCTCCAGAAAATTTCATCGCAATTGGAGTATCGGTTTAGCCGGAATCGTGTTAACAAACACACAAAAATACAAAAAGTAAAAAACAAGAAAAACAAAAAAAAAACGTTAAATTGCAATTTTCATGAGAAACAATTTTTGTTTGCGCGCCTCCAGAAAATTTCATCACAATAGGAGTATGGGTTTAGCCGGAATCGTGTTAACACAAAAAAATACAAAAAAAAGAAAAACATTCCGGATTTTTTTCTCCAGTGTAGTAGAATGGAATTTTCACTTTGCTCGCTACGCTCATCCAATAATGAAGATGTCATTAGTATTTATAAATTTACAATTTTACATTTACAATTATCCTTATTTATTAACTTATCATCTTTGTCTGTAGAAGAAGAATCATAGAAAAGGAAACTATGGGAATGTCAAGTACACACCTTCACAACAAAAGTTTACTGTGCATATTTTTGGGCTCAATTCTAATTGGACTTTGCACACAAAGCTTTTTGCAGGTCACCCCACCGTAGTACCTGCCCTAACTGATGTGAATCATCAACATAGTAGGCAGTGACTGAATGACTCACTCCCGTACTTCTTTGGGCACGGCAGTCTGCAGTATAGATAATCTAGACTGGGCCTGCACTAAGGTGGTGTTACTAATGTTGGAGAACCTGGATCTTATTAACTACGTTAACAGAGAAGCGCATTTGGATGTTCGCGTGTTAAAAATTTCTGGGACTCACCGCCATAGAAATGTAGCATTCTCAGCGTCCAAAAGTATGTAACTGGATGTAGTCAAATCCATGCCAAGCAATTGAATATATTCTAATAGTTTGCCTGAGACATAAGTCTACACCTAATGATAATATCTAATATAAAAATGTATTTCTAATGTAACATCCATTGTCAACAAATAATACCTTACTTATCTGCAAATTTGTATATTCAACATTGTACTTTGTTTGGTCCATGGCAGGGTGCTGAAAGAGCAATGCTAAATCGTGTGGCAGTGTTCCTTCATTTGTTTCGAGTTTCAGTAGTTCAAAGTCCGAGCATCAGAGTGTTATCGTCGCTTTTTTGCGCGACTAATCGATTATTGGCCGATATAGCAGTTGTTTACTTCAAAATATTGATAAAACAAAAGTCTTAGAAACGCACGTGAAAGTCACATGGCAATTAGGGTATGTAGGCCTACAATATTCGAAGGCAATAATTTCGAGGCATAATAAAATGTTTCAATGTACTGACCAATCAATATAGAAAGTGATTATCATTGACCATCAAAGGTGAGAAAGGGCCCTGGACGAGTATTGCTAGGCTATGCCCTTATTAGTTTTAAATTAATTCTACGGAATAGCCCGTAGGCAGTTTCTTGCTAATGGCTGTATGAATCGGCCAACTATAACACATTAACATCCAAGAAGATGAGATGACATGAAGAGTGAAGACTACCATGCCATTATGAAGACCAAGATGACCAAGGCTGGCCTTTCCGTATCTTGTTTACTGGCATTCAGGCTCCAGCCCTCTCAACCCGCGCCAACGCATCGTGACCTTGACTAGACTGTGACAAGATATAAACCAGACGCAAGGAACAGTGAGTGTTATCTTAATGGCCTGCAATCACCACGCATGGGGCCTGTTACTGGACAAGTGGACTTATCTTTTTTCCCAGGCTGCGAGAGCTAAGGGCTAAGCGCGGGCGATAGTGAGAGATTTCCCACATGCCTAGACGGGCATGTGGGAAAATAATCTACGTGCCCGACTACTTTTTTTACATGCCCCGGTCATCTCGGGCATGGTATTTTTTTAGCCCTGCATACCATTATGAATGATAATCAAGATGACGCCATGAAGGACTACATCTGTGACATCCAAGAAGTCAACCCGCCACCAGCTACCATGAAGACAGATGGCGTAACGGGTACAATAATACCACATTGGACAAGAGAATGTCTGATCACTGTCAGGTTTTATGAATTTCTTACATCACTATCTATCATCACTAACCCAGTTCCTGAATTGAGATGTCACATTCCAACATGCGCTTTCTCATTATCTTTTGTGCTTATTGACGGCGTTTTTCTTGTGAATTATAATGTCCTTTGTTTATGCCGCCGACTTGTTGTAGTGTGCTGAGTATGCCCCCCCCACCCCCCTCCTGCCTAACTGCTCATGCGATCTTCCAGAGATTATACCGCGTAAATAATTACCAGTCACAACATCACTTATGTTTTCAATCTGCTAGAATTCAAAACTTAAAAGCTATCACCCATGGTGATAATTGCCTTTCCTTATCATGTTTACTATCATTCGGGCTCCAGCCCCCCCACCCTCCTACGCCCCGCGCCAACGCATTGTGACCTTGACTTGACTGTGACTGACAAGATATAAAACATGTAACGAACCGTGAGTGTTATCTCGGCTCGCTGCTGTTCCTCTTTCTTTCGTGATTATGAAATACTACTTCATCAGCACGTCATTGTTTACAGAACAGCATTGGGCCATCAAATTCCAACTCGCAACCTTCTCGTGGTTTGGCCCGTGATTAGGGGAGTTTTTCTCCCTGAAACTAATGGCGAGCTCTGGGTCGTCGTCGGGGACTTTCCCCTTCCCTTTGACTACCTCCCCGACGGCGACGACAATGACAACACGAACGGATGATGACACAGACGGAGACGACCACGACGTGGGGGAACCCCTGCCCTCCCCAAACGCTTGTGGCTGCAGGCCTGTCCACCCCTTGTCCCCCCGCGTCACCCCTTACGTCCCTCCCTTCGTCTCGATTAGCCAAGTTGCATAAATATGAGACGTAAAGCAATATCCAATCAATCAATCAGAACAGCATTACGTCCGAGATATTAGTCCATTAGACACCACACACGATTTTTTGTGTTACTACCCGGGTAACCCGCGGGTAAAGTGGACGGGTACCCGGGTCATAAAAAAAGTCGGGTTTCGTCATCCCTAATTCACTACCTACTCGCCCGGGTACATTGATTTCCGCGTATATCAAAATCCCTTCACAATCATGTTTGTATTTCCATCATGTTATGTTAATCATGTTGTAATTTATACCATGTTCTTTGAATATATTATTATTTATTTTATAACTAATAACTATGAAAAATGTGATTGTATACAAATTGTCTTGTATTTCAATAAATAATATATTTTTATTGTTAACCATGTGTTCTATTTTGTAGTTACATTGTTAGTAAATTTAGTTTTTATATTTCAGAATAATAAGTAGAAATAGTAGGGAACTGCATTACCACATAACCTCAGTTAGTTAAAAGTCCGAGCAAGGCGCACCGCCACTAGTCTCAAACAGTTCTTCATGTCGCCTGCAGAGAGTAGCACATCTACGGGTGGAGGTATAGTAGTATCTATGGTCCATGGGTTGATTACCGACACTAAACCTGGGAAACTTCTTTATTGACTCTGGTTGCCATGGTAACCAAGACCTTGGGCTTACTGCCTTTGCTAGGATTTTGATAGGAATTGTCAGGGAACCAATATATTTGCCAGGCGGTGAGCCCTAATAAATGTCTAAACACGCTACGTATCTAAATAAAGCGACGTTAACTAATGTAAGAAAGTGGCAGTGCAAAGCTCAATAGACAATTGAGCAAAAAACAGAAAAAAAAAAACAAGCATTACGGGAGAAAGGGCATTTACACGCCTAATGGCAAATGCCATATGCTCATCATGTGTGTGGCGTACTGCATTTCCAGCACAGTCAGTGCAGACCACCACGCGTCCAAGCATATGGCTTTCAGTGTGTCAATGCCCTTTTTCCCATAATGCTTTGCAATGGTGCGCACATGCACAGTTAATTCTGAAAATGGTCTATTGAGGTAATGTATATAATAGCCTCATTTTTCTTGAATTACTGGTCACAATTCAAACAGGTAGTAGGATTTAACACATTGTAACTACTAGGAAAATGCTAAAGTCCCGTCGCGTTGTTGAGCGAGCACCAGTACGTGCAACACGACCAGAGTACGACATTCCCATAATGTTACATACCTATAAGTCTTTAAGGTCTTGACCGATTTAGCTGAAAATTTGTAAAATAGGAGAATGTTGTACTTATTGACCCTGCAAAATTTCATAACGATCGGAACATTTTTATTTTTTTATTTTATTTTTTATTTTTATAACCAACGATCGGATTTTGTTCAAAAACTATACAGCAACCCGCCTAGGTGGTAATGTACAGTCAGGGTCATATATAAATCAAGAGGTCTGAAAGATACCTCTTTCACCGACATCTCGTGGTCAACTCTTGGTGCCATTATTTATATTGCCCTGTGAACTGCATTATCGATCGATGGAAGTTCCCTAGACTATTAATTGATGTTATTAATATTATTTAGGAGGCTTTGAAAGACTCTTGGTCAACAAAATAGTCAATATCTAGAAGGCAGTCAGAAGAAAAATACAATTTTCTCAAAACAAAAGCATAAAACAAACTTTGGTGGTTTGCAAATATGACTTGACAGCTAAGATAGAATTATTCGAAATTAACTAGAAACTAAGGCAAATATAAGAACTAAGGAATAGTCTTAATGCTATGCCTAGGCCAAGGTATCGATATATAATGCTCTCTTTACCTTCCATATTATATTTCTTCTAGGCTTGATAGTTTCTCTGGTGAATAGAGAATTTTCCTTTGACATTATCAGCCATGTTTCTTATTTATGTCGACAATGCAGTTCACAGGGCGATATAAATAATGACACCAAGAGAAGACCACGAGACGTCGGTGTGAAAGAGGTATCTTTCAGACCGCTTGATTTATATATGACCCCGGCTGTACATGTGTGCAAAATTTCAGGTCGATCAGAGAAACGGTGCGACCTGTACCGAAGCAGTAACAGAAAAAAAAGAAAAAAAACAGACATTTGAGCCATAAGAGTCAAGTGGAGACGCTCGCTCAACTATTCATCTGCTGATGATGACTGGCAACTAATTTGAAGTTACCGGTTTTAATTAATGACATTATTATTATTATTATTATTATTATTATTATTATTATTATTATTACTAGGAAGCTTTGCAAACGCTTTTTCAGGCGCGTTGTTGGATGAGCGTAATTGGTGCATTGAGCTGTCATGTGTTATGCGGATTTTCTGTTGTTCTGTAAAAAAATCATCACCGGTACTAAGTTGAAGATATTTTTAAAAATTAATTTAAATTAAATAAAAAAATAAACTTTAATTTTTAATTTTTTTAATTAATCGTAATTTTAAAAAAGAAAAAATCGTAACATTGCGGTTTTCATAAGAAATAATTATTCGATTGCGCTCAAATTTCACACAAATATATTAATTCGTAAAATTAAGGTTCTGTGAAAAAATCATTCCAATCGGATAAAGCATGTAGGTGTTATAAGTCAAAGAATTGTTTTAAAAAAGAAAAAAAACGTAAAACTTCGATTTTCATGAGAAATAGTTTTTCAATTGCGCTCAAATTTCACACGAATACCTAAATTCATAAAATTAAGGTTCTGTGAAAAAATCATTAAAATCGGATAAAGCATGTAGGTGTTATAAGTTGAAGAATTTTTTTTTAAATAAAAAAAATCGTAAATTTGCGATTTTTATGAGAAATAATTTTTCGATTGCGCTCAAAAACGTGGCAGTTGTAAGTTCAGAGATTTTGAAGGTCTCCATAAAATTTCATCTCAATAGGGAATATTCCACTTAATATTTTATTTAATTCTATTCATGTCTTAATAGTCACTGCACTTTTTTTTATTTAAAAAAAATGTTTTTTGTGTAATTTAAACAAGAATTAAATGGGTCCCCAGTTTGCGCGCCAAAAACGAGGCTGCGCCATCTTTGGACGGTACTACGTCATAACTGTGTTGAGTCAAGGCCAATTGGAAACTAAATGTACGTATATTTGTACATATTTACATACAGACGGCGGTGCTCGCCCATCCGCTCAACACAAACAACTCCACAGGGATGTACATTTTCACCGTCTTTTGTTTTTCTTTTTTCATGTGTGACAGGAGATTTCGCGAGATCATTTTGATAAAGAATAACGAGCATTTTGTCTTGAGTTTTTGCATAGCCTAGGACTATCATGGTATTCTTTATCTACAATAGACTTTAATTAGTCATCAAAGTAAGGTTTTTGTGCGGGATGTGTGTCAAAACATGAACGTGCAGGCCTAGGGTTGGCAAGTTAAGCCTAGGGCTTGTCAAGTGAGTAATTTTAGTATTCACATACCAATGCCTATATCCTACAGGAACGATTGGCCTAGACTGTTGTATGATAAATAATTTTCTACGTCTAGGCCTAGACCTAGGACTGTTTCAGTTTTGTTTTTTGATTGCAATGTCAACTTTTCTCGTTTTCTGGCTAGGCGTTAAATGTAAAATGTCCGCCATCTGTTTACATTACTGTAGGCTACGCTAGGCGCTGCTTTGTTTAAAACACCGCCGTCTTGATGTATATCTCGATCCTACTATAATACTATTCCAACATCTTTGGTCTGGATGTATGTTTATCCAGACGGCGTTGGATCAACACAGTTCTGACGTCACAGTCGTTTTTGCCGCTTTAAAAAAGTGCTGCTTTTAAAACTGCTATAAATCACTGGATTATTATTTCACGGAAAAAACAAAGTACAATATTTGCAATCGGGACGAAATACTTCTTCTAAAAAATCTATTCGTACAGTATTTGGCGGAAGTGGAATAATTCCCTATTGGAGTATCGGTTTAGCTGGAATCGTGCTAACAGACAGACCAAAATACAAAAAGAAGAAAAAAAAAAATCCGGATTTTTTTCTCCAGTGTAGTGAAATGGAATCTTCGCTACGCTCATCCAAAAATAAGATAAGGTTAATAAAAAATGCATTGTGTCTTGGGGGGGCCACTAGGGGGGCCGAGTTAAATTTGGGGGGGCCATGGCCCCCCCAGGCCCCCCCCCAGCGGTGTCCCCACATCCCCCTGACACAACGCCCAGAACGCCCACAACGACGAAACGTGTCGTGGATTAAGGAAACAAACAACTTTAAATTAGCTGCAGTCTGCAGTTGTCATCAGCAGGTGAAAAGTTTTGTCGCCCCCAGCCCGGGCTTTATGTTCTCTATATTGTTTCCCAATCTCTTGTCCCTTCGATTAAATAATACATAAATGGTGTGTTTACCAAGTTATGTAATTACATTTACAGTACGTATAAACTATAAAGATACCAGAAAACGGTAAAATGGCTGCTATTGTTAGCTGTTACACTATTATAGAGCCATCATCCAGTCTCCTAACGATTATATAAATTCGCCTCCTGGCCCAGATTATTCTTTGATTTAGAGGTGTTCCCTACATGTAGGTCCTACTGGGGCAGCTCAGTTCTTGTCGGCATCAGTTTGAAACACTTCTGCCAGATATATTTACAGGTGGGTTCCACTACCCTGCTTGGCTCGTAGAGATCAAGGTAGCCTCCTTGCTATCACCTTCATTCGATTAGACTTGACTATTTTGGCTAAGTGGTGAAGCTAACAAAGTAGGAAAAACTTTTCAAAATACTCATTTATATTACCTACGCAATTCTACATAATTGAGCTTTTGTAAAGAGTGTAAGATCAAGAGTATTGCGAGGCTTCACCTTAATTCTCCCGCCACTAAGTGTCTCACTTAGCCGCAACCGTGCGTCCACGGTCCGCTTTATGTCTCTTTGGAGACGTCTGCCAAAGTCTCGGAACATTGTAGAACCCCCAGACAAGACAATGTTGTTGTAGAGAGGGCGGCGGACATCAATGGGACAGTTTTGAATAGTTGTGTCCACTATCTCAGAAAGTGGTGTAGTGAAGTCTGGATTTGAGAACTGTTAACAAATAGAAAATGTAGGCCCATCAGGATTAAAGGCTTGTGGTACGATACCATTGGCCTCACAAGTCGGCCTACCTATTACCACAAAGCTCAATAACACTAACAAGACAATCTTTGGTGTAAGAGTAAATTGACAAATAAATAATTTATTTCATTTTGTAACTACAAATCAAAAGTCAAAACCAAATCACCAAAGTACTTTATTTCAACTATTTAAAAAATAAATAAAAAGTTTCGCAAACGCTTTTTCAGGCGCGTTGTTGGATGAGCGTAATTGTTTAAAAACGATAAAAAGCGTAAAATTGCGAATTTCTTAAGAAATAATTATTCGATTACGCTCAAATTTCACACGGATATATATATTCGTGTGAAATTTGAGCCTTTTTTTTATTATTTGAGCTTTGAGAAATATATATAGGCCTAGGCCTAAATTCATAAAATTAAGGTTCTGTGAAAAAAATATTACAATCGGATAAAGCATGTACAGTCAAAAGTCATTACAACGAACGCCAGGGGATCCCGCGATTATTTCGTTATAATGATTATTTCGTTAAAATGATCACTCATTTTATTTTTGCTAAAAACAAGATCCTCGATCCCCAGAATACCAATGCAGCCATTGCGAGGCCTGTAACACGCTCGGGAGCGCGCTCGTCACTGCCCGCCTGCAGCCCGCGCTGCATCCGCGTGATGCAGGATGCAGGCTGCAGGCCTTCTCTCGCTAGTCGCCGCCCACCTCGAGTCACGAGGTCTGTAATACATGTCCGTCTGCAGCCCACGCTGCCCGCAACCCGCATTGCATCCGCGTGATGCAGGCAGCAGGCCTGCTCACGCCATGAGAGCGAGAGAGACAGCCGCGGGAATCGGACGCACGACAATCTACTCGTCGGGTCGAGAGCTCACAGCTGACCATGCACGTGCTTGGTGAATGAAATGTCAAGTTATCTGTTTTCACGGTTGCTGTGCCCCTATCGCCCGCGCTGTACTTGTGTTTCAAGATGTAAAGTATTTTTCACGTTGATATCGATCAATGGCCGTGCATGAAGATCAGATTTCCCTGTACCTCTTCATTTGCTATGTGAACGATATTTTCTACGAATTCGAATCGGGCTTGCGACGAGAGCACTTGCACCGACGAATACGATTGAACTGCATCCTTGAAGTCCCTAGGGAATGGTCGGGATCTCCAAGGTCGAATTCGGCTCAGCTGTTGCAACACGGCTAGCGGCAGCGTTTTATATCAGAGAATAAGACACGGCAACTCAACTCATTTAATACTTGCGCCTCAGTTTAACAAGTGTTGTATTGACAGCACCATTGATTAAAAACAATGATCTTGCAATTATTATCGCGTAAGAAAAACACGGCACTGCTGAGAGAGAATGTGTAGTGTCTGAGCTGGCAAACCGGCCGAGAGTTGAGAGCGAGAGCCGTGCCACAGGCAGCACGAGTGGGAGGGGAGGGGTAACCCTCTCGTAAGCGGCAGCTGCCGGCGGGCGGGGAGGGTCTGGTGAAGTGGCCGGCCGGCGAGTGAGGGAGAAGAGTGGTAATACTTCTGTTTACTGTCCGTGCAGCTCTTGCAGGCTCGCGTAAAGGCGATAGCACGGCGGAAAAAACAATTCCTTGACTGGGAATTCCACAAAACCCTCGATTCAAAACAAAATTTTCGTTGTAACAACGTTGCATTATAGTCATGGGCGAAAACATTAGTTCGTTCAAATGATCTTTTCGTTGTAATGACTAGGTATCCCTTAACATTAGAAACATAGGGAATCAGGCGGGACCACAGTAATTTTTCGATATAATTATAATGGCGAAAAATTGCAATTATCATGAGAATTTTTTTTTTTTGATTTTGCTAAATTTCACACGAATATATTCATAAAATTAAGGTTCTGTGAAAACATCATTACAATTGGATAAAGCATGTAGGTGTTATACGGTAAGTCAAAGTAATTTTAAAAATCAACAAAAATCATAAAATTGCAATTTTTAAAAGAAATACCTAATTTTTTGATTGCGCTCAAATTTCACACGAATATATTAGGCCTAATTCATAAAATAAGGTTCTGTGAAAAAATCATTACAATCGGATAAAGCATGTAGGCCTAGGTGTTATAAGTCGAAGAATTTATTTAAAAATCAAAAAAAAAATCAAAAAATTGTGATTTTCATGAGAAATAATTTTTTGATTGCGCTCAAAAACGAGGCAGTTTTAAGTTCAAAGATTTCGAAGGCCTCCACAAAATTTCATTGCAATTGGAGTATCGGTTTAGCCGGAATCGTGTTAACAAACAGACAAAAATACAAACAAAAAAAATTACGGATTTTTTTCTCCAGTGTAGTGAAATGGAATCTTCGCTTCGCTCGCTATGCTCATCCAATTAACTTAACAACACCAAATACAAATACCTCAGGATGGAAGAAGATTTCAGGGCCCAAAAACCTCTCGTATCCAACATCGACGACAAATGGGTTTTTGGTGACAGAATTGACGCCCTCATACTTTTTCATCCACTTTGACGAGTCTGAATCATATTTTGCAAACTCTTTGGCAATGTCCGGACAAATGTAGCAGTGGCGTTCTTTGATTGCCTTGGCTGTTTCCAGAGATTGTTCAGGAGGAATTCCAATTTCACGTTCTCTCAGTAGAGATTGGATGAAGTAGGTAATGTTTCGGCCAGCTATCGGAATGTGCTTTATACAACTGCCAATCAC
Source organism: Sweltsa coloradensis (assembly GCA_024449915.1). Taxonomy (NCBI): domain Eukaryota; kingdom Metazoa; phylum Arthropoda; class Insecta; order Plecoptera; family Chloroperlidae; genus Sweltsa; species Sweltsa coloradensis. The sequence goes on from JAMZAV010000544.1 coordinate 283,457, forward strand.
ATATCCTTCAGCCTGAAAAAGTGCCAAATATATAGTATAGGCCTACTACATCATCACCAAAGCATGGTAGGCCTACAGGTACTTGTAAAAACAGAGCAAACACCATAAACCCTAAAAAAATTATTATTACTAATTAATTAGGTACTCATAATATTTAGGGTCTAAATTGTAAGGCTGGGCATATCTTCAGTCTTCCCATTTATTATATATTATAAATTATAATTTATTGAGCTAATGCTTACCACTGGAATGACATGGGTTACTCCGTCACCACTGTCTACAACGATCCCAGTCAGAGTGCGTTCGCTGACAGATCGGGAAGCCCACGATGCTGCCAGAGCTAACACTGCTTGCACAGCAATGTACAACCCTGGTACGTTGAATGATTCAAACATAATCTCTGTAACACAAAAAACAAAAGGTACAATTTCATGAGTAAATTCAGGTTGTTTTTGGACATTTCATCCACTTTCGCCTATTCGAGGAAACAAGAGAATGTAGATAGCGCGCGCGTTCGTCAATATGGCCGCTCGTTCGGGGGTAGTCTAGCAGACAGCATAGGCGCAATACATGTAATAACGTTGAAAACATTGTGTTTGAACGCATATTAAAAGTGGTTTTACGCTTAAAATGGAAGTAAATACACTTCGTTAGTATTCGAGCCATTATGGATTGGAGAAGTATCGTGGACATTTATTGAGGGAGAAGTAGTTTTTAATGCAAACCACATCATCTTTGTGGTTGCACAGGCAATGATGGCAAAACTATGAATGTGGCCTACAGTGATGTGACAGGCTGTTGGTCAGCTGTATGAATGCGTAGAGGTGTGTGTTTTGGTTTTATTTAATAAAATCAAAATTCATGGCCATATGGTTAAATAATACCATATTCTCCTAGCTTTAAAAATAACACAATTCTATTCTTACTTCTGAGTCACTTTTCACTAAAAACTTGTCTATAAAAACAAGCTAAAACAAAAACATTACTTACAATTTAAAAAAAATGATTTCTTCATTAAATAGTGCTAGTATTGTGTTTCCACTTTTTTTAACTTCTGCAGGAGCAATCACTAGGTGGCATATGCGAGATAAAAACTGGGGTGACTTATGCATCACGTATTCATTTAATCAATGACATATTATTGCAATTTACTATGGATTTTATTTTTAAGTAATACGATTGATTATATCACTGTATTGCAATGCGAGAAATGCAAAAATACAATAATTTACATAACACCACTTAACAATTAATTAACTTAACTTAACAATTTCCAAAACGAATTTAGGGGGAAAAACATACACACCTCTATGAATGCGTATAGGGCCTACGGTCAGTTGCACTTTCGAAAACACTTTCCACACTTTTATTATCTTTGACGTAAAATTGTGTCCGCGACGAGGCCGAATGTAATGAAATCATTTGCTGAAAAACATATTATGTCTAAATAGAACAGTAGGCCTAAAAAAAAAACGACCGAACGTAGATTTGAACTGACGACCTTTCGCATAGAACTCAAACGCGCTACCACTTCGCCACAATGCACAGTGATGTTTAGAACTATTAACCTACCTATATTTTAAGTGGTATCGTCGATGACCGTACAACGAATAGTGCTTACGATTGATTTTACACTCAGTAATAAATAATCAATAAATAATCACAGCCTGTAAAAGCTCCGCGCAAAGCCATTTAAATTCACATTTAATTACTCACACTTGTAGCCGCGGCATAGGCCCATTCAAGTGTCCGTCCCAGGCCAATTATTATAACAAGTGAAGGTCTAAATTACAAATAGATGAAGGTACCGAGTAGGACTACTGGGCCAAATATTTAGAACTGCCATAATGATTTTATGTTGACGTATTTGAATTTTATGTAGGATATTCCTAGTTTGACAGTGTCAGGACTCAGGACACCGGCTAGACACACCAGCAAGTATAGGTCAATCAAAAAGTTTATTTTACCACAAAAATTGTAAACGTTTTAATGTTACCCCATCTTTAAACGTTATGTGCACAATATACTAGGAAAACACTTTAGTCCCGCCGCGTTGTTGGATTTAAGCGTAATTGGTGCATTGAGTAGCCAAGTGTTAAACGGATTTTCTGTTGTTCTGTGAAAAAATCATTAGGGCCTACTAAGTAGAAGATTTTTTTTAAAATTCATTTAATTTAAATTAAAAATAAATTTTAATTTTTAATTTTTTTAATTAATCGTAATATTGAAAAAGAAAAAAATCGTAAAATTTCGATTTTCATAAGAAATAATTACTCAATTGTACTCAAATTTCACACGAATATATTTATTCATAAAATTAAGGTTCTGTGAAAAAATCATTACAATCGGATAAAGCATGTAGGTGTTATATGTCAAAGAAATTTTTAAAAAATCGAAAAAAATCGTAAAATTGTGATTTTCATGAGAAATAATTTTTTGATTGCGCTCAAAAACGTGTCAAATCGGAGTATCGGTTTAGCCGGAATCGTGTGGACAAACAGACAAAAATACAAAAAAAAAGAAAAAAAAAACATTCCGGAATTTTTTCTCCAGTGTAGTAGAATGGAATCTTCGCTTCGCTCGCTACGCTCATCCAAAAATTGACAGAAAAATAACTCGCCGGTAGTATAAGCCTATTACTCAGCACAACAATGCTGTTCGAGACCACGAAAGTGCAGACTGCAGACACACAATCATGTGTTTATAGTGATGGTTTCGCAATTAACAGCACCCTTTTCCACTCATTCCTCATTTTGTATCCTTCGGAAATAAATGAAAGTAGGCCTATATATATTATATGTTTTCTTTGATGAGCACTGCGGCACAGAACATTATTTCTTTGTGTTAGGTCGGGATATATGTGAGAAACCCCTACCTCTTGCATGATGTTCCGCGATCAGTACCCCCGAAATAATAGTTCGCGGTTCGACCACTTGGCTGCGCTAGTGTTCCTTGTTTTCTCGAATAGACGAGATTTTAAAGTAGGCCTATGGTTTTTCTTTTTCCTGGTGTAATTCACACCGTTCATTCATTTCAGGCATATAGAATAATATTTTTCAAAAATTGTCAGTACCATTTGTAACAATTTCTCAATACTGACAGTGATACAGTAGGCCTACCTCTTAATGGATACGCATGTATCTTACGCAAATTGATTTCTTTGCTCTGCTTGCTAGATACTCATCCAATAAACCTACCAGCAGTGTACTCTCGGTTTTCTGGAGTGTTCAGTGGGGGCTCGGTTAGGAGGAAGTAATGATCCTCGGGTTCAGCTCGGAGATATTTGAAGATGCATTGCTCCAGAAATCTCTCCATAAGATCCCAGTCCTCCACCAAACCATGCCGCACCGGATACTAGAGCAGAAAGTTGTCACGTTGAAATAGATACCAATGCAATTTAATGTAGGCCTACCGTTGTTTGTATGTAGGCCCTAACCCAGTAAATTACGGTGCATTTAAAATTGTGAAGTCAAGATTGTCTTGTGAATCATGGTTTGAATAAGAGGTGTAGACTACTATCTCCTTCTATTCATAGGCCCAAATTTAAGGCCACACCTAGGACAAATTGCAACAAAAGCAAATTTGATGTCATTACACTGCTGTGTTACACTGCAAAATGTTCACACAGTTCAATAGTGGTGCAAGAGCTTCTAAGACTTCACACAGTTTAATAGCAGCGCAAGAGCTTCTGTGACGCGACAACCCCCATTGTCCACAGTAATTTCGGAAGCCATGTTCTCGAACTTCCAAAATTTTGAAACGTACACAAGTTGTTGCCACTCGGACTTTAGATAGAATAGGACTACTGGCATAATTTCACGTATTTGACGTTTTGAATGCCTGTAAACACGTTTCAGAGTCATGCAATATCAGAGTTAGATTGCTCCCTCCTCATATTTTCTATGAATTACATATTTTTAGTTTTTATAAATCTATTATTATATATATGGGCACATAGGCCTACATAGGGAATGGGGGGGGGGTTTCAACCCATAAGACCCCCCCCCCTGGATACCCCACCGACTGTGACGATAACGGGAAGCTATTGTCGGGCTATTGTAGAGCGTCCTTTAGACACTTGTAGCAAGATTTATGGTAGGTATAGAGCCTAGTTAGTTTTAAAAGCAGCAAAATGTTGAGAAGGTCAAGGAGGATTAGGCATGGTAATGGACTGGATCTAGTGACGGAAATCCAAGGAAACAACGCATTGGGGTTGTAAACAAACTTGGAAATGTGCTACCGGGCTATAAGCTGGTGCTTGTGGTCAGTGAACAGAATGGGAAGAGAGCAGCTTGACAACAAGAAGAAACTCAACAACACTTTAAATTATAAGACGTCTTACTTTCACTGAATAGCCTGTGGCATCAAAGGCTTCATCCCCGATGAAGAAATCCAAATCCTCGACTCCTTTAGTTAATCTGCGAATCGCTTGATCACCCACTTTAGCTGACTCCTTGATGGCAATGGCTGATGGAATAATAAACTGCGGCTCTTTGTTGGCAGCAAATCCTAATTTTGTGTACCTATTGGCAGATAGGCCTAGTAAGAATTGTATAGGGCCTAGCCCTATAAATAATAAATCCACTCACATAGGCCTAGGCCTAAGCCCTAGGCCCTAGCCTACCTACAAAATATCTCTGATTGGGAAAATGTGGAGAGTAGGGCCGGGTCCTAGGCCCCTATTAATCTTCATGGCTAGGACAAGGGGCCTAGTCCCTAGGTCTAGGTAGGCCTAGTAGTAGGGGTAGGCCTAGGCCCTAGGCTAGGCTAGGCCCTAGGCCAATGATTCACTTAAAACATCATAGCCTACTTACCCGGTTCCTACGTCAATCACGCACGCAGGTAATCTTCCAGTCATCTTTGTAGGCCTTATTCGATGATTAATTTAAGATTTAATTTGATATCTATTTAATTCGTACTTGTTTCATGAAACCACACCTTAACCACATAGAATTTATGTTGGAAACCGGACCAAAACTTTATCGGCTGACAGTCACCACTAGCCTACCACTCCCACGACGAAGACATCAACCAATCAGGAAAAGATGGAAAGATTTAAAGCAGTGCCTTCTAAAGATCAAATGAAAAACCGGGAATTTTAAAATATCAAAACTTGGAATTATTATTATTCTATTTCGTATTAACAAAGGTATTAACCTAAGAGGAATTAAACCATACTTTTTTTTTGTATTATCATTATTACAATAATATATCATATTTAAAACCTTTGCATCCCATTAATATCATTCAAAGTTGTAGGAGTTTCGGGCTATTTGGCAACTTCACAATCAAACATTCTATGTACCTCGAAGTTTTGTTACCTCTGTGGGTAACTGCCACAGGGGTTTCAAAACGTCGTGGTATGCATGAACAAGTTTACTCGCGACATGGCTAATCAGAGCATCAAACCGGTTTGAACCGAAAATCGACAAAAACTGATATTTTACTGAGCCAAAAACCGAACAGCAGTTTCAGATCCCAAAGCCTAAAATTGCATAAAAAGGAGGGCGAGGGTGGCGATTTTTCCTTATACAAGTCCAGCCCATACATCCTTTTTTAATGCACCTTCCAACCACCTTCGTCACCTTTGTTAGGACATAAGCCGACCTCAACGTGTAGTCGACAACGGAAAGGGGTTCAATGATGTGCATTTCATTGTATGTCTTCTTGCCTTCTTGTTTTGCGGGTGCCAACTTCGCTTGAAAGTTTCCTCTTTTCAGTAATAGCGTAGTTCCTGGGAGACTGATAAGACATTGTAGACAATTGAGTCTGGTAAGCATAGCTGATTAGATTGCTGTGGACATGTATTGGTAAATACTTTTATTTAAACGTTTTTTACATTTCGAAAAATAAAATTTTGTTTGTTTTATTGATATTTTTTGCCTTATGTTAAATATATACGGCACCAAACCGGTTTAAACAGTTATTTTTAGACAGGTAGAGCCAAACCAAAAACCCACTTGAAAGTTTCCACTTTTTAGTAACAGCGTAGTTCCTGGGGGACTGATAAGACATTGTAGACAATTGAGTCAGGTTAGCATAGCTGATTAGATTGCTGTGGTAAATATATTATTTTAAACGTTTTCAACTTTTCAAAAAATAAAATTTGTTTTGATTTATTGATAGTTTTTTTTGCCTTATAAAATGTTAAATTGCGTTGAACCGAAAAGAAAATAATTTTGGTTCGATGCCCTGCGGCTAATAAATCTAAATCTTGTATAACTTTGATTTAAATATTAACAAATTTGTTTTATTTCTCGAGAAAAAGTAGTTCAAGTACATTTATTATGTTTAACTCCTATCTAGAGCAGTGGTTATAATCTTGTGGTTAATATGAAAGAGAATTATTGGTACAAGCAAACAACTATGAAATAATGGAGTAAAAAATCCAGATCTTCATTTTATCACCACTGCTTTTCCCTCAAAGAAAATAAATTTACAAAGAGGCCGGCTCATGCACCAATTATACCTTTGTCAAAATCCTGGACCCACCATTAGGGCACGCGTGTCTTGATGTTGCCAAATAGAACTCGCTTCAAACGCGACACATTTTAATTGCTTTTCTATTATGTTGAAAGGAGTGGAGCCTCCGTATCGGCAACACTATGGCGCGCTCCAAGAGGAATGAAGGGTTGACAGGTTTACAAGACTATACTTGTTCCGCTTGAATGAAGAGCGGCAAAATAGGCCATGTCCACAAAATAACGATTTCCACTGTAGGGCCTACCGGTGTCCAGTGCTAGGAAGCTGAATGTAAATTTTCTTAGTTCTTGCAATTGCCCAAATTAAATTAAATTTAAATATAAATATAGAGAAATAAAAAATATGTAATAAAGTTTCTAAAAAGTATTAATAAAATGGATTGTTTTTGTACATGTTTTGGTTTCAATACTTAAAACGAAGTATGAATACAAATTTAACACACTTTTTATCAAAAAGTAAAAGATGTACCCGGGCCATAATCGTGCCACTGATAGTGACGTAGGTGAATTTTATTTGTAAGACCAATTTAAAACTGAATCAAATGCTTGGAAAACAACATGAATGAAACGTATGTACAACATGAATGAAAACTATGTCATTACATTGATTATTTTTATGCAGGGTGTTTTTGATGTAAATCAAATGATTTATTTAATAAAAATCATTGATTTAAAAATTAAATCAAATGCACTTTTTCTTCATTTGAGCAACACACACAAGAGTTCTAACTGATTTAGGCAAAGTTTTCCTTAAAATAATTTTTGAATTATATTTTCTGATACGCTTGTGAAAGTAATTCGATTTGATCCGCTCATCAACTTGACAAGTTTTGAAACACTTATTTGTTGATTTAAATCAATAAAAATCTGATTTAAATCGAAAAAATCCAAAGAATCTGATCTAATAAATCATGATTTTTTATTTTTTAATACAAATCCAAAAAATCACACACCCTGTTTTTATGTAGGACTAAGATTTTTGGCTGGTTTGAGTAAAGAGCAGTAGGCTACATAGGAAAAGCATGGCGTAGTTTTACAGCATAGAATTATGTAATACCAGATGATTTGCTAAGTAAAAATGTTGAGATTTGATTCAATTCGAGTTGTTTATTACCTACTTGATTGAATAGCATGTAAAATGTAAAAAGTTAGACCTAGTGAAAGAAATATAATAAATTATGATTAATTTATTGTTTATTACTATCATATTTACAATAGAAAAACAGGTAAACAGAAAATTGCATAGAAGAATGTGACTAAAATGTGATTCAACATACTAGAAAAATGCCAATGTCACTGCTAGATGAGTGATAAGTCAAAATCCACGTTGCATTGGACTTAGTTAATGTTCAAAAGTTATATACTAATATGGAATTTCACATGATTGATCCGTCCAGATCTAGTTATAGTTAGTTAGTTAGTGGGGTTTTAGGGCACACAATTTCAGATCTATAGGGAACACACACGTGACGTCACAGCTCGGAGCGGATCTTACTGATGGACAAGCATCCTCATTTCGCAAGTTGATGCCTGATGAACGGCTCAACAAATATCACGCTCTAACTTTTATACTATTCATTATTTGGACAAAACTTAAGAAGAAGAATATTTAGCAAACATATCATTTCTCCTAATAGCGATTATTTTGATTTTTTTTAGAGAACCGTTAGCTTGTTATAACAATGTACGCATTATAAATGACAAAATTATCAACATCTTTAAGTCTTTTCAACTTCAATTGACACAAAACTACTGATCGGATTTCAAAAAGAATTCTCTCTAAATATGCATCTAACTAATTAGACAAGAAATAAATAAACTTTCTCGATAGAAAAAGCACAGAACGAAATTTTACAGCATAGCGTGCAGTTTTTCACGGCTCATCCAAACGTCAAAAGCGCGTATTTTAGATGAAAACACATACCATGCGTTTTACCCTATGCTATAAATTTTCGTTCTGTGCACTTTCTATCTAGAAAGTTTATTTATTTCTTGTCTAAACAGTCCGATGAATTTTTTGAAAGCGGTCTTGTCAAAATCCGATCACTAGATTTTTGTCAATTGAAGTTGTTTTATTAAATTTCATAAAAAAACAAGTAAAAGTCTTAAATTTTATTTTAATATGTACATCGAAATAACAACTTAACGGCCGTGTAAAAATTCAAAGTAATCGCTATTAGAAGGAATGATATATTTGCTAAATATTATTGCTCTTAAGTTTTTCCCCAATAATGAATAGGATAAAAGTTAGAGCGTGATAAGTTGTGCGACGTTCAGCAGGCGTCCACTTGCGAACCGATGGTTGCTTGTCCACCAGTTGGGCTCAAAACGGAGAATACCCCTCATTCCCCTCGATTTGTGACGTAGTTGTGTGTACCCTATAATGCAACTTCAGAAGTCAATAGGTTACCATCTCGGTGGTCTACTTGGCTAAGGCCTACCTGGAATGTGGGAGACCCAGGTTCGAACCACAGTCGGGATGGATTTTTTAACTTCTGAATTGACTATTAAATATTATTGATGAAATGCCAAAATATTTTCAAATACAAAATAAGATTGCAAGGATTCAAATCAAATCTTCCAGCGGAATTTTGTAAAACCTTATTTGTAGAGGTTCGGTATATCTTGGTCGCAGCTATGCATTCGGCACCCGACATTCAAACCATGATTCAATGAAAAGGATTTATTGAAGAACAAAAGCTATTAATGTTATATTAAATGCCTACATTTTCAGCTTATTTTCAATTCATTATATTTTGTAAGTTTGAATTGTCACGGATTTACTGAAATTTTTAAGAGCACCTACAAATTTACTCCCAGATGTTGGTATAAAATTTCAACGCAATGCGCAATCGGTACAGTGGTCTGACCGTTTCTTGACAAACAAACAAAAAATACAGCTAGATTTTCATCCGAGTTCTACGATTGTCGCTGCGCTCCCTTGTACAATAAAGTAAAGCAAAATAACTGCACAGAAAATTCACCATGTTCTTACTTTATAGGTTGTTTACAGTCTATATGTCCGTTACCTAACAAATTAACCACTGTCCCAATGCTAGGTTAAGCCCCAAGTAATCACCTTGTTTACTTAAAATGTCACCACTTCAACCCGTTTATAATTATTCTACAAACATAATTGATTACAAAATGTATGATGCAAGTATCTTAGTCTTTCAAATAATGAATCATTATTTATTTTACTTCTCTCTTTAGTATTCCCAATTCACTTTGTAGTTCAAAAATCATATCATTATTAAGAGTCGACAATTTATATTTCACACTTTATCCTGTTTTTCTATGTTAATGGGATACTTTAATAAATAAATGCCTCCAATAATAGTACGTCATCGGCAACATTAGTAAATGGCCATCCATGGTGGCTCATACGATTAGGAAGCTAGTCCAAAGCATATGACCGTTGAGTGACTCAACGATATGACACTTGGAGGAAACCCGCATAAGGCACGGGTTTTTGTTGTCCTTCACAATCATCTATCGCCACTCATAATCTCAAATAGCAATATTGAAATAATAGAAACGTTAAGCAGCAAAAAGCATCAAAAATCAAAATCAAAATTATAAAATGCATTGCAAACACTACAAAATAAACATGATACATATTGAACCAATTTTTATTTTTAAAACTATAGTCTATTCAGTGTCTTGACTTGACCACAAACATATTTTGTTTAGTTTTTTAAATGTAATTGACAGTACAGAGTATTATGGTATTTACTAATCTTAAAATTTGTCAGTACAGTATACATTAATGACTAATGTATTAATTTAGGTCGTCAACTCATAATACGTTCTTTGTAATACCAAACACATAATATTTTGGAAACAATTTCGCAAACCCAGTTTGCTGTTTGATATGCATGAATAAGTTTTTACTCAAAATGTTTTTATATACAGTATAGCTGAAATATGTAATTTTGGATTAGTGCACATCTGGCTGCCAAACTATGATAGTTCAAACTTCGAAAAACAAATTATACTATTTATGCACCGAACATGTTCATGCATTTACAGTATAAGCAAAAATATAAAATTATTTTCATTACCAATTCACAACTTATGGACTAAATGAAACAAAAACTGTTATTAATGTTCATCACAAATACATGCCACTGAAGCTCATAAGCACATTTTAATAGTAACCAGACTTTTTGAAGATCTCAGTAGAGTTCCAAACTTCTACAAAAGTGAGGTAGAAAAATCACTATTATAAACAAAATTTGTAATCATTCTCGACATAAATTCACTATTGTACCAAATAAACAAAATACTAATGGTATTTTCACCATAATTTACGCACAATTTTATTTTATACCATCATTTTCACTAATTATTTGGTTGACCCAAACTAAAACAGTACTTGTAGGCATCATACTAGGGGAAGTAGGCCCACCTTTTGAAAAGAACCTTTAAAAGATTCAGTTCATCAATAGAAACTTTTATACACCTTTACCTAAAAAAGTTCCCTCTTATTTTTTATTTTGTAATATTATGTACTACTGTGTTTAATGCGAATGCAGAGTCACTGACGTGCAACTGCAAGCAATCCAAGCATATGGCTGTCATAGAGCACGGCGAGCGGTAGGGTCTTGAATCATGATATTACATTAATATGTTATGAAAAGATAAATTATACATAATGGAAAGGTTATTTGCCAGCAAATACTGAAAAGTGGTGCCAAGTGCAAAACAGACTACTTAATTGTAACTGGAACATGTTTTTTAGGTGCCCTGAAAATATGAACTTGATCACTTAAAAGTTCTTGAACACTAAGTTCCTTAAAAAGTTACTAAAAAATAGAACTCGTTCCTTTAAAAAGTTCCTTTCCAAAGCATGGTAGGGATGACATTGGGAGGTATGGATACGGTTTCAGCCACTCTCGGATTTGAGCACACCGAATCCATCAAAGTTAAAATTGTGGGATTTCTTTCAGGCTAATAGCAACACTTTAAAACTGTGAAACAAATTAGTTGAACTGAAGGACAAACAAACAAAACCACAGGTTGTCTATAATATCACATCAACAAACAAAAATTGCAAATTTACAGGAATGGAAACTACGTAACCATTTAAATGCGACTTTTTATTAAATTTACATTAAAAAATTACAAATTTAAAGGAATGAAAATGTTGTGGCCAGGAAACTACCAAACAGTTTATTATGTAGGTTATAAATTTGCATTGTTTTAGTTGATAGATCATCAATTTAATAAAAGTTAGGTAACAATTTGTGGCTCACATATTTAACTATAATTTATTTACTAAAATTTGAATCCTTATAAAAAAGGAGGTAGAAGACCAACCAACTCTTACATAATTTCTAGTTACATTTTGTAGTGGTAGCTAGTAATGCATATGCCTCGTGAGTCGTTTATACTTGCTGCGATTTGAACATTCCCCATTAAACATTAGCTGATCGACTATAGTTTTAGTTGAACTGTACTGCTAACTTACCTACATCCTCAAATTTAAACAAAATACATTTCACTTTGTTTTGGGTAGGGAATTTAAAAAAAATGGATAATGAATAGTGATACTAAAGAATAAACCTTGAAACATACCTGTGCACTAACAAACACATCTAGGCACACATACAGGTACAACATATGCCTTTGGTAGAATAATGCTATTTTATTATCAATACCGGTATTTTGATTCTATAAAATTTATGTAAAATAAATTAACATAAATGCCATGCCAACATCTCAATCACTTGATCTCAATTAAAATTTGGGATAGGTATACCGAGTCAATATGTGTTTAGTACAGTGTTACTGTGTTGCCTCAGATCTGGACTATTTCACATAAGGATAATGGAATAAATCAGTCAGTGTGAATGATTTAAACATTAACTTAGTTACATATTATATTTTTACTAGGTTCCACGCTATCCATCATGGCTCCATCCGATGCTCACCAAGTGCAAATCGGCCCTTATCAGGACCACAAACCAACAATAATATACTGGAATGCAGGAGACGTCTCCAAAAAACTGGATGAGATCTACAACATTATCTACGAACAAAATGCTGATGTATTCTGTATCTCAGAGGCTGGTGAAATGGCAGAGAAAACAGACAAAAATCTAAGTGACCTTAAAACTCCCAACTACGCCATCCACATCCTGGAGATGAGCAGAACGATCTCTTCAGGCTTGATTGTTGGAGTGAGGTCAACCCTGGTCTCAGCCTTCACAGTCACACATAAAATGGAGCTTAATGGCGACAAGATTGAAATCGCTTCTCTGGACGTCTGGATGGGACAAACTAAGTATACCATTCACATGCTGTACAATTTCCACACAACATACCAGCTGCCCTCGAAACCATCAACGTGTCGAGAAACACAATCATCGTTGGCGATTTCAATGCTCCGCACAAGGACTGGGACTACGAGTCGACTACTCCAGTTGGACAAACAGTAGCAGGATTAGTCTACTCGAACGCACTCTTCCTACTCGAGGACCCGGACAAGGACAACAGGGCCACTTTCCTCTCCAACTCCGGATACACTTCCCAACCAGATCTTGCCATGGCCCACTCATCAATTGCGGATGAAATGAAACAAGAAAATCTCGATTTCCCCTCAGGTCTGGGTCACAACGTGATCAAAATCTGCGCCATCAAGAGCAACATCAAAAATGAGCAGTACCCGTACCTGAGGTGGAACTTCCGAACGGTCAAATGGAATGACTTCACAAAAACCATGGAAAATATGGCCACCACCATCCAGCTCTCGGGCAACCCACATCGAGATACAAAACTGTTGGAGGAGAAAATACTGGAAGCTGCACGCAAACACATTCCCAGAGGCTCCCGCAAAAATTACAAACCCTTTTGGAGCAGAAAGCTTGAAAATCTGAGGATAAAGCGCAACAAATGTAGACAAGATGCAGAACAGCAAAAGACCCCAACCAGCAAAGAAAAGCTTCTTGAAGCTCAAAACGCCCTCACCAAAGCCATCAACGAGGAAAAAGAGCAGAAATTTAGAAATTTTCTGTTAAATCTGGACTACAGAAAAGACTCCTACAAAGCTCACATCTACACTTCCAACTTATGTGGGAAAAAAGCAAAGCCAGAAGAAGAAAACGCACCTCTTCTCTATGAAGGAAATATGGCAGTGACTAACAAAGAAAAGGCCGACGTCCTGTGCAGACACTTTACCACCATAAGCAGCCCTCAAAGAAAGAAGCCCAAAAAGTTGCCAAAATTCAAGTACAAGCACATGCCAAACAACACTTACAATCGGCCTTTCACCTCCCAGGAGCTGGATTATGCAATCATCAAACTAGACAACAAAAAAGCGCCTGGACCTGACAAGATTCATGCTGAATTCCTCAAACACTTGGGACCTAAGGCACGAAAACTTGTCCTCGACGTTATAAACAGTTCCTACCAGCGAAGTCCCATCAAGCTGGAAAATTGCCCACATCACACTTATTCTGAAGCCTGAGAGAGACGCCTCTGACCCTGCCAGCTACCGTCCAATTGCCCTCGCAAGCGCCCTCGCAAAGACAGCTGAAAAAATAGTCAATGCACGCTTGGAGTATTACCTCGAAAGCAACTACATCATCGCCGAAGACCAGGCAGGCTTTCGACAACACCGAGGCACCACAGACCAAGTCGCCTACTTTGCGCAGACAGTCAAAGAGAGTTTCAGCAAAGGTGAAAGCACACTGGTTGTCTCCATCGAACTCTCTGGGGCCTTCGACTCCACCGACCGGTCATGGGCAGTCAAGCAGATGATCAAAGATGAAGTACCAAATAACATTGTCAGATGGCTCCATGACTTCATTAACAAGAGGCGTATCAAGGTGGTCCACAAAGGCGCCCACAGCAAAACACGTAAGACGCGAGCCGGAGTGGCTCAAGGCACAATCACGGCGCCGACCGTCTTCAAAATTGCAATCAATGGACTCATCAAACTCTTAAATCGCATACCTGGCCTTGTCGTCAAAGTTTTTGCCGACGACTTTGTCATCATCTCCACAGGAAAATGCCCAGTAAGACTGCAACAAAAAATGGGCCATGCCATGACGATAGCTGCAGGCTGGATCAAAGTGCACGGCTTTAAGATAAACTGCAGCAAAACCATCTGCACCTACTTCACGATGAGTCACAATCCCTTCAAGTTCAACATCACTCTTGATGGCGAACAGATTAAACAGACAGATGAGATGAAGTACCTCGGCGTGACCTTCGACAAAAAAATGACCGGCAAGATCCACTTTGAAAAGGCAGCAGAGAAGGGTCAAAAACGACTACGACTCCTTCAAAGGGTAGCCGGTGTGTCCTGGGGCGCAAAACTAGACACTCTGGCGCTGACATACAACAGACCAGCCATTGAGTACGGCACCGAAGTCTTCCTCGCCGCCGCCGCAACGCACGCCAGCCATGTCGACAGAGTCCAAAATCGAACTCTTCGCCTGATCACGGGAGCAGTGAAAACCACCCCAATTATCGCCATGGAGTGGTTCAGCCAAATTAAGCCTCTACAGCTAAGAAGAGAGCAGCGCGCTGTCCAACTGCACAAAAAAATGGTGCGCCTAAACTCCGAAAAATGGCTCAACCTAATCTTTGGCTCAACTACCCGCAACCTCAAAAGTCAAGGCGCACACTAACTTTGCTGAAACAGTCCACCAACTGAAGAGTAAAAACTGTCCTATCCTCCTAGAAGCACCACGTGTACCACTTGACGTACCACTCCCAGAGCTTCTGCCGGACAAGTCCAATCAGCTCGTTCCGGGAACAAAAATTGACGGCATCGAGAAGAAAGATGACCATGATCACAAAGAACTGAAAAAGCTTGCCGAGGAGCACCTGAAGAAGCACTTTCCTCTTCAAGAGTGGGTGCATATCTTCACGGACGGCTCCTACGACTCGGTTACAAACAGAACGGGCTATGGCATCCACTGCATCTTCTTTGAAGAAGCCACTCCAATGGGAGCCGGTGAAACATACTTCAACGCTGAGGTTGCAGCCATCGCCAGGGCGGCCGAAAAAATCGCCGAGACCCCGCCTTCCCCCTCAACAAGACAAAATTAGTCATTCTTAGCGACAGTGTCTCGGCCATCCAATTTATCACCCAAGCAGCAAACCTCCATCCGAAATCGCTGCTTTTCAAAAACTCCCTTGCCAGCCTCCGTCAGTAAAACAAACTATTAGAGGCTCAATGGATCCCTAGCCACTGCAAGATCATGGGGAATGAAAAGGCAGACTTCTTGGCAAAAAGTGCCACAAAAGCACCGCAACCACCAGCAGCGCCTCTCTCCTTCAAAAATGTCAAAACTAAGATCAAATCAACCACAAAAAAGATCTTTATGAACACCACAGAAGAGACTTCACAACTAAAGAACTGGTGGACCAAGATCAAGAAAGGGCCAGACAAAAGACTGGTCGAGAAAGACGGCCACCGCCCATTTCCGGCTTGCAACCGGTCACGACGTCTTGCAGCACCACCAGCACCGTTTTAACATTACCAACGAACCGGCCACCTGTAAACTTTGTAATTTAGAAGATCAAGACAGAGCGCATCTCTTTAGATGCGCCGCCCTCAAGAGTGATATTGACTCCCTGCCCGATGAACTGAGCAGGATAGAAAAGGAGGCAGTCTTATATTGGATAGCAAGACAGAAGAATGGCTAAAGAGGCCAACTTTGGACAAGAAAAAAAAAGTGTGCTATGGAGGAACCAAACTAAATAAATAATGCAACAGCGACTCTTAGAAACCACGTGCTCACAGAAAGTAACCAATTATAGTACACCCTGCTAGAATAATTTGGTCCGCGCTGGAACGAACTTAAATTCCCGGATTTGCAGGAAAAAATACAAAAACTATTTTTGTCCTCTATTTGAACTGCGTGCAAGCATCAAAGTCTAAACCTGATTGACAGTCATGGAGACTCGAGGAGACCGCCCCACTGGTGACGTACCTATCTATTTAAATAGAACTCGCTAGACGCTCAGTCAGCACGTCTTTATTCTGTTTTATAGTCTCGTCTTGCTTATCTCCTTTGCTTTTACGATTTCACATACAAAGAAATAAAACGGTTTTAGTTCTGGATTTTGCGTAATTCCGGGCAATACTGGGACACAATTAGCCCGAATTAGCAGGGCTCTAGTTTATTGAACTTATTCCAGCTAGGAGACCAAAGGGCAGACCACGATAACAATGGCAGAATAGTGTGAGAAAAGATGTGGAACAGTGAGGAGGAGACTCGAATGTGGTGGAAGGAGAGGAGTGGTGGCAGGACAGAAGAAGATTGAGAGGCCTGTCTTCAATGCCGACCCAACGCAGAGTTGGACGTGGCAACAGATAATGCTGATTGAACACAAATTGATGATTATATTACATTTAACACACTTTTTAAGGTAGGCCTAAGCCTACTATGCTTATTTTCACGGTGACTATGAGGTTGCAATTACTGACAGTGAAATTGAGCTGCATATTTGAAAATGGAAGACTAGTCCAGGTATCTACATTTTTCAAGTTAATAAATTCTCCAACTTTTCCGGACTGAAAACTAAATTTTCCCAGACAGACATTTTCATAGTTAACGTTAACGGTACCACTTTGACATAAGATACTGAATTACATGATGCAAGATTTGTCTTCTTCCACTGCTGCTGCGTATTTTCTCACCTTTTTTTAATTTTTCAATCTTTTCCCACATCTTTACTAACCAAATCTATGGACGATTTTATTTTTATTATTTTTCACAAATTCAAGTAAAGAAATTGAAAGTGACTCATTCCTCCACATAGACTTAACATTTAAAATATATATAGACAGACATAATCACGATTTGAAGTTGAGTTCTGTTGTAAGACTGTTGCTGCGCTCCCTCTTCTATTACAAATGGGTTTCTAGATTACATGTTTAGTAGACTAGATTCTCTCCCTGTCTCCGATTCAAACCTAGACGCTAGTCCCAATGAACAAAAACCAACTAAGTCTCTCTACACTGTACATTCCACAAGGCAATCAAGCCTTTATCTCTTCTTGGATGAACAACTTCACTTCACATCTCATTCTTAATAACAACATTAACAAAACATTTAGGCTATATGCCTACTAATTATCACAAGTTTAATTCTAACCGGCATTAAAGTTCATGTTATTTAATTATGTACTTACTGACCATCATTTGTGGTAACAGTCAATTACGGTATTTGGCATACACCTTGATAGTTGACTAACTTTAAATTTGTCTCTTCATAACACCATACAATTTCAAAAAGCATGTATGTAATGGAAAGTGGTAATATAGGTCTTTAGGCCTACTCAATTGACAATTGTCTATTGTATTGAGTACAGCAGGTATTGATGGTAACATAAATTTCTCCTCAATCTTTCAGACCACATTTATATTAATAGCGTTCAACGCGAGTTGGAACGCGGGTTGAAATTTACATTGAAAACTCAACCATCGTTGCAACTTGTGTCCGTTTAAACGACAAATTTTACCCACATATATAACTCACCAACCTGCGTTGAACTCTAGTAGCATAAACGGGGTCTCATTTGATTGGGTTGTTGTACAGTATATGGGGTGTGTTGTTCTTCATGAGAAAATTCTTCCAAAACCAATTCTACTTTTACTGTAGGATGCTGTACATCATTACCTAAACCCCTTAAGATTTAATTAATTGTTTTATCATACTGGACTAAAACATTTTCTAATTTTTATACCTAAACCAATCACTCTATCAGTATCTTCATTTCTGTAATTATTTCCTTTCAAGCTTTGCCTACCTTTCGTATAATTATCTAGGTATACCGTATATATTAAACTAAAATCTGACTCTACTTAGAACCAATCGTTTAGAAAAATTCTTAGTTACCATGTTTCCTTAACCAATGCCTTGCTAACCTTGAATTTCTAATTTAACCTTGATTGTCACTTATAACTTTTTTAAGCAGAATGCTTTATTCCTTCCACAACAGTACTCTTGGTTTCTTGGTTCTCTTTACAAAACCAAGGCCTAGATGCAATTTACATTATTTTCGTATGCCTGAGCAAGCTCCTACATCAAGGTTGCTCTGCTACATTTATTTGACATCCCTACATTAATATGTACATACAAATGATACAGCACAGTAGTTCAGAGGTCACAATGTGTAAAAAATAAAAATATAACAATTAACAAAATTACATTTCCTATAGTAGTTAACATCTAATGAGTTTTCTTTTTGTATTTTGTTTCACTCATAGTCATAAAATACCAATAATATTTAAGCCATGCATATGTAATGCCTAGAGTGCAATAAATCGAAGTAAGCATAAGGGGCAAAAATGGTAATTTCACATGTAAATCCAACAAGGGATATAAGATGTTATGAAATATAAACAAAGGGACTAGACCAGATAGGTACACAGACTCTAAAACAGATAGCAATGGAAAAGTAAACCTCTCTCGTTTTGAATCGAACAAGTGGGAGAGATTAATAAAAGCATACGTAGAATGAATTAAAACAATAAGTACCTTAATAGGAAGTTCAAAAGGGGTGAATAAAAGGGGGAACAAGGAATAATGGCCCACTGTAGCAAAAATCAAATAGATTTGAGCTTCTTTTTTCCACACAACAGCCAACAAACTGAAAAAGAAGAGACATTCAGTCAGACCTTGCATAATTGTTAATAAGCTATATGGCAACTATAAGCAGCCATTTGAATTACAATTCATAGCATAAATGTCGAGAGACAAAACCATTGAGACCAATTCAACATACATACAACATTCCATCGGGTGTCTTGGAATCTTCGCGATTCAAGACGTAACCAGGCCCAGTCCCACGCACATGCCACCATTTGCCCGAACCAGCGCGTTACACAAGTGGGTTCTACTGCCAAACTGCCAAATTCTGGAAACTACTCCAGGTCTCCAAGAACACTAAGGTCGCCATGTCTGCTTTAAGAGAGTTGTTAAGTCTTCTACATTATGATTGCTTTTTTGATATTATGAATTCATTGAATAGGGAATATTCCACTTAATATTTTATATTTTATTTTAATTCTTATTCATGTCTTAATAGTCACTGCACTTTTTTTATTTAAAAAAAATGTTTTTTGTGTAATTTAAACAAGAAGTAAATTGGACCCCCAGTTTGCGCGCCAAAAACGAGCGTGCGCCATCTTTGGACGGTACTACGTCATAACTGTGTTGAGTCAAGGCCAATTGGAAACTAAATGTACGTATATTTGTACATATTTACATACAGACGGCGGTGCTCGCCCATCCGCTCAACACAAACAACTCCACAGGGATGTACATTTTCACCGTCTTTTGTTTTTCTTTTTTCGTATGTGACAGGAGAGTCCGCGAGATCATTGTGATAAAGAATAACGAGCATTTTGTCTTGAATTTTTGCATAGCCTAGGACTATCTATAGGACTATCATGGTATTCTTTATCTACAATAGGCTTAATTAGTCATCAAAGTAAGGTGTTTGTGCGGGATGTGTGTCAGAACATGAACGTGCAGCCTAGGTTGGCAGTTAAGCCTAGGGCTTGTCAAAGTGAGTAAATTTTAGTATCACATACAATGCCATATCCTAAGGAACGATTCGGCCTAGACGGTTGATATAAATAATTTCTACGTCCTAGTGCCTAGACCTAGGACTGTTTCAGTTTGTTTTTTGATTAGCAATGTCAAACTTTTCTGGATATTCTGCTAGGCGTTAAATGTAATGTCCGCCATCTGTTTACATTACTGTAGGCTACGCTCCCGATTCTTCGTTAAAACACCGCGTCTGGACGTATATCTCGATCCTACTATAATACTATTCCAACATCTTGCTCTGGATGTATGTTTTCCAGACGCGTGGACAACACAGTCTCGACGTCCACAGTCATTTTGCCGCTAAAAACTGCGCTTAAAACGGCTTAAATCACTGGATATTATTTCGAACGGAAAACAAGTACAATTTGTAATCGGGCGCAATACTTCTTCTAAAAATCTATTCGTTACATATTTGGCGGAATGTGGAATATTCATTTATTGTTTTGTTTTTTGTTAATTTGTCTCTTCTATATGTGTCTATTTTCTATGTTTTATAAGTTCTTGTTTATTCTCACAATTTGTTGTTTGTGCTTGGGGCATACTGCCCTTTTCTGCCAACCTTCCTACTAAGCCTATTAGTGGAAAATAAATAATAATAATAATAATAATAATAAACCTAAAACACAAAAAATTCAAAATTGTTTGAATTGATGGATATGGTTGCAATAGAGATCTAATGGCTAGGTTTGGTTGCAGGTTTGGTCTGTACACACATGCAACAAGTGTTGATTGTTGACCAGTGATTCACCATATTTGGTCACAGGTGCACTATTTAGCAACTGTACACCTCAGAGCACCCTACTCTCTATTTTGTTTAACTGCATACCTCTAATTTGTAGGGTTGTGCGAACTTGTGTATAATTTTGAACCGAACTTCAGAGGGGTTGACCATTGAACCTTGAACTTCTATCAAATTTCAAACCGAACCTGAAACGAACTTGAACCATACTTATAGTTTGTCGGCTAACAGTAAACAAATTTTGTTTTCCTCAAAGGGACAAAAGACCAGATTTGTTCACACCTCTTGAAATTATAATTAATCAAATACACCACCACCACTTAGCTTGATTTCCATTATTACACTTCATTGGTTTGTCAAAGAGGCACACAAAGAAACTACAGCAAGGCAACACTGACAATTGTCAGCCATGCAGTCTTGCAAGACTGAATTTCAATTTACAACCCTTGTACTAATTGGTAATTAATTAAATAGCTTACAAGTTCCCGTTGAGTCAGTGAATCTTCCAAAATTCGTATACAGTAAACGGACAAACCATAAAGAAATATTAAACAGTTTTAGTAGGAAAAATTGTGATAATTCTGGACCAGCACCTCCACCCACAAAGTACGTAACTTCTGGACCCTCCACCTCACAATTTTATTTTTTTTTATTTGTAGGCCTACCTCGAAATCGATAACCCTTGGTTTAAACTTTTTGTAAGTTTGAGATCAGGTTTGAATTTTGAACGTTCGCACATCCCTACTAAATTGCATACATACATAAACATCACTGCACTATTAAATTAACTGCAACACATTACATAATCAGTGGGGATGTGCGAGTACCCGAAATTTCGAGTCGAGTCGGGTATTTGGGATTCGACTCAAACTCGAGTATTTGGGATTCAAAATTGAGACTAAAAAAAAAAATTTTTTTTTACGATTTTGGTGGAGGTGCCGGGTCGCGGCCCCGCGGGCAAGTGTAAAAACGTAAAAATCATTATCTATTTTTGGCACCATACTTACCATTCTGATTTATCATAGACTAGTTTAACCTCAATGTCGCTATTGAACAAATTTTGTTTTCTCATGCAAAAAAGATTTTGACCTTTTTTAGACAAATATACAAATATGTTCCATTATTACATATTTAAGACCACAATTTGCAGAAGGTACTTGTCAGCCATGCAGCCCTTAAGACTGGATTTCGAATTGGACCTTTAAATCGTATTAATTTTTAGGATTCCCGTGACTCTGACTTCCAAATTCAAAATCAGACGACACATCCCTATAATCAGAAAAGCAAATTCTATAAAAATTTAAATAACACCTTTGCCATCCCAAAACGCTCTGTTCACAAATATTAGAATATAAACATGCCTGTAATAAGTGCATCGGAGTGTATATATACTTGTGCCATGGTGTGCACCAGTGGCCTACTAAGGCATGACAATGACAACAATCAATGCTGTACATATAAGACAGGTAGAGAAAAGAGGAGCTAGTTGATAGACATGAATTAATTGATTTTGGATGAGATATCAATGAAAAGGTGATATTACAGTATAAGCGGGTATTAGTGCACCAATTACAAGTGTCTAGCGCCGGGTACATATTGTGTAACACACCAGATAACGACCTGTCGGTCAGTGTTGCTCAGCATCAACATTTTTTCACATGCTTTTTACATGATGTGTTGTGAAAATAAATATGATACTGTACTGTAGGCCACAAGATTTGATTTGACATGACCATAACACAAACACAGATTCTTATTATATTGAGAGAAGTTTAATGTTTAAATAAGACAAAGCACACTAAACACATGCACTACTATAGGGGCTCCATGTATTTATATTGAGTCAGGAACTGTGATTTTCAATCGGGCCCAGTAGGCCCCAGTACTTCACAGAATGTGGCCCTAAAGGAAGGACCACAGAGACATTCTAATACACACTATTTTACATTGGACATGACAAAATTTATTTAATACCTAGTAGTGTTGCCCAGCGATATTGATTATTCGATACGATATTGATGGAAAATAGAGCCTATTTTTTATATCAATATCCTTGTGTCTTATCGAAAATATTGCGATAACGTTTAAAATCAATGGTTCTCACCCCTAAAAGGCATCGCAAATTATCACGTACCCCTCCATATTTTTCTTTATTATGATACATGAGGCTTTGACTATGATCATCAATCAAACGTATTTCAGTCATATTTAGAACAGGAAGGCATACATATTATATAATCTTGTAATTTGTTCAATGTTTCTGTACCAGTACATTGTGTTTTATTTATATTAGTCTTTCATTTATTCAAAATAAAGAACGTGCATACATACCGGTACATATACAAATGACACATTGTCATACTAGAAATGTTACTATTAATAGCTCGCATTGATTTTTACCAAATGTGAAACATGAGCCTGTTTTCTCGACATCAATAGGGAAATTCGGGGTTCCAACATGCTTACGGCCATTAGTATGTCTCTTTCTGGGTCCTATCGGTTTCTGTATTCTATTTTGTCTTTACCACCGTCAATGTTGAGAATGCCACTTTGCATAAGTACGTGGATGCGAAGGGCCAAAGTGACACAAGAATAACACAATTTGTAACAATACTTCACACACGTACACCACTTGTTAAATAACAGAAAATGACACACACATAAGAGTTCCGTTGTGGTCAACGCCAAAGACCAAACTGTCCGCTGTCCGACATCAAACTACCTGCTTCCAACAGACACAAACCCACCCTCACAAAGAGCACGCTGCATTGCCAGGTCGGTGACTCATAGTTGAATGTCCTCTCAAAGGACTAAATACAATGCAATGACCATCTTTGCCAAAGTGGTGGACTGGTGGTGATTGGCGAAGAAAAGTGCATTCAGAAAACAATGATTTAGTTTTAGGATATAGTATGTATTTTCCACACTGAAGCATTTACAACATTTAAAAAAATTAATATTAATATTTTTTCAAGTACCCCTTTAGAATGTCTCGCGTACCCCCAGGGGTACGCGTACCACCGGTTGAGAACCACTGTTTTAAATGATATCGAATTGTTATTCAGTATTCACGTTGATAGTTTTCAGTAGCAACTTAGTTACTTAGTATATAGAATTATTTGCAACCTTCTTTTATCTTAAAAATTAAAATATGGTACATTCACTATGTTATGTTTTAATTTAAACTGTTTAGCAGGTTGTTGTGATTTAGCAATCCCTTTTCCCCAGTCTGGTTGGCCATGTGCAACAGAGTTAGAACTAGGCTTTGACTGCACACTACGGCGGCAGCGATGAAGGGGCGGGAAGAAGGCAGTCGCCACAGATAACTATTTATTACATATAAATGAGAGATCGGAGAAGGGTTGACAGGTTGGGAAAGCAAAGAGAACATAAATCCCAGCCTGAAAGGCTGGGGGCGACAAAACTTTTCACCTGCTGATGACAGCTGCAGCTAATTTAAAGTTGTTAACTAATTAGCTGCACTTGTCATCAGCAGGTGAAAAGTTTTGTCGCCCCCAGCCCTTCAGGCTGGGATTTATGTTCTCTTTGCTTTCCCAACCTATCAACCCTTCTCCGATCTAACTAGCCGATATGCATTTTTCACACTAGAATTTATTACATATACTTGAGTTATCTGATATGGCCCATGCTCATGGGACTGTAGGAGTAGAATCCTTTCATATCTTGACCCCTGCATTGATGGGGCTTATTGCATTACATACATAGTAGTTTTATGCTTTTAAATGTTTGGTTGGCTTTTATTGCAGACAAAAAATAAATCGATACCGTAAAACGGGGTGAAGTTGACTGGTTTTGCATGTCATTTTTTGCCTTTATGCCAATTGCATCCCAAAATAGTTACATACATATCTATTTATATTTTTTTGTTTGTAGATTGAGGCCTTGTTTTACAGGTCTTGTTAAAAAAAACAATAAAACAGCAACATAAACACGAGATTTTTTTTAAATGACAAAAGTGGTCAACTCCACCCCAGACGGGGTGACGTTGACCAAGCATATAATTTTCACTGTGTTTGCTTGATAACAGGGCTTGGGGTGAAGTTGACCAAACAGGGATGGACATGGTCTTTGCCACCAGAGAAAATAATACTAGGAAAACGCTAAAGTCCCGTCGCGTTGTTGAGCGAGCACCGGTACGTGCAACACGACCCGAGTACGACATTCCCATAATGTTACATACCAATAAGTCTTTAAGGTCTTGACCGATTTAGCTGAAAATTTGTAAAATAGGAGAGAATGTTGTACTTATTGACCCTGCAAAATTTCATAACGATCGGAACATTTTTATGCCTTCTAAAGTGTATCTTTGTATCTTCACTGCCTCCTTGAAGACCTTGACATCATTTCGTTGGGCAAACTATTTTAACTCTTTGGTTACAAATAATACACTGCTTCCTCGATAGTATTATGATTACTTCTAGGTGGCAGTGCATAGTGCCAATTTTCGTTGTCATGGTAACAATACTTTTGTTATTATGTAATTTCCATCTACACTACTTATCGGATCAAAATAAAATTAACATATTCGTGACCGGACGGACATTCTAAATAATTTGGAAGACAGCAGATTTTGTCACCGTTCAGTTTGAAAAAAAAACTTTCGATTAACTTTAATGTAACTTTTTAACTTTTTGAACGATTTTGCCACAAAACTAATGGCATTCAATCCAGATCGAAGCTTGCGGATGGTCCAAATTTCAACTCGATCCGAACCTCCGTTCGACCGCTATCATGAGCCAAAAAAGCTGCGCGACTTTCCGTTGCCATGGTAACGGTACTTTGTTATAATGAAATTTATTTCCATCTACACTACTTATCGGATCAAAATAAAATTAACATATTCGTGACCGGACGGACATTCTAAATCATTTGGCCACCTCAGATTTTGTCGCCGTTTAGTTTGAAAAAAAAACTTGCGATTAACTTTAATGTAACTTTTTAACTTTTTGAACGATTTCGCCACAAAACTATACAGCAACCCGCCTAGGTGGTATGTACATGTGTGCAAAATTTCAGGTCGATCAGAGAAACGGTGCGACCTGTATCGAAGCAGTAACAGAAAAAAAAACAAAAAAAAACAGACATTCGAGCCATAAGAGTCAAGTGGAGACGCTCGCTCAATTAAGACATTTTTTATGTGTGCTATTTAATCAAAATAATATGACATGATTTATGCAGTTTTTAATAAAATAATCATTTTTTCAGCATAAAGAGAGGTCTCACTTGTTTGTTAACCAAACATTTAATGACAGCTAAAGGCTCTATTCTAAAATATGTTTGCTTGATTTTTAGCCTAGTATTTAGGTCTTAGGCTACAGGAAGAAGTGGCACTTATTCAGCTATTTTAATGGAACGCAAAAAGACGTAGTGACTGCCACGACCTGCACTGAATGTGTAGTTTGGAATGTTTATGTCAAGAACCTCATCAAAGTTTATGTTGTCTTGATCTGTATCATGGAACTTGAAGGTCTTCTTGGTTGCATCCATGGAACGCAAGAACCTGACGTGATACGTTTTCTTAACATCGTCTCGTGTTTCCACTTCACCAAGATATATTTTTGGCTTATTTTTTAAGCAATAAGTCACAAGCACAGTTCACCGGGATTCTTCAGAGATTTATTTTGATAAGCGGAGCTTGTTGGTTTGGTTGGCTTGTCAGCTGGTGGTTTGCTCGGTGGGGTGGAAGGCATACTAGGTTCATCCCAAGACAGAACTCTTAAGTACTCTTTCCGGCACCCTTGGCAGTGGTAAAGTTAGGAATTGGAGTAGAAGAAGCAGTTGGTCTTGGTCTGGGCACCATTGGAGAGCTATCTTCATCTTGGGGCTCATCTTGTACTTCCAGAAATAGTTCATCATCTTCATCTTGGGACTCATCTTGTACTTCCAGTAATAGTTCATCATCATCATCATCCGATGTTCTTTCATTGGGCCGAGATTTTTTAGCCAAAGAATCATCGAAAGCCACTGATCTTCCTGGCAAGACATTAAGCTTTGTGCGCTTTCTTGGAGCTTTGCGAGTTGCTGGCCGGCGTTGCTCCTTCAAAAATGAGAGAAGAGTTTCACTCATAATAGTGGAATTGGGTGTTCCGTCTTCGGGCACAGTTGGTGGCAGAGTGTCGTTTGGAAGTTTCTCCAAGAGGCGTTGAGAATTGAGAGGCCAAATACCGGTTGTTGCAAAACCACTTTTCAAGTTTGCCTCCATAGTTCGTGCCATGTCATTCATAAGTGTCTTAAGAAGGCTCGGAAATGTAGTTTTATCCACAGCAGATTGCTTAGGGTTAATTAATAATAATTTTAAAAAAATAATAATTAAATAAAAAAAAAAATAATAAAAAAAATAAAATAATTAAAATAAAATAATAATTAATAACCGCTTGTTATTAATATTTTGGAGGGAAAGTCAATGACACAGCTTGCTTGATTTAGACCTGGCCAACTTGTGCAATCATAATATATTTTGCCATCTTGAGAAGGCTGTTTTGTGTCAATCATGCTTGGTTTACAAATCTACAGAGTAAAATGGGCTTCAACAAAATACAGGTGTAACAACCTTGTGACATAACATTTGCAGTATGTAGAGGATGAATTTTGTACTGTCAATCAAAACAGTGATTTATTATCTTGTTTTATTATATTATTTTTAGTTACAAAAACATGCACTAAAATTAAATGGCAAAGGGATATTAAAGTGGCATATTTTTATGTTAAGATTTAGAAAATGTGTTTTTTTATAAATATTCATTTACTGGTTGGGTAACCTGATAGTTTTAAAGCTTTTTCCAGATAAATGGTCAACTTCACCTCGGTAGTCAACTTCACCCCGTTTTACGGTATCGATTTTGATATCGCGATACGATATTGTCAGACTGGTGCCGATATCGATGTTGAAATATATATCGTTGGGCAACACTAATACCTAGTTTAATGAACTTTTTCACTGCTCTTAGGTAGAAAATAGGTAAGTAATTAATGTAGCAATATTTCGGAGTTTCACTTTCCTTACACTGACACGCTGGCATTATTAACCTCAAAAAAAAAACTAAAAAGTAACTTATATTAGTAGGCTATGTTAATTTAATTCGTAATAAATATTAAGTACCTCAATGGAATGATGACCATAAGTATAGCTTTCTCGTGGACGTGCCAACCGAACATGAAGGCACCACCCGCACATAGAACAATGCTCCGAATAAAATGGAATGGATTACCTGGACAATGCCACAACTTGAAAACGGCTGGCTGAAACATCATTACACATCGCAAGATAAGTAAAAGAAAAGAACCGGTACTGGTTTATAGCATACATAGTTATTAACAAGACAAATAATATAACTTACGCCTAGCGGTACACAAATAATAATACACATGACCTTGATGCTTATTCACAATTATAATCTCTCCACTTGCCAAAACAGGTGGTAATGTAAATCAGGGCATATAAACTAATAAGTTGAAAACTGGTAGGAGTTACGGTTACCATATTTATTTATATTATGAGCCGGGATGTCAAAATATCGGTAGACCTACCTGCATTTAAATGATCCGGCACCTCCACCATGAGTATCAGTAATTAAGCCACCACAATTAAAGGCGTATTAATGGTATTATATCACATGAAATGAAGTTTTTTTAAACAAGTAGAAGTGCAAATAATAAAATTGCCTCAATTTGTGGCAATCTTCGATGAGGCATCCGCATACACCCTCTACAATGGTTTGTTTTGACGCGCGCCTTAGGGCATGTGAGGGTTGTGGTTGCCTGCTGACCGATCCGGGCGAGGCGACACTCGGTTAGAACTCGTGTTGTATTGTACTAAGGGGTTAGCATTTAGCAATAATTGGCATTCTGTGTAAATGGAGCCTTCTTAGATTTATTACTATAACACAGTGACAGACTAATGAGTGTTTTCTGCTACGGAGATGACATACCCCATAAAGCAACACAACACCTGCACCACCAAAAACCTAATATACCAACTGAGATGTCTGCACTGCCCCGCGGAGTACATAGGCCTGACCACCAACACCCCCAGGCAAAGAATGAACGGGCTCAGGCATGATCAGTGGCGACTCGTGCTATTGTGCGCTGGTGCTGTAGCACCACCACCATAAATCATCCATCTCCATTAAACTGATTTTTTGATAAGTGCAATGTGTATGTATTGTAAAATAAGTATTTAAAAGTATCCCGGCCGTGCTGCAGAGATGGCGCTGATGGTCAACTTTTTCATACCGCGTAGTACATGGTGGTGATGGTTTTGAACCAAGCATAATATGTAGAAACCTGCGATGTGCTCCGCACCGAAATCGACGACTTTTAAGCCCTTTTAGCACGCACGACAGGGAATAACACGGGTAACGAGCCAACCGGTCTTCTGGTGCTATCGGGACTCGCGCACTCGGGCTCTGTATAGGTTTCGCCCGCTAGCCTCGCACCTTGCATCACTTCACTCGTCAGTCGTCAGTCTTCAACCCTACAGCAGTCGCTGTAGGTAATTGCTGTTTAATTTAAATTGATTGCAGTTTAATTGTTATTCATTATTTTTATTTTGTGGAGAGGTGGGTATTGTGACAACCTACACACACCCTCCTTCCTGTCCACAAAACCCATAGCATGATTTACGTTTGCTGTATATTAGCACCACCTGTTATAATGTCCCACGAGCCGCCACTGGGCATGATACAGTGAGGGTGAATGACAAACCAGAGCCACCCACAACCTAAGCTTTAATGCCATTATCGTTATAGATTTACCAATAATAACAAAATAATGTCTTCTACAAAACGTTCTATGACTGTTTCAACGCCAGCATTATAAAAGCGTTACCACCTAACTGCAGTGAAGGAGAGCTCAGGAAATGGGAATTGGCCCACTAAATGGTCCCCAGTTCCCGTGAGCCTCCCAACCTCAACCTATGCTAACCTTGGGGTCCAGAGGGGAAACAGAGAACTATCTTACCAGGCTGACCTTCCCCAGTTCCCCTAACCACCGCCAACAGCACCTCTTGTACATATTTGTAAATAGGTAGTAGCCATTTATTTGGTCACTAACTCTCTCAACTCCGACGGGTGAACAAGCTGTTCAAGCCGAAATGTTTCGTCGTAATGTTATTTGTGTATATCAATGTGACCTTCAACTCTACACAGCCGCCAAACTCTTTCAAGGTAAGCTGTTGGCTCCTAGCCTCCTATCAATCTTTCTCCACGCAACACTAAACCAGCCTCTAGGCACTCTCAACTTAAGCAATAAAATAATGTGAGTAATAATTAGTAAATAACAATGCAAGGTTTGGTCTGTCAATATAGGTGAAGAGCACAGATGGGTGTGTGTCTGCAGATCACAAACATTGATAATTAAGGTGTGGATAATGACTTGCTACTTTTAAGTTATATTTAATTAAATGGCAATTATTATATAAACGCGTGTCATACAAAGAGACGTAAAACATTATCAAAATAATAACTTATGCAAATTTTTTTGGCATGGCTTGTCAACGGATAGAACAACAAATTAGTCAGTCCTATCGACTTATCTTTTCACCGTTTCCCAAACAGGGAGAAATCGCCGATGCTGCGAAATATACGTTTGCTGTCGAAAATTAATCATAAAAACTTTAACTTTGTAACCAGCAAATATACTCGTGTATGTTATGTTCTGAACACTTGATTAAAAGCGATTACGAAATCACGAAATTAGGTATCAAATGAAACTCGTTGATAATATAAACCTAAAACTCAAATGTATAAAATTACAATACCATGCGCCTGATCACGGGAGCAGTGAAAACCACCCCCATTATCGCCATGGAGTGGTTCAGCCAAATTGAGCCTCTACAGCTAAGAAGAGAGCAGCGCGCTGTCCAACTGCACGAAAAACTGGCGCGCCTAAACCCCGACAAATGGCTCAACTACCCAACCTCAAAAGTCAAGGCGCACACTAACTTTGCTGAAACAGTTCACCGACTGAAGAGTAAAAACTGTCCTATCCTCCTAGAAGCACCACGTGCACCACTCGACTTACCACTTCCAGAGCTTCTGCCGGACAAAAATTGACGGCATCGAGAAGAAAGATGACCATGACCACGACCACAAAGAACTGAAAAAGCTTGCCGAGGAGCACCTGAAGAAGCACTTTCCTCTTCAAGAGTGGGTGCATATCTTCACGGACGGCTCCTATGACTCGGTTACAAACAGAACGGGCTATGGCATCCACTGCATCTTCTTCGAAGAAGCCACTCCAATGGGAGCCGGTGAAACATACTTCAACGCTGAGGTCGCAGCCATCGCCAGGGAAGCCGAAAAAATCGCCGAGACCCCCGCCTTCCCCCTCAACAAGACAAAATTTGTCATCCTAAGCGACAGTGTCTCGGCCATCCAATTTATCACCCAAGCAGCAAACCTCCATCCGAAATCGCTGCTTTTCAAAAACTCTCTTGCCAGCCTCCGTCAGCAAAACAAACTATTAGAGGCGCAATGGATCCCTAGCCACTGCAAGATCATGGGGAATGAAAAAGCAGACTTCTTGGCAAAAAGTGCCACAAAAGCACCGCAACCACCAGCAGCGCCTCTCTCCTTCAAAAATGTCAAAACTAAGATCAAATCGACCACAAAAAATATCTTTATGAACACCACAGAAGAGACTTCACGACTAAAGAACTGGTGGACCCAGATCAAGAAAGGGCCAGACAAAGACTGGTCGAGAAAGACGGCCACCGCCCATTTCCGGCTTGCAACCGGTCACGACGTCTTGCAACACCACCTGCACTGTTTTAACATTACCAACGAACCGGCCACCTGTAAACTTTGTAATTTAGAAGACCAAGACAGAGCGTATCTCTTTAGATGCGCCACCCTCAAGAGTGACATTGAACTGAGCAGGATAGAAAAGGAGGCAGTCTTATATTGGATAGCAAGACAGAAGAATGGCTAAAGAGGCCAACTTTGCACAAGAAAAAAAAAAATCTATAAAATTGAAAGTTAGCAGAGATGAAAACTCAACTGCCCGTCGCCGTGCCCGATGGTATTGAATGGGCAGGGGGTGAAGCGACCGCATTCATCGTTGTGTCGGTCGGTAGCCAAGCTCAGAAGTCACGAGTGGTGAAGTCACGCGCTTTACAATTTCAATAATATTATCGAAACTAGGGATGCACACGATAATCAATATTATCAATAATCAATAAATAATGGATATAATTTCGATAAATAGTATATAAAAATAAAGTTTTTGATTTCCGCAAAAGTTTTTGATTATACTCCCTGATTTGCTGTTTCTGATTTTTGGCAAACCTCACATTCGTTTGAGTGGGATCGTCTAATAAATCAGTTTTTTTCTTTTCGTTTTTCTTTTTTAATGTTTTTTTTTTCTTTTTTTTTCATTCTCCACCCTTTTTTATATTTGATTCATTAATTAAATGCATTTAATTAATATCATTTTTATTTGTTACCAAAATTGTTGTGTTTAAGGCTATTCCATCGCGTTTTTCTATTTCCAAAATATGCTACTAAGTCAAAATATAGTGAATGGCTTTGAAACATGGCTATTTTAGAAAATCAAAAATATTTTTTCCAAATTTTTCTGATCCGGTACACGGCCAATATAGCCACCTCAAAATAATTTCAAACTTCAATTCGCCAGGGCACACCATTCAACGTAGGGCGTTGTGCTTTTTGTGACATTAATTTTCAACTGTTTTTCTTTGGACTGACTGAGAGAAAACAGATTTATTTTAACAATTGTCTTTCCTGCGAATTTTTTCGTTTGGCGGTACAAATCGGTAAAAAATACCGCCAAACGAAAAAATTCGCTGGAAAGACAATTGTTAAATAAATCTGTTTTCTCTCAGTCAGTCCATAGAAAAACAGTTAAAAATTAATGTCACAAAAGCACAACACCGTACGTTGAATGGTGTGCCCTGGCGAATTGAAGTTTGAAATTATTTTGAGGTGGCTATATTGGCCGTGTACCGGATCAAAAAATTTGGAAAAAATATTTTTGATTTTCTAAAATAGCCATGTTTCAAAGCCATTCACTATATTTTAACTTAGTAGCATATTTTGGAAAATAGAAAAACGCGGTGGAATAGCCTTAAATGCATTGTTGTTGTAATGCTACTATTTCAAATATTTACTTAAATGTAGTTTATTGTTGTTTCTGCATCTATGTAATTAGATTTATTTAGTTGTCCTCCTTTGTTAATCAGTTTTTATAACTGAATAGGATAGACGTTAAATAAATAATAAATAAATATAAATAAATCGATAACCAGAATTCATTATCAATTATCAAAATATAAAAAATTGGTCAATAGTGGCACGATCCTAACTCTAAAGACGGAGATTATCTTACGTTGTGCCATACTTGGCAGGGCTGATGGTGTCACACTCAAGATTTATGTTTTTAAATGAGCTATCAGTCGATAACGGAAGCCAAACACATGACATCGAAGACAGCGAGGCAGCAAACGGAACGTGATTGTGTAGTTTTGACTTACATTGCCACACTTGAGGTTCCACTTATAGGTTGGAACAGGCTTTGTTGGTGAGATCGATATTATCAATTTCATACATGACATAACCATTTTGATAATCGATAATGAAAAAATTATCGATGTGCATCCCTACTTGAAACTTGTTCAAATATTGACCGATTTCTTTGATTTTTTGTTGTAGGCCGTAACATATGTTACGGACATCGCAATGTGACAACATACATATTTTAAGCACAAACAAAATTTGAAAAATATAATTTTCATTGTTCTTAGGTGTTTTTTTGGTGTTTTACATACATATTCCCAAAAAATTAATATAGGCCTAGTCTTTATTTACACCATTTATGGGTCCACATCGATGGTGTATCCAAATATTGATACATATCTTTGCCCAGCCATACAAATTATGATTTCATTGGTAGGGTGAATCAAGCACAGACCAAACCCAAGAGGATTGTTCATCTTCACAATCATTAGCTTGTGTAAATTTTTGT
The DNA here is from genome assembly GCA_024449915.1 of Sweltsa coloradensis. Lineage (NCBI taxonomy): Eukaryota > Metazoa > Arthropoda > Insecta > Plecoptera > Chloroperlidae > Sweltsa > Sweltsa coloradensis. Next base: position 317,260 of record JAMZAV010000544.1, read on the forward strand.
AATAAATACTCATAGGCCCTACTTGGATAGCTACTAAAATGAGCACGATATTGCCATAGATAGATAGTTGCTGCAACCATGAACTTTATAATGGTAAGAATATTTTGTTGTTAATAATGTACCTGCAGTGCGATTCTGTAAGGATAATGTGAATGACGGTAGGCATGTGGATGTATCAATCGTATTACTGAAATAGCATGGCTAACTGCTTGATGACGATTGATATATCCATAGTGACATTTACGCTATCCTTTTAGAATCGTACTGCAGCTTTTAACTTGTTTTAAATATTATTCTCCTCAAGCGGCTAAGAGTGACAATACATAAGGATTGTTTTCTATCGGGGCACACTTTGGCGATCCTCGTCACCCCTCTAAAAGTGCTTCTAAAAATGAATAAAAACATAAGACATTTGAAGCATAATGGCAAGTTGAATATAAAGGAATATAAAAAATAAATAAAAAATATAGATATTTACCAGGATAGTAAGAAGTGTACAAATGAATGTGACTTTAGGAGTTATTTCTGGTAGAAATGCATGCTTGAACTCTTGAACCAATCCTCCTGTCATGGCCGCAGCTGTATGGTTCACATGGAAACCCAACCGAGGTGCGAGTATGGCACCGGCCTTGTCTGCACTATTATAGAGTACCCAGAAGTTGGGTGCCCAGTACGCATGACAAAGTCCTCTTTTGAACGGAAAAAGTCGTGACAGCACCTGTTAAATAAAAATACATTCAGTGTACAAACTGTATTTATTTTTTATTTTTTTCATTGTACCCACATCATGAAGTGGGTATGATGTCATTTACACAATATAGAGCACTCCATCTTCCCAGGTCCACTCTGGTGGCGAACGCTGGAAACGCGGTAAAGAGGATAGAATCTACACCAGCTATCTTTGCGCGTAAGACATTAACTAATTGAGATCAGTATTGTGATGTTTTATCATGCACACAACATGCAGCACCTAAATGGAATAGGCTATAGCCTTCAATATCATATTTAACAGAAACTTAATTCATTCCGTGAAAAAATGCATTGGAGCCACTGAAAACGTAATCAAACGCCGACTGGGTGTTGGGTGCCCATATCTTGTGTTACGCCATTGTAATTGAAGACTATACAATTATAAAATTTCCGCGTCCGCCCACTTACTGTCCGCCTCCCAAATTAACCACTGGTGTTCTGTAGTCTACAGTATGTAGGGAGGTTGTACCTACTTTTGAAAATAATATAAATTAAATTAAAGCTAATTATTAATAGCTGTGTAGCCTACATATTAATATTAAGTGTTTGTTTTTTTTTAAATTAAATTAAATTAATTAAATTAATAATTAATATATTGGCTAGCCTACATGAACAGGATTTTGTTTCTTAACATTTTGATTTTACAAAATAAACAATAAAAATGTGGTATTAAATAGGTCTAAATATGTTTGAAGGATAAGACATTTCTCTAATAAAATAAACACGTGCTTGATTGAATCAAATGAAATGAGTAAGAAGTAATAGCATAGGTAGGGTACCGTAGTCCTTCTGTTAATATTAATCTTACCTGTGGTAGTTGGTCAGGCGTAAGGAACGGTCCAAAAGACACAAGAAACACTGAAGCCACGACGGCTCCCAGTTTCATGAGACGTTGAGTGGAAAACGATTGCCAGCGAGCAGACCCCTCCACTTGGGAGTGGTCAAAACAATAATTACGTAGTAGATAGACGAAGTAGACAGGGGCAACGTACATAAAAATGTGCTTGAAATTGAGGAGTATAGCAAACCAAAATGCTGCAGACAAATGCTGTTCCTAGAAATAGAAAATACTGGTAAGCAAGTACCTACAGCCATAGAACCTACAAAATTGTATAGCAATTCCCATTAGTACAACTTTTTTTTACCCAAGAAGTACAGTTTACAAACCACATTGTTACATAGCATAGAAAGTCATGGAACTTTAAAACAAGATGTCTACTGTTGCTAAAACAATTTGCGCAAAGCAATATGGAAGAAATGAGTTTAACACTATAAAGTATAAACACCATATGTTCTTAAGTGTGCGATGGGCTGACGCAGTCCATTCTTGTGACGCAGTTTGCCGCACACTTGAACATATCTAATTTTATCATGTTAAACTCATTTCTCTTACAAGGCTTTGCACATGATAAGAAGGCACTGGTGATTTTTGAAATCATCAATAAGATTAATTGATTTCATATCAATAACTGAAACGAAAATTTTGTGAAGCCACAATACTCAATTAATTAATAGTAATGGGTACCCCCTACCCGTTACCCGCTGGTGGATGCTGATATGGTTCCAGCCAATACCCAAAACCTATAGGCATACATTCCTTTGTCAAAGATACGTAAATAGTCTCATCATTACACAGGGTGTCCACTGTACATATGATGTAAAAATAGTGGCAATAGAGGTCCTAAAATCAAAAGATAGTGGCAAAAATAATGGCTTTTTAGCTAACAAATAGTGGTAAAATACAAAAAAATAGTCGCATTACAATGCAAAAAAAAATCTTTCCAATTCCAAACATCAAATGACCTTGCACACATAACAAGTGATGTTTTTCATGGCCTAAAGTTTGAATCACGTATCACTGAATCGGCAACATCAAACCCCAAATTGCCAAATTTACCAGCAGTCCCCTACAAAAGACTTCTTCTTGTTTTCTCCCCTCTCCCTCACTCAACACAGCTGCATTACCGACACAACGTACTAACGCTGCTCTTGTCAATAATTGAGCCCCTGCAGGGAGTCTTATTATTAATTTACTATTTTACATTCATAAATTCCATAACCGTTTTTTTTTTCTACTGTAAATTTGGCTGAACATTTGCAAAAATAAGATTGTGTCCCTCAATATTATGATTGGCAGCCAGGTATATTAAAATCAGGGTCTGTTTATAGATTCGATTTGGTCAGTTGTAGAGATTTTTGAATGGAAAACAAGGAAATTCCAGAAATAGGCCTATACCATTTAGGTACTTGTTCATTAACGGGACCCCCCTCAATTGTTTGTTAATTGGTCCCCCCATCATCGTTTTTTTACTTATTTCTGTTTACAATAAATAATTACAACTTGCGAGGAGTTGAATATGACTCTGACAGTGAACTTGACTCACACGTTCAACGTGACTCGGGTGAGTAAAGTCCATTGGAACGCGTAGGCCTACATGAGAGCAGTCGTCGCCGTGCAGCTGACATTGACGTTCACGGACACCAAATGAACCTTCAAAACCTTTAACGTCGCTATTTTAAACGAAAGTACTTTTCCATTGACAGTCCTTTATATTTAAAATAGCGACGTTAAAGGTTTTGTAGGTGGAGTATGTTGGCGTAGGCAGTGTCACTCCTGGCGCAAAGTAGGTAGACGTAAAGAATGATTTCGAGGCTTTGTTTGAAATAATTGTGTTTTCCTGACCTCTTGAAACTCGGATGGAGAAGATGTAGTAGTTATGATTGTCTAATGAAGTAATGAAATGTTTTTACCGAATTTTTACAATTTTTTGGAGGGGGTCCCGTTAATGAACAAGTACCCAATTGGTATTACTTTTCAGATTTATTTATTACGTATGTAGGCCTACTATTTTTATTTCCATGACTTTGATTAATTTTTAAAGAAGAATTTACTGAATAACTTGTGAAATAGTGCCATTTTAGTGTCTTTTTCAGCATTTTTACCAATAATAGTGATAAAATAGTGGTAGGCCTATACCGTACCGGTAAAGCTAAAAAAAAGTGACAAAATAGTGGAAAATAGTGGTGGGTGGACAACCTGCAATACAGTAACATATTTCATTAATGCATTAAAGTTTGTCTTTCCATAAATTTTTACTTTAATTTATTTATTTAACCTCTATCCTATTCAGTTATACAAATGATTTACAAAGGAGAACAACTAATTAAATCTAATTACATATAATATGCAGACACAACAATGAACTACATTTAAGTAAATATTTGAAATAGTAATATTACAACAACAATGCATTAAAACTCAACAATTTTGGTAACAAATAAAAAGGATATAAAATTTAAAACCTTTGCGGGCACAGTTAGTGGCTTGCTTTCTTAGACAGCAGGAGGATCGGACATGTGGTTTCTCTAGGCAGGATTGCAATGCGACAAACCCGGGCCACCGTAACAGAGCGAAAAATTGTGTACAAAGCTATGTCACTGCAATGTCCACAAGAAACTCAGCCATATGTAATGCATTTTTTCTCTTCACACAAGACCCACACTAGGAAAACGCTAAAGTCCCGCCGCGTTGATGGATGAGCTTTATTAAGTTTAGTTTGCGTGGGATATCTTTACTTTTGCAAGTGCTTTGTTTTGCTGCCAACGCATTGTAGGTGATTGATGTCAAGTTTCTATTGTTTCTTGTCAATTGGTATTATTTACCGTAAAAACTTAAATTAAAAGCTTTATTTCTATGGATTCTGGCTAACTTTTTCAACTTTTTCTTTCAAAAGGTACAACATCACCATAACCTTAATGACCAGGTATAATATGAACGTTGTAGCCCCACCCGTTTCCCCCGGTCAGAATCGGCCCAAATGGCACGAAAATATCGCACGAAAAATCGAATATCGTAATAGTACGATATTCATGAGAAATATTTCTTCGATTGTACCCAAAAACAATACAGCTCTAAGTTCAGAGATTTCGAAGGTCCCGTCAAATTTTCATCAAGATCGGATATGCCGTTTGCCCGGTAGAGAGCGAACAAAAAAAAAAAACAACCGAGCTAAATTTTTTGAGGGTCAGTGAAATTGAAGTCTTCGCTTCGCTCATCCAATAAATGTGAAATTAATACGTAGAAGCAACTTTACTTCCTCTATTAAATAAATCAATCAACCTTTTAATGTAGGCCCTAAAGCAATTTACAGCGCAGCAGCAGGTTTTTACGCAGAACGCAGAGGTAGGGTAAGGGAACTAGTTCTGAATCAGGGTTGAGTTGTGGATCAAAATCTTTGGGCTTGTGTAAGTTCTACATGTAATGTACTATGCACTGTCAGTATATTTTTCTAATGAATTGATCCAAGGAGCATTGGAATTGCACACTGTCATCACCAGGTTGAGTCATTTGTCAACTTAAGTAGAAATAGTCAACAATGCTATCAAAATGGTTGCCGTTTGCAAAAGACGCAATTGATATAGGCCTACACATGCATTTATCATCGCAATATTTCATCAGTTATTAGCACAGCTTTCAAACTTTGTCAGAATTTTTATTATTAGTTTTGTAAGAATTGACTATAATAGGTTTACTGTACAACTACTCAAAGCACCCTTGCGGGTGTCTACAAATAAGAGGTTTTTGTCCGATTTTGTAGATCGTAACACCATGTTAAATGAATAGGACATAATATGCAGTAAGCCTAATAGTGTTTAAAAACCAAGTTAAAAGTAATTTAGGCACACTTATTTTTAGAGTTTGTCTTTACAGATGCAAATCTAAAAAAAAAAAAAAATATGTTTTGGTCTAGCCTAATTTTTTTTATATTTTTTTTTTCAAAATTTCGAATTTGATATAAATTTGTGTTTAGAATATTTGGCTTATAAAATTTATACCCAGGTGTTTGCTCTTGTCTTTGTCTTTAAATTTTGTAATTGAAAAAAAATTGTGGTTAGCCTTATTGCTGCAAATACATAATTCACAATTACAATTTTGATCCAAAACTAATCCGGGGACTGATTGTGGATCAATGCTGTACGGGCGTCCAGATAAAATTTGTCAGGTGCGGCTGCATCACTACTTATGAAACATATCAATGAACCCCTGATATCAATTTGAAAAGTTTTAGGCTGATGATCCACAATTGATACCCGGGTATCAGTTCTGGATCAAAGCACTACTTTTTTTAATTGGCTCATTTTAGTACCTTCGTAAACTTTTTTACATTTTTTCTTTTGCAAACATTGTCGGAAAGTTAATCAATAAGAATATAGTATGTGGGAGGATAACAAAAAAAAAATCCTGATACTCAAAATTGTAATATTGCTTAACCCGATCCAGAACTAGTTCCCTTACCCTAAAGTCAGGATCACTTGGAAGCTCTATCCTTTGTCCTATATTGGGTTGTGGTTTGCATCAAGATGTCATGTACAAATGTGTAATATGCAGAATCAAAGCAAAAGTATATTTCAAATATTGCTCACTTTTCTTAATTGACCGTAAATATGACAGTTAATTTGTAGTTCCGTACTTAATTTCCCAATTTTGTGTAAGAGACAATTATTTGAAATGTCAAAATGTCCTCTGATAGCAACTTGCGCTCATTTTTTCTGAACAACCTTCCAAAAATGCAGATTTTATGGATGAAAATTAAAGGTCAAAAAGCGGTCCAGACTGTAGGCCTACATGTGAAATAAGCTGGATTTGATAATCAACCGTATTTTTAAATTGGCATTTTACATTGTAAAAAAAGTCGGCCCGAGCTCGGTATCAAACAGTCTACCTGATTAGTGATGAGGATGGCATATGGCTATACAAATAGAAATACTATGCCGGTCCGGTATGCATACAGCATACCAGTACATAGACATATTTAATTGAGGTGTTCTTCAACCAGCACTTTCACCCTTAGCAGCTCTGTGCAGAACAATGTACAATGTACAGGTTTCTGGTATTGGATTTAAAAATAAAATAATTTAAAAATAAAATAAATAATAATAACCAGCTATGAACTTTGTCTTTGTGATGATCCAACATGTGGACGCAGCTTAGGCTACCAGTAGGTCTACGTATGTGTTTGTTTGTGATGAATAGGTTGTAAAACCTTTTAACTAGGTACCGTACAAATAGTAATTAAAACTACTCTCACATGTGCAATCAGTCAATCACTATTAGTCAAGTATTATAAAGCTTAGCTATAGCTTGAGTTGTACATTTACCTGCAGAATTCTGACCATAGAGAGCAAGAGAAGACCAAAGAGGAGCCCATTGTATTGAAAATGTATATGGTCAACTAATAAGAGCCCAGCATTTCCTAGGAGAATAAGTTGTAATGTTGTTGAAGGAGAACCCCACCAAGAGTTCCATTTACTGCTTTTACGTACTCCACGACTTAGATATGCACAGCACCTGTACAATAGCAAATATATTAATAAAGAGTCATTTAGGCCTAATACTCAACTACTACGTTTTACATTTTATGTTTCAATGTTTTATTTATTTTAGCATACCTCAATGTAGGCTAAAATGGCAGCAATGCTGTATTTGAGTGTAACCAATAAATAAACTAGAAAAACACTAAAGTCCCGTCGCGTTGTTGAGCGAGCACCGGTACGTGCAACACGACCCGAGTACGACATTCCCATAATGTTACATACCAATACGTCTTTAAGGTCTTGACCGATTTAGTTGAAAATTTGTAAAATAGGAGAGAATGGATAAAATCCACCGCCATCTAGAGGACCTTGACATCATTTCTTTAGGAAAACTATTTTAACTCTTTGATAACAAATAATATTAGAAACTTTGATATTCAACCGAATGATCGCTTTCTTGGATGAATGTAATATCATAACAGAGAGACAAAATGGCTTTAGACGAGGAAAATCAACAAGTGACACAATTAGTAGATTTCTAAAAACTATTGTTGAAGCAGTCGACTCAAACATACCAACATTGGGCATATTTTGTGATCCAACAAAAGCGTTTGATTGTGTTGATCACAAAATACTGCTGGACAAGTTGGAGTACTATGGTATACGTGGGAATGCATTGAAACTCTTAACATCTTACCTGACCAACCGACTACAATGCGTAGTACTGACTGATCTTAAGAACAACAAATTTACAAATATTAAATCAGAATTTGAAAAGGTTATTTGTGGAGTTCCACAAGGATCGATCCTTGGGCCCCTATTCTTAATTATCTTTATTAACGACCTACCTGACAATATTGATGATGCCGAGTTGTTTTCTGATGACTTTACTACTAGCGTAACGGCTGCGGATACAGTTTTACTGAGTCTATTGAATGGTTTACAATGAACAAACTATTGCTTAACTCTCTGAAAACTAACTTTATCCAGTTCCATTCAATTCAAAAAAAAGAAATCACTAAACTTCATACATTGCCTTGCAAATTCGAATGACAACTCAGTTGTAAACTCAGTTGAACAAACAAACTTTCTAGGTCTAACAATAGATAAAAACTTAACATGGCATGCTCACATTAAGACACTGATAAAAAAAAACTCAGCTCTGCTTGTTTTGCAATTAAAAGCATCAAACATAAGCAATGTATCAACTGCTAAATTATGCTACTTTTCTCTATTTGAATCACATCTAAGATAGGGGCTATGGAATAGAATTTTAGGGAATGTCAACTCACATTGATAAAGTTTTCATTGTACAAAAACAAGCAATTAGAGCATTATATTCCCTTGGGCAGATGGAGCATTGTAAACCTTACTTTATTGCTCTGAATATTCTTACAGTTCCATGTCTTTACATTCTTAAATCAGTCTTAAGCATTAAGAAAAACATCCAAATCCTTGCAGTTAATGCAAATGTACATACTCACGAGTCACAACACAAGACAAAAACATGATCTCCATCTTAGCCAATGTTCTACAAACCTTGGCCAGAAAAAACTCTGATTATATAAATAAAATTCTCTACAACCTTGTTTCCAAAAGAAATCAAAGATATAGGCCCACTACCCGAATATTAAATTTAAAAATGAGCTGACAAAATTTTTATTACAAAAAGCTTACTACAGTGTAAATGTGTTTATCGCATCAACTGACCTACCATAATTTTAAATCAGTTGGTTGTTAATGTTACAATATTTGAAATTTGGAAATTAATGTTCTTATTCTTTTCTTTTTATCCAAGTTAACTAATAATGTAATATTGTAAACTTGCACTGTATCATTGGCTGTTGGCAGTAGCCTATGTATTACCTAATATGAGAGACAATGTGATGAAAGACGATTATTTGTTAGTGACATGGTCATGATGGAATTTTATTATTAGTAGATGTACTGTATGAATAGTATTTATACATATACTATTTTGTAAACTTCATGAAGTTTAATACTTCTGTAAAACTAAAATGGACTACACGGTGAAAACTGTAGGTAGGTAACTATTGTTATTTGTTGTTGTCCAAAATAAATTAAAATTGAAAATATACTGCTTCCTCGATAGTATTTTGATTACTTCTAGGTGGCAGTGCATAGTGACCAGAATTCTTGTGCGACTTTTCGTTGCCATGGTAACGTTACTTAAATTGTTAAAATGTAATTTCTATCTACACTACTTAAGGTCTTGACCGATTTAGCTGAAAATTTGTAAAATAGGAGAGAATGTTGTACTTATTGACCCTGCAAAATTTCATAACGATCGGTACTTTTTTTTTTTTTTTTTTTTTTTTTTTATAACCAACGATCGGATTTTGTTCAAAAACTATACAGCAACCCGCCTAGGTGGTATGTACATGTGTGCAAAATTTCAGGTCGATCAGAGAAACGGTGCGACCTGTACCAAAGCAGTAACAGGAAAAAAAAAACAAAAAAAAAAACAAACAAACAAACAAACAAACAAACAAACAAACAAACAAACAAACAAGACATTCGAGCCATAAGAGTCAAGTGGAGACGCTCGCTACGCTCGCTCAATAAATAAACTAGGAAAACGCTAAAGTCCCGTCGCGTTGTTGAGCGAGCACCGGTACGTGCAACACGACCCGAGTAAGACATTCCCATAATGTTACATACCAATTAGGCCTTTTATAGGAAAATGCCTTCTAAAGTGTATCTTTGTTTCTGCACTGCTTCCTTGACAAATTTCATAACGATCGGAACAACATCATTTTTTGAATTATGATTACCAATAAGTCTTTAAAGTCTTGACCGATTTAGCTGAAAATTATTAAAATAGGAGAGAATGTTGTAGGTACTTATTGACCCTGCCAAATTTTATAACGATCGGATTTTTTTTAAATTTATAACCAACGATCGGATTTTGTTCAAAAACTATACAGCAACCTGCATAGGTGGTACATACATGTGTGCAAAATTTCAGGTCGATCAGAGAAACGGTGCGACCTGTATCGAAGCAGTAACAGGAAAAAAAAAAAAAAACAGACATTCGAGCCATATGAGTCAAGTGGAGACGCTCGCTCAATAAATATGGTCATAAAAATCATCATGAAATCTTATTGCTTACCAGTACATCACTCATATTATTAGGCATTAAGCATGTATGCAGCATAGAAAACATGCCCTAAGCTAGTAGCTACTGGTACTAAATTAAATCAATTCACAACATTTGACCATGAAATTACATAAGGACCAGCAGGTCGTTAGGCCTATAGACAGTCTAAATTTAAGCTTGCATCAAATTTGATTTCCTATCAAATTGAAAAAAATAGGCTATACTGGTTTGTGCAACACCATCTAGGTCTATAACCTCAAAACTTAGCAATTAGGCCTAGTAACATTCTACAGTTATTTCGTCTTGTTTTAACCGAAAAATGGCAACTCAAGGGATTACCGTTTTGTTTATATGATGGATATTATAGGTACGTAGTTGATTTTAGGCGTAAAACTTCAATTTGATTGCCCACAACTAAACCATCATGTGTAGGCCTATAAAAGTATGGTACGCACAATATTAGAAGAGACAGTTTTGAAATAAATTAAATTAATACCGTAGCTCAAAAACTAAACTTCCTCACTTGGACTCTGTAAACGATGTTTTACAGCATGATAATCTCTTGGGCTATTAAAACGCATAACTTAATAGTGGCTAAAACCAATACGGGGCACAACAGCTTAAGCGACCATCTAAATTCAATAGGCCTAATCTATTGTTTTGCAAAACAAAACAAGTTTTATCAATTTAAGAAACGAATCATAATAGGCCTAGGCCTACAACACACACTTGCACTCGATGAAAACCACTAAGAAACTAACAGCTGCAGAAAACGCATCCCTTCCCAGTTCCCCTAAAAGTAGGGGGAGGTATATAAATAAAGCCAATTTGGTGCCTTGAGCCCAAATATGTTATTGGAAAAAGCATTTGTCAATTTTCAGTCATTCACTCATTCCTTGACATGTTGTGTTACTTTCGGCGTCAGACAGTCAGACTTATCGAAGAAAGTTGATGAGAGAAAGACTGACAAGATAGGCTAGTTTGCCTACGCAAATAATAATTAGATCTTTTTTTAAACATAGTTACGACCGTATCATTGCGTATCACTCGTATCATAAGCAAAAGCAGTGTAATATAAACATTTTCTAGCGCAAGCAGTGCGTATGAGGCGTATACACCCGTATACGCACCACTGGTGTGCTCGAGGCAAGGCCGTACGCAGGGGGGGGGGGGGGTTTGGGGGGTTCAAACCCCCCCCAAAATTACTCTTCTGCCAAAAAGACGGGAATAACACATTTCAATATATGCCTAGGTCCTGTCGTATTCCGTTTTATAATAACTAATACTAAATTCTAGGGTTGCCGTCGATAATCGAAATATCGATCGATTATCGATATCAGTAATATGATATGATAATTGATTCAAGTATTTTGATATGATATGATATGATTATCGATTTAAATAGTGACATCGATGTTTTCGCGGTTTGCCGTGCTTAAAAATGCCGCGCTGTTGTATCAACGCGCCGATTGGTTCGCGGAGTAGCCAATAGCTGCTCAAGTATAACAACACGCCCACCGCCGCCAGTGCGCATGCGCTTGCAGCGCGAGACATCGCCCGATCGCGACACGATGTATTCAGTACGGCTCAACGTGTTGTGGCGTAAACTTCTCTAGCGTCAGTCTGCCCAATTATTTTGAATTTGTGATGTTTCTTCCGTCCCAAAGAGGACCTTTACCATTACTTGTGACGCCACCTAACAAGATGAGTCAGGTGTAGCAGTTTTTTTATTCAAAGAACGAAGACAAGGGGGTCGGGAGGAGATAAGTCTGAGCTAGAATGTCGAGGATATCTCGCTCGCTAGATGCGACCTTCGCCGGCGCGTTCTGTCGGAACATGTAAAAAGTGACACCCCATGCATCAAGACGTTGTGTTAAAATAAAAGCTGTGTAATTGTAATTTAGCCCTCAATTTTATTTTTAAACATTCTAATCCTTAATGATCTCTTGTATTAGTATTACAATTTGTGTTTTTCCAACTTACTAGGCTTAATTTGGAATTTGATATGATAATCGATTTGGGTCTATGATATCGATATATTTCGATATGATTATCGATTCCATGCCTCCGATTATCGATCACGATTTTCACATCGAACGGCAACCCTACTAAATTCTAACAAAATCTCAGTCTTTTAGAAATATACTTCAATTTAGAACTAGGCCCTACCACCGGATGCGACTAAACGCAAGCCTCAGTCGCAGCCAAGCATGCTAGATTTCGTTTCGGTCTCAAAATCGAGTAAAGTTAGTGCTGTCGTGGACTGTGATGTCAACAGTGTTAATAAAGTTATAACCCCAAACCTTATACAAAAACCCAGTACTAAGTGAAAAAGTGGAAGAACCTAAAACTTATAATGTGTGTGATGTGGGGTTATTTGTTAAAGTGGATGGTATTGAAGATGCGACAAAGGCGCAACTTATCGAGAAACCCTGGATACCACCAAAAGATTTCTCATTTCCAATTTCTAGTGGCAGAAATTTAAGATTTAAGCCACATTGGAAGGACAGTTTTAAATGGCTGGTCTATTCTGACGCATTAAAGGGAGCTTTGTGCAAATTTTGTGTTTTGTTTTCAAAACAATGTGCGGGCAAGGGAGGTCATCAGACATTAGGACTTAGGAGGTCTCGTAACACAAGGCTTTGAATCTAACGCTATACGCGACACCATACTTCTGCAATGCTACTTTCTACATCATGCTTACTTAGGTGAGTGAAACACTTGTAATAACTAGTATAACTAAAATAGAAAACGGAGTATTGTAAGTTCCTCCGCCCCCCCCCCCCCATCCCCTCCCATCAGTAGGGTACTGTACAGTAAGTACAGGGTACCGCAACAAATTCTATATGGAATTCTCCAATTTTTAGATTTTAAAATTGTAAACCCCCCCCAAAATTATTTTCTGCGTACGGCCTTGGCTCGAGGCCTGTTAGGCCTACATGTCATTTTGTATGTACAGCCAGTTGCAGAGTGCAGAGTTTATAATACGAGAAAAAACATATGGTGGTGGATGCGCATGCATCACGAAGCTGCTTTGAAGTATAATCACGTAAGCACAGGCGGTTTGGTTCTCTCCAAGTCACTTCTGAAAGCGCGTTGATCGGAAGCGCTTAGAGTCAAATTCAACGTGTAGGGTATATCACAGTCTGCAATTGGTTGGAACTCAGGCGGTTTCATCCAAAGCGCATTGAACGTGCGTGATATTGTATGTAGTCTATGTAGTAGTTAGCCTAGAGAGCCATTCAGAATTCTATTGCTGAGTACTTACTCACGTGTGCTGTAAGCAAGAACCAGATCTGTGACAATGACAGATAGTCGTTGAAATAATATTGTTGCAGGTGAAGCATAATTGAGGTTTTTGACTTGCAACATTTCTGGATCAAACAGTTTAGCAAACTGTGACAAGAAAAACTCAAACCATGCAAACAAGGGTGGATAGTCGAGTGTCCACTCGGAAGTTGACTCGAAATACCATTTCTTGATCGGTAGACTGTGAGTTATCGCAAGCCAATTGCGATGTACTTCAAAGTCAGTAGAATGGCTGGAAATATTTGTAGGTTAGAATACATCTGTCATTTTTTAGTAGCGGTCCCAGGCCTAGGGCTAGGCCCAGTCTTTCGCGAAAAAGTAGGCTTAGTACGTCAAAAACTTTTAATTTATAGGTTTGAGTTGTGTTCTTCAATACTTACTATGACGGTATTAGTAACAATTTCACACATGAAATTAAAGTAACAACAATCCAAAACATTTTTAGCTGTAGCGCACTGATGCACGTGTCACTAACGACATTCCAAAACGATGTGATTGCAAAGAAGTGCCAACCACAGAACACGAAGAAACCAAGCTACCAATTTACCAACCACAAAATCCCTAGCAAATGACGAGCGCGAAAATACAAAACGTTTAGTTAGGTCATAATCATGGATTCCGTGACCACTTTTTCGCAAGTATGGTTTGACGATTGATTTGACTACTATGGACCATTTAGAAAAAAAAGCCCCCGTGTCCCTCCCAAAAATCCCGGCAATTTTTACTATAGGCCAAAATCCAAAATGGCTGCCGGGCACCCTCTTGAAAAAATACATTTGAACCAGAGCAAGTAGAATCATGTACAAATACATTTTTCCGTTTAAAATGACCACAAGAATTCTGAATCTGACATTAGTTTGACGCTACGACGCCATTTTGAACCAGAAATACAAGATGGCCGCCGCTGGAAAATTAAGTTTTGAACCAGAGCATCTAGAATCAAGTACAAATACACTTTTTCGTGTAAACAGACCACAAGGATTCCGAATCTGACATTAGTTTGACGTTATTGACTAAAACATACAAAATGGCCGCCTTCCGGTGTAGCCAAAGTTTTACTTTTGTTCTTAAGAAACTACCTCCACAAGGATCTCTTGCTGTTAAGTACCATTATTTACAATAAGACGGTATTTTAGTAATTTTTCTTTCACAAATGACAACATAACGTAAATAAAAACAGAGTTTAAGAAGTCACAAATTAGACTTCGTTGAAAATTACCGTTATTTTACCACTGTAGCACTGTCTTGACTTAAAATGTACCCCCCCCCCGAGAGTTATGGTTAGTCTGAATCGGAGGATCCTGCCTCACTATAATCGGAATTAGCCGATTCCACGGAATATCCTTTTTCTTCAGTAAAGTATCCTCCTCCTGGTTGCTGTCATCATCCTCGCTCTCTTCAACTAGCCCTAGTGCAGGTAGATGTGCCGGGAGAGCAGGTCGCGTGTGGCGGACAGGGCGACAACGACCACCCACCAGCTCCCAACCATGCCCGAGTGGCGAGGGGTGGTCCTTCTTGGAGGGGTGGCGTACAAGATACGCCAAGTAATTTGCACGGAGGCAGTGTTGTCGTAGGCTATCTGCATCTGGGTAGAAGGATGAATGATTTTGTCTTCAGTGATCTCCATTTTGCTGAACGGGCTTCTGCCATGGTGATACTCTTTATGTCGCCATATATGACATGTCGTGTGAACTGGAAGAGCTTCTCTAGTACCTCCTCCTGAAGGTCAAGGCTATCTCCGCACCTCGAGATCTGTTGTCGGGCCACAGGACTCTTTGCTATCCGGTCAAACACAGACTTCTTACCCTTTCCATAGAATCCTGAATTGGCATCACAGCCTGTCATGCAGTGTAGCTGCACAATACAATCTGCCATCTCGTCATTTACCAGGACACGACATAAGATTGTCTCCTGCTTCCTCTTGATGCAGAGCATTCCGTTCAGCTGCCGCGAGATGACCGCTGCAGCGACATACGCATCAGTATCGGCAGTGTCAATGACAACAGGGCCAGTGTAACCGGACTCGCGCAGAACTGCGTAAATCGAAAAGATAATAGTGTCAGCCTCAGACTGGTCAAAGCTGTAGTTTTTCATTAGTTGTTTGGTTGACAAATTGGTGCAGTAGGAACCAACAGAGTAGACAATCTCTGTATCAACCCTCTCTGAAAGGTCTGTCAGATGGTCGCATATCAGTTTTTGCAGCCGCCTCTTGTTGCCGTCGCTACACAGCAGCGTTTTGAATGCTTGGGCTGAAGGGAAAGGGTCGCTCAATTTCATGTGTGTTGGGGATATGTGCCTTACCCTGTACCCGCAGGTGTCGTTCATTATCTTTAGTTGAGTATGGTGCGTCGTACGGGTCATTCACACAGATGATACGTGCAGCACTCTCTATGGCGGGCAAGGATGATGGATGACACTTTATGGACGTAATCCGACCAACTGTATGGGGCGCCATATTGTGTCAGTCGGTCTTCTGCTGATGGAGTTGCAATCCTCCACAACATACCCATGTCGATGAGAGCGGTGTAAGGTTCCTGCAGGTCTACAGACTGCAGAGAGAGTCTCTGAATGAGCTTGCTTTTCTGTGTCTTCCTGTATGTACCGTTAGAGTTGAATAGGGCCATACATTCATCGACGACACGATGTTCCAACAACTCGGCGAGGTCCACGAGTTTACTGACTTCAACCAGGTCGATAACTGACTTGAGAGCGCTCCGCTCCATTTCAGCAGCTCTCACTTTTAGTACATCCCCATGCTTCTCCGTTTCTGGCATCTTGGCAAAAGTTTTCCGCTTGCTCAAAGGGACAGGTGCATGGAGGGAGGTATTCTTACTGAACACCCGATCTTGCAAGAATCTGGTTAACTTTTCCTCTCCAGCAGCATAGGCCGATTTTAAATCTGCAACAAGCTCATCAGAGGCAGGCATGGCGGACTGTAGTGTGCGGAGGTGGGTGAAGCTTGGTTGAATGGATAGGAGTCGAACTCGTGCAAGCATGCGACCAGATCCTGCACGCATTGCTCATCTTCTCGCATCCGTTTTGGGCCGCATTCCACGTGCTTCTTCTTGTGTAGTTTTTGGTTGGCCTTGGCGTTATGAGCCGCTCGGACCCGGGCCACATTATTCACATTTCTGGAGTGCACCAGCAGCTGTTTTTCATTCTGGAGGATGGAGAGCCAGCCAGACTTCATTTTGCTGCCCTTGTTCATGGTGCATTCGATCCACATGTCCCATGCCATGTTGGAGTAGGGGTTGCCTGTAATAGACTGAGTAAAGTCAGTACGAAGGAAGGCGACCTGATCAGAAGGGAGAGCTGTCAGCATCGCCCAGAAGTCAGATAGCCACCTCCCATACCGATTGTTGTCGTACGCAACCATCCACGGCAGCATGGCGCGCAAAGAGCTGACGTACTCGTCCCAATTGCAAACATGGATTGCATGAAAAATTCTGCATGAGCGCGTCCGTCATGGACAGGAAGTCCCTCCAGTAGTCTGCCATATCACTTGCCTCCAAATGTGTGAATAAGTAGTAATCAGTCTGGCGACGTCAGCATCCAACTCCAGTGCAACATGAGCACGAGCTCGGTGTTCTTTAGAAGCATTGGTATCTCTCAGAATCTCGAGGTTCTCCTTCGTATCATCAGTCAGGAAGGGCGTGAGCTTCTCCTGCACCAGTCGACTTATAAGAGCCTCATACATGAGCCTCAAACAACGCAGACCCCTCTTGTAATGCTTGCCTTGCAGCGCACGATCTACAGAGCCTTCGGCAATAACTCCTGCCGCCACAAGCACTTCTCCTAGCTCACTCCCCTTATAACGCTTGAAGATTGCACTCATCATCACACACTGTGTATGGAAGGGACCAAGAAAGGGCACAATGTCACGGTATTTATTTGGGTTCTCGGCCTTGAGCAGGGTGATTAGGACGTACACGGGATGATCTCCCACTAAGAAGGCGAAGGGCATTCTCTTAGTGGCGATGATGATTGAAAGCTTGTCCATGATGTCATTCACAACTGACTTGTGTGGTGGTTGATTGTAAGACATATGAAAATACGCCTTGCTTTCTCCCTGCCCCGTATTCAAGCCAACATGAAACCCGTTATAGGAAGGAGTCGTTTGCTAGCTGCATTAGGGCGGTCACCATTCACGTCCGCACGAGCAAGGGCATGGATTATGCTCCTTTTGCGCTGATGCTCTGTACTTGACGAGAACGTAGCAGGTTTGGGGCGTATTGGAGGCTCACCACGTTTTAGAGTCCTATATGGTGTAACAATCTGCATCTGAGACGCCCTGTCAGTAAGTGCTTGTGACACAGTTTTGGCGTCTTTGATTTGCACTTCCTCAAATTGGATGTTTGAATCGTACTCGGGTACAATACGATCTGAACGCTGCAAAAACATCCAGTTACTGCGGTGTGCAGTGCCCCCTCCTGTCAAAGTGTCGTTGTTAAAGTCATCATTGTCAATTATACTGATGCTTGGACCTCTATCAGCGATCTCGCTAGGACAGATTGAACAGCTTTCAAGGTCATGCATGGTCCAGAGGTCACGCAGGAGAAGCACGTTCTGGTAGCTGATCCCCATGCCCAGCTTGTAGTAAGAGTCAACAAGCTCCTTGCTGCGGGTAATCCCGTGGAGAGTGACGGTGGCATTTATTGTGGTAGTGGTGGGTCGCTTTGTGATGTGCTGAGTGATGAGGGAGGCAAGAGAAAGTGTGCTGGGTGACAGATCTAGTCCCTTATTACCCTTCAAAGCCGATAACAGCTGGACTAAGAGAGGCGACAGCTCTTCCTTCTCTTCTAGCTCCTGGAGTCTCGGTGGCCACTGAATGACTTTTATTGACTTGACGTCATCCTTGAGCCGCTCAGCTACGTTGCGTACCAGTTGTTCACTGCTGAGACCGATGGAAGAAAGAGCTGTTTCGACATATGTACCACCTGCCGATGTATCATATACTATGTCGCTCTGGTTCCTCTGAGCACGTGAGTTGAAGCCAATCTTGCCCTTAAACTCTCTGATCAGTATATAAATGACTTAGCCTTGGGGACCTACCGGATTAAAAAACTGTGCCCCCAAACTCTGCAGGACTTAGTATGTTCCT